>VXBX01007671.1:0-13620 GCA_013400415.1 Scytalopus superciliaris | reverse complement strand
CCCGCAGGGGCACTGTGCGCCTCCGGTGGCAGCAGCTCCAGCCTGTCTGCCGGGGCCGGGTCGGTCCCATGGGGCTCAGGGCTTCTCCAGGTGGTGAAGGTCACTGCCGCCATGGGAGAGGGAGTGGTCCTTCTCTCAGGGGTGCCCACGAACTCACCCTGTTGGCGGCTGGCTTCAGCACGGACAGCCACCGAGGTGTGAGTCAGCAAAGGGAACAGCTGGGATGCTCCTGTCAGCAGCAAGCACGGCTGGGGATGATGAGCATGGGTGGGGATGTCGCTAGGAAAACTCCACTGCTGTGCTGCCGTGGGCAAACCCAAGCCAAAGCCAGGTGGCACAGCTCCAGCAAAAGCACATGCCCTTCCCATGTGCTGGCTCTGGCAGTCCGTTTCCCAACATTAAAAAAAAAAAAAACACAGAAACTAGCCAGCCCCTTTTTGCTGGTGTCACAGCCAAAGCTAGGCAGGGAAAGAACTGGGAGAAAACAATGAAGCCTTAATATTTGCTTACCTCTCCTTAGAACAGACCTGCCTCCTTCCATGCCTGGCTGTGTTGGTGTGAGAAATTCACCCAAAATTTTTAAACTGTAACAGCAATATAGTCTATTTACACTGTCTTGATGACACGATTGTTGCCCTACTGCAGTGCTATGGTGGTGATAATTTTTTCTAATTTGACTTGTTTTTCTATCCTCTCCACACAGGTTTACATATGTAAAGTGTGTCAGAATGCATTCTGTGTGGAGTGTGACATGTTTATCCATGATTCTCTGCACTGCTGTCCTGGCTGCATTCACGACCATCCTGCTGCCGTACCTGTATGATGTCATACTTCAGACAGGTTTTTTTAGCTATGTCACTCTTGCATGAATCGAGTTTTGTTCATTCCGCCATCACTTTACCTGGCACATCTCAGAACAGGAATATGATTACAGATGGATGAACAATGTTTTAATAATGAATAATGTTTTAATGATATTTTTACTGTTAATATGAATTACCTGTATCTGCTTTCTCTGTTCTTGTCTAAAGAGCTCTGGCTTTTTCCAGCTGTTATTGTGGGCAACGTGTATATTTGTAAATGTTAAAGTGTTAAAACTGTTTTTTTATGATAATGTGGCGATGCGTCTTTGTTTCATTATTTGTTCAAAAAGAAGCCCCAAAAGTACATTTTACATATCTGTTGTTACAAGCTCTTGGTTTTGGTGGATGGTGAAGCTCTATAGATCAAAAGACTCTTTTTTAAGGATTCAGCAAAGGCATTTTTGAGCAGTTAATTGGTGGACATTTCATATAGTAATTTCAAGTATTGTGGGTATTCACCTTGTCTTTCAGTAAGGCAGCTTAAATACAGCTGCTAAAGAATGTGCTGAAAACACATTTAGGTTTTAATGGTGCAACTCAAAGCTAAGTGAATTCTGTTACTGCTGTGTTGCAGTTGTGTGGTTTAAGTTTCACTTTCTTGAAGAAGTCAGGTTGCTGAGAGGCAATAAACTTGGAAAAGGGTGAGACCTTGGTCTGTACAAACTATGGTTTGATGGGCTCAGTATGAAGACAGAAATGTTTTTTCATTCTGAGGCTGTAATGAATTGACAGAATTACACATCACCTTCTCTCCTTGGCTAAACCCCCAGAGCAACAGACAGTAAGGTAGGTGGAAAAGGGGAAGATATGTCCTTATCTGAACATCAAAGAACAGGAACTGAGACAAATGCAAGACTCTGGCATTTTACAGTGTCTGTTCAAAGTGTGATTGCAATTGGACTTGTGAGAATGTCACATGCTACACCTCAGGAAGAGGCTGCTGTGCAGTGTCTGAACCACTGCATCACATCTGGTTTTCTAAAGTCATCTTGTGATGAGTGTAAATACATCAGTGACTGAGTTACTCTGGATATATATGACTTAATTTTTCAAATGGTGAGCTTTGTTGTCAGATTAGAAATGGTAATATATCCACTGAATCTTAAAAGCAAACAAGCAGAAAACCCAAGCCCCTATCTTAAGTATTTTTCATGCTCACCATATACAAACAATACCTGCTACTTTTCAGTTCTCGCACGCAGTTTCCAAGCCTGTTAAATATAAAAATTCCCGACTGTGAACATAGCTCTTTCTGTGCTTTTTCTACTATTTATGCCTGCAGTCTGGGTAGAATGCAGTCATTCTCTTGAGTTGGCAGAAATATGACTGTTCATCATCTGTATTTCATTTTGTGCTGAGTCAAACAATCCATATAAACCCTTTGTGCTGTCGGGTAGTTGCAGTGCCTGTGCAGTGCCTATTACTGTAAGGGTCTCCTAAAAACTAGTAGGAAAAGGACACTGTCCTAGGGTTTGTTGTGGTCTAGTGGGCCATTCCAAGCTAAACTAAGGCCCTGAGAAGCTGGCTCTTAGATACTCTGATGCTGGTGACAGCACCTTGAGTCAGTGTTTTCTGGTAGTATTTTCATCTTTGCAATCACCTTTTTCTAATGGAAAAAAAAGGTTTTGTCTGAACACTTCCAATCCATTCTAGCGTTTTCTCTTACTAGATACCAAAATAACATACTCCTACATAGCTTCTATTTCTGAAGGCAAAAATTATGTAGAAGTTGTGTCCTATACTCCAATATCTGCTTGTGATCACAGCAATAATTTGGTTTGTACTTTTCTAACCTTTTCAGTTGGAAGAGCAGTTTAAACCATTCCTAAACAATGACACACATCCTGTAAAGTTTTTACCAAGCTGAAACATGCCAGCCTCTCCTTCAGCAGGGTTAGGCTAATGTAAAAGGATCAAGGAATAAAAGACTGCATTAACATTACCCTAAAAACCTGACTTGCTTTGCAAATATTGTTACAGATTGCACCAAAGTCTCCTCTTCCAGAAGAAAAATGTCAAATTTTTCTTATAGCCTCTTTAAAATAAATTATTCAGTTGTTTTGCTTGCAGTGAAATGTTACATGAACCACTTGTGAAATAGGAATTATAAAACTCTTTGCAGTCAGGACTACACTAAAATTATTGCATGCTAGATTTTCCTAGTGTTAAAACCAGATGAAGGCCACTTTTTGTAATGCAATGCCACACACCAATGCAGGATTAGGTGATTGAGGCAGAGGACAGGTGTGCCTCTTCAGCAATGAACAGCTGCTGAACAGATGATTTAGAATCTTTGTATCACTGCAATCAATCTGAATTTACTTCAGCTAGACAATTAAGAAAATGCCTTCAAAGTAGCTTAGCTAAGTTATAATTAAATCTTTCTCTTTTTGTCCAATTTGTGGGAAGACTGATTCTGCAACACCTGACCACAGTAGGAAAAGAAAGTGATCACAGTAAAGCTGAGGTCTGTATTTCCTTGAAAAGCAAATCACTGTCATTAACTAAAGTACTGCTTAGGTTTGTGGCTACAGCCTCTACTCCGTAAGTGTAGAATTGTAGAATAGAATTCAGCCCTACATTATAAGGGCTGAAACCCAAGTTCATACTTAACCATCACTTTTTTCTAATTTAGTTTTAGTAACGGTACTCAGAAAAAGGCAATACAGCAAGACTTTCTGATGTATTTCAGCCATTCATCCAACCAACAGATGTCTACAGAAGCTAAAAATAAAACCACCCTAAAACAAACCATACCCCTAAATTCAAAGTTTGAAAAGTAGAACTTTATTAACAAGCATTTAAAACGAGAAATTAGCCTTTCTGAATAAAGCTGTTATATTCATGATTCCAATCAGACCCACAAGATATCTCTTTCCCTATGACAGCATACTGTTTTCCAGGCCATTGCCACCGGTGGCCACTGTCACACACTGCTGCCATAGCTCTCTCCTAAAAGAGTATACCATAATCAGTGGGTCTGGTGCTGTCATTCAGACAAAATGTCTGAGCAATACAAGAGATGTTAAGATGAGAGATAAATGAAATGTACACATGGAATCAAAAGGGTTAAATCTATCATGTGGCAAGGATATTTGGAATTGTCTCAGGGAAGTAAAAAATACTTTGCTGCTGCAGTCTTTTCTAAATACATTTGACTAGAGGTCTTAAAGAAATAGCTCATTTCAATGTACATTTACTTACTAGTCTGAAGTTATTTCTTTACTCATTAACAGGGGCAGCTCAGTGTTAAGAAAATGTTACGATTAATTGTCTTGATAGAACTCTGTTCTTCACCATCAGCCATCAGTTGGTGATACAGTGATACACACCTCTCAACAGGAAAGATCTGTACCTAGCTTTAAAAAAGAAGAAAAAATTAGCATAGAAGAGCTTTTCGTTTTTAAACACACAAAGAATTACTCAACTACACAGAAATTACATGTTCTCAAGGAAAATCAGAAAACAAGTCCCTAAGAGAATACAGTTCTGTTTTATAAGGAATGGAACAATATACTGGAGAATTCTGAAAAAGTATTTCAAATAAAAGCACGGGCACTGAAGTAATGAGAACAGAACCACTTGACAACATAAAACTGAAATGTTGATCTGGTCTGGAAAACAAAGTTTAGCTACACACCTACTGGCTACGTAAGGAAACACAGATGAAAAAACTGCATTTCACCTACAGCTCAGTGTTTCCAAAACAACCCACTACTAACTAGTAATAATTCAAATCAGCTGTAGTGTTGTTACTGATGTAGAGAGATGCTGTAGTTAAAACTCTCATCAGAGTAATAAACACTTTCCTTCATTCTGGCCAAGAAAATATTACCCCACACAGAGCTGCTAAGCAAAGAAGGGATTAACACTGGCAGAAACAGTCTTTGTAAGAGAGCTGAAAGAGTGGACGGAGGTCCCAAAGCTCAGGTTTTTGAAGAGAATTCAAAATTACTATCTTCATTTACCAGAAAGTTGTGATACTTACAATCCTTCAGAAAAACGATGGATATTCAGTTACTTTGAATGCGTTTGCCTCTCCAGCGCTGCTTCCATTCGACTCTGTTTTAAACCCTGCAGGACACAATTTAGGAAAATCTGGTTTTTGCTAGCATGGAAATAAAAACTTCAGTTGCAGAACAAAAACATTTCCGAACAATCTTTTTCAGTCCTTTACAAATTAAGAAATCTCTGTGAAAAGCAGAATGGGGAGTTTAAAAAGGACAGAAGCCAAACTATGCCTTCTTTATAATCACTGGCTCTACAGAATAATTTCAAATATGTATTTCTTGTTCAATTGTAAGTAAATTAAAGCAAACCACAATTACATATAATCTGAAGCAAGAAGTTCCAAAACCAGACTTCTGAAGATACCCTATGGCATCAAACCCTCACTTTCCAATTTCCTCAATGCCATTCATTGTGTCATTTTCTTTATTTGTAAGTGTACAGAGGAAAATACAGATCAGTAATACAAGTCATTCATTTCCACAACTATGCTGACAGCTTCTCCTGGACCTCCACAATGAAACAATTAGTGATGAATAGTCCCTGCAAAAATGCCAAATCGGATCTTAAATGTGATACTACCAGTCATGCTCAAAGAAAATACATAGAAGACAATTAAATAATAAAGTATTTACTCCACCTGTCTACAAAAACGTAACTGGTTGTTTCAGAAAGGCTGTAAAACAGTAGCTATAAAAGTACCTCATGGGACCCCTCCAGTGGAACAAACTAAAACAACATTCACCATATATATGCCGGCTCATGTGACTCCTGCTCAACAACAATACTTACACAATACAAAACACCCCTAAATGTAGCAACTGTAAATTAGAGATCCAAAAACCAGCCATCCCCATCTAACTTCTCGCTGCAAACAGCAGCAGCAACAGAACACAAAACTACACAGACATTTCAAAACCAAAGTGGCACATACCAGGTAATACCCAGTGTGGTAACCGCTCATGTACCAGGCTATCAACATGCTGCCCAAAGCTTCGTCATCCTCAGCAGAGTCTGGCTTCATAGGTGGTGGAGGAGGAATCAACTAAGAAATCACAAAGGAAATGTCTGTGTTTCAACAGGGTGTATCCCAGGTTAGAGAGCAACCGACTCTAAAAGACTAAAACACACAACTGAAAAATAGGAACATATCCTCGATGCATGCTCTGAAACCCAGTCAAACAAGATGGTGTTTTTTGAATACATGTAATTTTCAAAGCCTGGGAGAAACGGGATTCCTGTAGCTTGTACATAAAATGTTATTATGGGAAATATTATCTGCTTCAGTGAAATACTGTTGATTTAAGATGTAGTTTCTTCAAATAATTCTCCCCTTGATATTCTTACTGTCACAAAAATTAGTATAAATCAGACCTTGTGCATTAGATTATGGTAATATTTATAACTGAATGTGTTAATATATGAAAAATACAGACTCTAACAAGCATGTTCTAAAAACACAGGCAGTGAGCACATTCAGTGAGAAAACCTGGGATTGCCAACACGCACATCCAACACTTTTCTCCCTCATTCTCCCATCACTTACCGGTGGTGCTACTGGGAAGGGAGGGGGCCAGCAAGATAAAAACGATGGCGGTGTCTTGAATTTTGATCCAGGCTACATGGAAATAAAATGGAGCAGTACAAATTAAAAGGAATTTGGGGTATTAGGATTTCACTTAAGAAAATTACGTGAAGCTCTTCACCCAGTAGCTGTATCCGTGGCATATTCCATGACTTGCAAACATTACACATCACTGAGGTAAACACTGATGAAAGAGGGTTCCAGTTAATACAGGCATTTTTAAAAAGCTTTTCCCAAATGCAGTCAGTGGTTGCACTCTCACAGGAAGAAACATATCCAATATGCACACATGCAAATAGATAATGTCTCTGTTCCCATGTGGCTGGGCACACAAGCTGACTAAATTCCATACACTGCTGAATGTCTTTAAAAAGATCTTATATGCAAATGTATTGATATGAACAAAAAAAGATGCAATAAAACCTTACAGGGAAATCTTGCATATTTAGTAATATTTGGGAAACATAATGCTGAGTTCAACTACACTATTACTTAGATTCCTACACAACAGGAAAGGGTGTATCAATGCCCCATCCCTCATAATTCAGTGGAGGAGCTACAGCTGACAGGTTCTGTGACATGGGGACATCACTTTTCATGCCTCCAATGTCCTGTATAGTGCAACATACCCATTGGCTAGAGAAAGTGAAATCTTCAAACATCAGCAGTGCTGTAATTAACAGCACCATCACAGTCTAGGGAACAGAGTCCTTCTTCAAAGTTACATGGCAGCTGGGACCCAAATGTTAGCTGGGCAGCAGACAGCTTTCCTCACGAGGCAACAGCACTGCCAAAGGGCTACACTGTGGCCAGGCTATTACAAAATGGCAAACCATGGAGCCTAACATGCATATCTGTATATCCATTCTCAAAATGCTACCAGTTGAATTCTAGACAATGATAAATATCATTCCATGGTCTCAGGATTCACAATAATACCAGGCTTAACAGTGGTATGTGAATTATTTCAGATATGGTTGAGCTTACCCTTCCCAGGCCTGGGACTGGTGGTGGTGGTGGTGTGGGAAACTGCATGTTTTGAGGGGAGAATCTTGCTTTTGTGCAGTTGTTTTTGTTTCGAGGTGACTGGGAAGACTTTTCACTTTCATCTGTTGAATATGGAGTCTCATTTTCATTCTAGAAGACCAAGACATTTTTATGAAATGCACTAAACAGGACTTTACAGCAAACAATTTTAGTGTGAGAAAGCCTGGAAGGTCCCATTCACATCCCTCCCTCTCTGTAGCCCTCCCAGTCCTACTCCAGAATGATTTTAATAATCTTACACTTGTATCTGCTCACAATTTAGCTATGTTATCTTTCACTGGTGAATTTCCTGCTGTCCCCTCCCTTCCTTCCATGCTGAGTTCAAGTAGTAAAGGGATGCCTTCCTTCCTTCCATTAGCTTCTGTCAGTTTATGACATAATCGTGCACTGATTCCCACTCTGAATACCAGCAGTGCTACCACTAAGACACACCAAGAGGAGCTGACTGTCCCACTTTGTCTTTCCTTTACAGCAGAATGAAGGAGTGCCCCTCACCTCCCCAGAATTCCCCGTCCCATCTACAGTTTCGTCGCTGGCTGGAGGCGGCAGTAGGTCAGACAGGTTCTGCTCCTCCTGATTCCCGTATCCCGTGTAGGTAACAACACATGTGCCTCTCTTCTGGTTGATGGAAGCAATGGTTGCCAGGTACAGATTGCCATCCTCTGACCAAACAGCACTGCAGCTGTCACCAACCTTCCACTGCAACAGAGCCGAGGGGAGCGTGTCAGCACCTACACCAACAACCAAACAAAGGGGGCTTTTTCTGAACGACCCTTAGTCCCAGCCACGAGAGAGACGACTCCCACCCACAGCGGGTTTGTTCAGTGAAGGTGGTCAATTAATAAGGTTTATAATGTTACAGCCCCCACCGCCACTCCAGAATGTTACTCCCAAGGTGAAGAAGCTACTTGTGAGTAGTGCAGAGCGGTACAGCGCTGGCATTCACAGCCGACGTCACCTGTTTCGAGGCCGCTGTGTTGCTCTTTTTTCTATTCCTGTTCTTTTTGTGGTTTTTTCTCTTTATCACCAGGCGCTGCTCCTGCTTGTCCGACGGCTCCGAGCACTCCCCGTTCTTTAAGGCGTTCTTCGGGGAAAGAAAGGAGAGCAGCAGTAAAGGCCAGTCCCGCGGCCTGTGCCCGGGGGTCCGGCCCAGCCCCTACCTTGAAGGAGGCCACCGCCTTGTCGTACGCCTTGATGAGGGCCGTGTCGTCCCAGATGTCGGAGTCGTCGCTCTGGGGAGGCCATAGAGGGGGTTAGGGCGGTGCCCCCCGTGCCCGGTCCCCCCGCCCCGGTTCCCGCTCCCGGTTCCCGCTCCCGGTCCCACCTGGCCGGCGCCGCGCCGGAACAGCACCGCGTCCGCCATGGCGGGGCCGGCGCGCATGCGCAGGGCGGCAGTTCCGCCCGAGCTGACACCGGGCGGGGCCGAGGCCGCGCGGCCGCTCCCGCCGCGCGCGCTCCCGATCCCGCTCTCCGCACCGATGGAAAACCATGGCAGCGCCCTAACCCCGAGCCTGCACCTTCGGCAGGGTCCGCACGGGGGCTGCCAGCTTCCCACGCCAGCAGGGCCCGCCCCCCAGCAGCATCGCTGCCTACAGCGCCCTTACATCACGGTATGCATTTCTTACCAACTTCATTTACACCTTATATTACACTTACACAAGTGTGCTGCATTTCCACACAGTACTATCCATTTCTTGTGTTCTTGGTAACTTCTTGGAAATCAACTGATTATCAAGCAATCCAGGCTAGGCAGTATTTCATGCAACATTTTATTGTAAAAATATTTTAAGATGAGATTTGCAGTTCAGACCTCTGTAAGGTTAAGCACATTCTGAATGAAGCTGCACTTTCAAGAACTGCAACAACCAAATCTGGTCTAACTGCAGATTCAGAAATTTTGTTACTGGAACCATTAAGTAAAACTAACAAATGCAGCAAAAGCTGGAGTAAAGCTATTGCTTGGTACTTTTATTCACACAACATGCAGAAGAGTGTAATCAGTTTTGAAACAGCACTCCAGACAACTAAGCCTATGATAACCAGAAAGTACTCTACGCTAATGCTAGCTGAACAACTCTGCACAATAAATGTTTAATCATTTAATGGCCGAACACTTCTATGAATGATCTTCCATCTTCCAGGCCCTTCTGCTTCATCAGTGCACTCTCTCTGATCCATAGAGGCAGCTCATTTCGCTCCTGCCTGCAGAGACTTCCTTTCATTAGCCGCCTTTTGCTTTTGCTGCATGATTTCAGTGTCTCTGTGAAAAAAAAAAAGTTGGATATCAGTTACTAGCTCACAATTTTGCTAAGCGGAATCTCCTCCATCTTATTCTTGCCTTTTTGTAAACCCCACTTCAAGAAGGGAAAAATCAGTATAAAATTCCTCAGTTAGCCATGAGCACACTGCTTTTATTACCCTGTGTTTTTTCATGTGTTTTATCCCATGAGGCAGACAACTTACTTGATTAGTAGAGCTTAAATAATTCTTTCAGTTTTAGAAGTAAAGGATACAATGGATCAAACATTCTGCAAGAGAGCATTACACAATCTTTTCCTGTTTGCACCAGACAAAAAGCTGCTCAAAAGAAATAAAAGCTTTACAGGACTTGAAAAAAATTAAACCTGTCTAACAGCAGATACAGCAAAACTTCATCCATGGTTTATGCTCTGGCATGTGACTGGACCATGAATCAAAGCTGTTTCAGCCAAGACACAGAATTCTTTCTGACCCATTTCCCCCTCCTCTTCTGCCCAAACACTTCACTCAACTTTATTAGATGTTACCTCTGTTTTCTCTGAGAAGCAGACAAGCTATCCTCTTTCCTTTTGCCTTTGTGGATCTCCTGAGTTTTCTTCAGGTTCTTTTGGCGAGCAAGTTCACGCTGGTTCCCACCTGTAAGATAATATACAGTTAAGGTGGTGCAATTCTATGCAATCTGTAGAGCTGATGTAGCTGCATCTTCCATCAGTTTCCCCACCAGTGCACAATGGAAGAAACTAAAGCCTGTTAGTTCTCACATTTACAATTCTATAGCTCAGGTCCAAGAGTTATCAAAATTCACTCCATTCCTTACAGACACAAAATGCAGTTTGCCATGAAAGACTGAAGGGACACAACCCCACAACAGCCTGAGCAAAATTATGTCAGTAACTCATCCAAAGAAGTGTTGTCCTTTCCATCTCAAACAGATTCCAGCATCCAATATAGCTCACAAATTAATTCTAGACTGAAAAAACAGTGTTAAAATTAATTACATTGAAATACTATTGCAGAGGTGACCTCAAAACATTTTTATTTGATATCAAGTGCAGTACTTATGGCATTAGCAACTGATTAACATCACTTTCAACAAAAGTACACAATGTTACAAGATGAACATTATTTGAGCAAATATATATACATATGTATAAAAACACAAAACCACATCACTGTCAGTACAGAGGACACCTTTTCAGGGAACAGACAGCTTACCTCAGGAGCACCAACCCCAGGAGCTGCCAACAAATCAGGTCTGCTATCTATTTGACCAGACAACGTTCCTGAGGGCATGACATCAAAACCACTGACTCTCCATCTAAATACTCAGGGTTTTCCTAGCAATGGCCACAACCATCACAATTAGAAACTCCTTTGCATTAGCTGACATTTTTTCCTCCGTATTCTCCTTACAGCTCTAGTCTGCTCTACCCTACCAGAACTAGTTCACTGGCTTACTATTTCTTCTTGCTCTCCTTTTGGTCTCAAAGGCATAATCACTTGTGCTGTTGAACAAATATGAATCACCTTTTTCGATACTCAAAAATGAAAACTCCATCTCCCCATAATTTGTTGTGTCTTTTTGGTCCCTATCCAGTTTTAATGCCTATGCCATCTTTCAGTCTCAAAACCAGAAACCTCTCCAATCTTCAGGCACCTGTAATTTCTGGTACATGGAAGCAGTTTAGGGCTAGGTTAATTTTAAACAGCAACCTGCTGGTATGATCTGTAACCCTGTACTCACCCCTTGTCTGAGATGACAAAGCTACCTGCCATGTCAGCAAGTAGACAAGAGCTACCCTGCAGAAGCAGAGGGGTTTGTGCATTCTTCACAACAGTTCATGTACTGCCTGGTAAGAGGTGCCAGAAGCCCAAGTGAAAACAGCCTATTGTGACTGCTACTTCCCAAGGGCTGCTCCTGCCTTCATCTGTGACAGGACATCAACTACTACCTTTTGAAAAAGCAAAGAGAACTTCTGCTCGTCCTCCTTATTATCCTGTCCCGAAAGTCCATCTAGAAGAAGGGCAGCTGTGGTTCAGGAACTGAATTATAACAGTTCTCTATCTCTGGCAGTACTAGTGTTGATTAGAACTTGATGACTCATGGGCAGATGATACATTCCAGGCTATAAATGGTTCCTGAGTTTTGTGGTGCTCAGGAGGGACAAACGTCATAGGAACGATTCAGCATCAACAAGAGCTCTTCTGTAGTGCTTTTAAAAAAATGCAGTATCTTCTTTCATCAGGAAGAAAGAGAGGAAGTTAAAACACACTGCTATAGCCAGAATTCATATAGCAATTACCCTCCACCCTTAACCTCAGGCGTTTCCTTCCTTTCCAAACACTGCATGGTTTCTGCAGAGTTCTTCCATACACAGAGTAAGGTTGCAGATGTAGGAACTAAACACAACAGCATAATTGAAAAGCCTGGCTGTCACTTTGAAGCAGAGCAAAATCTAAGATCCCCAAATAATGTAACACAAATTTCCTAGGGAATGTTTAACTAGGTATGAGGGCAGAAAACAACCTGGCAACCAGAGGCCTGTCTGGAAGGTCAGTAAAACCCTGGGAAAATGCTGGGAGAGCCCTTCTGGATGATAAGGCCTGAAACAAGCCTCCAGATGTCCATTATCGCTGTACCTTCAAGGATGCCTGGCTGCAGTTTATGTGTACTCCCTAACTTGTCTGAAGTCTGCTTTGTGTCACCACTTGCCCTCCCTATACTTCATGGTCATAAATACAATTAACTACACATTCTCTTCCCCTCCCCTTGATTAACTCTTGCAGTATCCCACCTTGGAATCAGCAGGAAGCAGCAAAGTTCAAAAGTTCGTGATGATGAGGAGAAAGAATACGACCACTACCATGATGAAGTAACAGGAACTCCCACCATAATATTCCTCAAAAGAATGACCACACCTCTGACTCCGCCTGAACACCGCCTACTATGAATATTATAACTAGGTGTTGCAATATTATGAATATTCATGTAGAAATGTTGTAATCCCTCACAGAAATTGTATAAATACCCTGACTTTACATTAACTATCTAGGAACATTTTGTCCAGCGCGAGCTGGGGGTTCCCCAACGTTGCCTTAATAAATACCACACTGTATAGACACAAATTTGTCTTTGTGCAGTTTTCTATGCCTTTTGGGGTGCGGATTCTCGGCATCAACTTCAGCACAGCAAAGCAGAGCAGGTAGAAAAGCTGAGCAATATAGAAGGCACTCAAAGCATACAAGACCTATAACTATCTGAAAAGAAACTGGTACCATCCCTGCTTCCAAGTAAACACTTCCAAGTACTATTTGGCCCCATTACTCCATCTAGGGTGCTGAATGAGTATCCCCAGCTTCAAGGGAGCCAGTGCTGTTTTCTACATTCTGTAATGTCAACCTAAATCTTCCATGGCATTGTCCCAACAGAAGACAATTCAGCTTCTTGTATCATGAAATTCAAGCATGAACTGCCCTGTAAAGGCCAGTACACTTTTCCTGTTTATACCTATGCTTAGGCATCCCCATCCTTGCCTGCCTGTGCAAGATACATGCTTTAGTTCAACCTGTTCCTGCTCTTCCAACTCCAGGCAAAAAAATACCAATGGAAGTCCTAAACCAGCCACTTCCCCGCATTCAAAACCTGTTCTGTGCACAAACTCTTATATGATTCTTCAGCCGCACTTTCAGCAGCACAGCGGCTTCAAAACTGCGTAATTTCAAAGGTGAACGTGAAAGCAGAGCCTCGAACTTGCGCGTTATTAGGAGTGAATGTGAAGGTAGAGGCTGAGCTGCACAGCGGCCGCTCCCGCAGTGCTAAGCAGAGCCGGCAGCCGGGCCCGGGGCACGGCAGGGCAG
>VXBX01007657.1:143197-154133 GCA_013400415.1 Scytalopus superciliaris | reverse complement strand
AAGGATAATGGAAGAAAAAACTATCATTTCTAGGTAAACGAACTTTGTCAGAATTGAAATTATCTGAACAAAACAAAAATTAACTTCTGGAAACTATGTTCAAACTACTGACTATCTCCTTCAGGTACTGGGTATAATAAAGTGAAAAGATTATGTCCAGACCTGCATGAATTAAGGAAAAAAAAATCATGGGATTTTTTGTTAATCTCTAATAAGTTAAAAAAAAAAAAAATCTAAGAAAATCCAAACTCTGGGAATCAGGGTCAGTGAATTATGATTGTTCCAAAGACAGTGGATCATTTTATTTTCTAAGTTAATATTACTACCTATATAATGTACAATGAAGAAACAAAAAATCTATTGCTCTTGCTACAATTATCAGGTTGTCTGATGGCAAAAAATATTTTTCTAAATATTCAAAACCAAATCATCTGAACTATTTGTGTTTACCCCACTCGCTTCACTTGAGCCATTGCTTAACGTTGCTTCTAATTCTTTGATGCGCAATTGAAAGACTGTGAAAAAGCAGTTTATGCTGAATCAAGAGAGGAAGCACTATTAAAGTGTAATGGTATCAAATGTGTTCTTCACACCCTATCAGAAAATTCACTCTTGGGAAGAAAAGTTCTAGAAACCACCAGGACTTTACTATAGGTGCTGCAGGTTTGACATCTCACGAATGCATATACCTTTATCTTGCACAGCAGCAAATTTTGAGTATTCTAGTTCTATTTCATGGCATATTTTCATGCCATGAATTATATTCTAGATCAGCGAAGTTCTGCACTGTTTAATGCTAATATTTCTAAGTGGATATAATTTAACCTGTCAACACTGAGATTGAGAGAAAAATTGGTACTACTTTTAGAGGAATCACAGAACTGTGTAGGATGAAAAACACTTCTAGAGCTCAGCTATTCCAACATGCCTAGTCAAAGTAGGTCTAACATTGCTCAAATATAGCAAAATATGGCTGTGAGATGGTTTAGGCATTGTTTGCTTACTAAGCACATACAAAACCCTGAACTGTGGCTATACCTAGATTAGCAAGCTAAGCATGATCAGCACATGGGTTCACAAATAGCACATAGTGCTGATCCACAATAATCCACTTTAAAATAATAATCCAGTTCATAGTTATCCCATTGCCTATGTGACTTTTGGTTCACACCCTTGTAGACAAAAAACCACAAGACAATAATTACAACTACACTAATGATCAGAAAACTACAGAGGCCAGGGAGTGTTCTCAATAGGTAATAAAGATGGGACAGTTCTCTTTGGAAGGGAGAGAGAATTTGGCTCTATAAACACAAATTGTATTGTTAAACTTGCTCTTGGGCCAAGATATGAGCCTTTGGGTTTTTCCAATCACCAGAATATGCTCAATCAGCTGGTTATCCAAGTAACAGGAGAATTTCTTTTCCCCATTTCCAAATCTAATATTCTTCTGCTTCATTAAAATAATGTAATTAAATGGTGCTTGCTGACTCAGTTCATTTACTATGCAGTTTGAATAAGATTAGCACCATTCTCCACTGCATAAGTGTTCTATGTGTGTGTTTCTGTATATGTGTGTGTTGTATACCTTCACTGTCATTTTGTCAAGGTAGTATTTTGCAGTTTGTGGGAAAATGGTTGTACCAGTTCATCCTGTTTGGAAAAAAGATAGATTTTATGCTCGGGGCTGCCAAGATTCCCTGTTTCCTCTTGCATGAGGACAACTTTATCCAGACTCAGTCGTTTGAACAACAGTACCCTTAGCAGTAAAATGGCTTGCAATAAATGCAGGACAAACACAAGCCCTTTTTACTTATATAATAGTTATTTCCTTATTTTCCTAGCGCCAAGAAAAGTTTCCCATCTGACCCTCTTCTGTCTATATCAGCATTACATCAACACTGACACAAATTGTCCTAAGTTATTAGCAGAAACTGTTAACTTTCAAAATCAGAACTTAAAATAAATGCTTTAACTTTTTTACATCTAGGCTGGAGAAACTATCCCAAAGGTTTTATTGACTGCCTGTAGCTCAGGGAATCAAAGATGAGTCTGGCCTCACTGAAAAAAAAACCTGATGAAACATGTTAGCCTCAAATCCTGTCTTTCTGAGCACTCTTTTTTGTTTTTCTACTGGAATACTAAGGACTCACACTGTCCTGTTTCACTCACTACAAGTAATCCTTCCTTAGAAGCAAGATTCAAGGGTGACTCTACAAAAATATGATTCTGGACAACCTGCGCCTCCTGCCAAAAAAGGGTTAAAACTTTAATATACCTTAACTTCCTTTTCTGAACAGTAACACCTTCCTTCCTCAAAATCAGTAGGCAGAGTAAATAATCATGAACACCAGATGTCCACACTGACTTTGGAAGTCAGAAAGATAAAATTCCATATGCACATAAGAACATACTCTCAGCATTACCAGAATGAAATAGAGACATCAGATAAGTGAAAACAGATGTTGTTAAAATGTCAAGTGCAGCAGATGTGTGGATACAAGACAGGCTTCGAAAAGATTAAACTTTGATCCTGGTTAGGCTGTAGGAATTTATGTTAATCAGGTAGAAACAGTAATCTCCTTTGGACCAGTTATTTCCAGCTATATTATAACATGCTATTATGTATTGTTCGCAATGGCACTACCTCTGAAATGTTAACCAGTTGAACGTAAGTAGTGGCAGCATCTCAGTTGTGTAAGCTTTGTGTTGTGTTCCCATAAACCTGCTCTCATAACAGCCAGAGTTCAGTAAACCCTTTCCTAGTCACATACCTATATTTTCATCCAATGGAAAGAGGAAGTAGTCGAGGAGAGGGAAGAATGCTGTATGACAAGATACTGATATGCAGTCAGCATACATCTAGGCACCATGAAGCATATCCAGGTTCCACAGTTTTGATGTGGCTCATATTTTTTGCATCTTCCATTTAAAAAGTAAATATCCTTCCTCATAGTTTTATACAAAATTTTCCAAATATGAATTTACATAGAAAATCTGACTTGGTTGTGATTTCAGAGTTATGCCTGGATGTTTCCACATACCTGCTGTGAGTTTTACTTAAACAAGGAGTATGTTTTTGATCTGTGTGTCTGCATCAAAGTATCAGGACCTCATTGTGTCAACAGTCACAACCCTGAGCATGGGTTACTAAATGTATGGGATATATCTGCCAGGCAAAGGAACAAGCAATCAACTAAAGGAAGCACTGCACTTCAGAGGTGCTCTCTGGTGTTCTCTTCACAGGGGAACAAAAAGCTCTCAGGTCTCATTTTGGTCCTAAATGCCTACATTCCTTTATTGCTCCATGTAACACCTTTCTCTTAACTCATCCCCCCTGCCTACATATTTTGTGAGGAGTGTGGAGTCAAGGTTCCTCAAGAACTCCTACCATTGCACTGATGGCTGGAAGCTGGTAGGCTCAGCTGTATATACTTTTGGTGTAAAAGCTGCCACATGTTTGCCTCTTTGGGTCATCGCTCTTTCATTTGTCTCAAAATCAGGGGAGAGAACCCAATGTTTATAATTTCCAAGTCTCTATGGAGGTGAAATCTCAGCTTCACTGCGTCTAGGTTCTCTTCTCTTTACTTTCTTGTAGGAATATCATTTTGTCAGCTGCCATATTCTCCTCATGCACACCACCTGGATAAGGCAACCTAATCCACCAGAGGTTCAAAAGAAGTGTTCTGTCCCTTTACAACCAAGTGTTACACACAGCTGACATGCAGAGTAGTAACAGCTAAATGTATATTTTACAAATATTGGATATTGATTTCTTGTTAACATTAAGTGTTAAGAGGCACATTAATTTCTACCTTTTAGTATCTGAACATAATCAGTTCTTAGTTTAGGTCACAGAACAACAGTCTTACTCAGAGTTTTAGGTGATTGACATATTCAGCAAACAGATATCACTCACCTTATTATTTATTTACTAGTCTTTTGATCCTGACAATAACCACCAAGGTCAAAAAACAGTGCAACGGTACCATTTTGACTCATCCTCTTTTTGTATTGTTCAACAAAACTACTTGCGCTTAGGTAAGAATTTATACTGAATGAAGCCAATGGAGAGACTGTTTCTGGTGTCAGTGTGGCACTTTAATACCTTACCTCTTTGTGATCTATAGTTAAATATAGTTCTAACCTTTAAAAGAATTTTTGATAGGTTTTTTTTCTTTTCCAGAGATAACAACTCATAGAGTTTTGCTCTGAGATCAAGATTCCCTATTGCTTTTAGGGGTTTTTACTTCATAATAGAATACTTTTATTTTATTACTCAGCTCAGCATATTCTCATCCATCCCAATTGGTTTGATTTACACTTGGATTGTACTTTCAAGTTTTTCTAACATTTATATACGGGCTTGGACATTTTGCCTTCTGATAGTATCAACAAAGAAAGTTGAGCACTTAACTGGGAATTGACAAGTAGTCACATTTCTAACAGACTAATATTGCCTTGCAAGTTTTATGTTAATATCTATTTTGGCAACATTATTCCTGTTTTGTAGTGAATGCAAAAGGATTGAATTTAAATAAGAAACTAAATACTTCTAATTAATACCTTGTTGAATATGGGTGTCTCTATTTCATGTCCTTTCAAATGAGACGAAATTAAAGATCTCAGATAATCCAGTTGTATTAAATGTTATTCTTCACTCTATATGTGTTTGAAATTTTTGCAGTCAGTACCAATTTATTTCATATAGCACACCACAGGTATCTTTTGGGAGAAGCCATCAGTTTATCATGATCCTATCTTATACATTGACGATGTTATCAACAGTTGGAAAGTTTAGTAATAAGTAGGAAAGGAAAAGAAATAAAATATTGGGTGTTCCCCTTCTTGTGGATCATACTATCTTTACAATAGACTTCTAGGAGTTGAACAAATTACTAGTAAGTCACATCCTTTTCTGCATGTTTTTGGACTTTCTCTGCCATTATTACATTTCATTACTCGAGCAGCATCGTGACAATGCCCTAGGGCATCTCTCTCTGCTGGGGCAAATAAACTTCCTAGTTCTTCACTGAATGGAGGCTCAGAGGCATGACTGCAATGAAAGGTCAGTTCTTCAATTAGACAGTAGTAGAGTCCTTCTTTTTTTGAAATTTGACAGTGTCAGAGAATACATTATTGGATACTTCTTGTTTTATTATATAGCCACAGAAAACCAGTAAACCAGGTTTTGAAAAACTCCATTCATGTACCAGAATCCGTAACTATGTGAACACCTTGCCTAAGCTATGGCATTCTGTTTCCAGCATTGCTGGTAAGTCTCGAGATGTGCTGTGATTACATGCACATAGTGCGCAGGGTCAGATAAAAATCAAAGGGTGTAAAATACAATGAGCATGCGTATATGTGGCAATCTGCTTGTGCTGTATTAGCACACTTATCAAATGTTACACTCTGCTCTTCAAATGACCCTTAACTGGGACACATCTTGCCTAAAAGATCCAATTTTCTTCCATTGAGAATATGAGAAACCTTGAGCAAAGCACTATGCAATATACTAAAGGGATCAGCACACACAGGGATGAGGTGAACATAACAGCTGTTATTCTTCAGCAACGAGTTTCTGTTGAGTACATATAAACTGTTTAAAGTGTGCAACTATGTAAAATTTTAAATTACCATTAGAGATGGCATAAGGGTCATGTTTTTACACAAGGAATAATACCTGCAAAATGCAAAGTTCTTTTATCAATGTATAGGGCATTTCAATGTATTATAACGTTTCTCTGAGTCTCAAGCAGGATTTAAGATAACAAAATGTACTTTTTTCTCTGGCTTCATGGTCAAAAATACACTTCTACAGCTGAAAACTTTTGGAAACATTCATGAAGATGTTTACCATAATAATTTTCAGGTAAACAGGAAAGTTTGGCAAAGCTGATATAACAGACACAGCTTCACACAGCAGGGAGTATCAGGCAGCTCTAAAAATAGAGCTACTGCTACCAGTTCTGGCTAGAAAAACAAGCCTGAAATAAGAATACACATTTACACAGCTGGCTTTACATGACTCTTATTTATGCAATAAAACAAAAGGAAATTACCTCTTCTGAGGTTTTATTTTTTTATCAGGCGCTCATTAAATAATAATTAGTTCAAAGTGTAAATGTGTATCATGAGTCATTTCTACATATGCATACTTATCCTTTTTGAAAGAGCAATTGTCTCCCCGAGGTAATGTAGAACATCAGTACACTGCTCTAACAACTCTGCAGTTTTGTGGATTCAGTTTCAGCAGTTGTACAGCCTATTTTTGGTCTTCAGCCAATGTCAGAATAATGGGTCCTTCCTATATGGAGTTGATTAAAGCTGAATTTGGTCAGAAGTTACCAGCTGAACACTTAAATTCTTTTTGGGTCAATGAAAATTTCACCATTTCTTTCACAGTCAGACTTTAAGGTTCCAGTGTTTCAGGACTTTATTTCTTCTTGAAAGTTCTCTCTCTGACTCTCATATTTATTTTTTAAAAAAAATAGTCGTGGATTGATATCTCTGTATGTATACCATTATTCTATTTTTTTTTTCTACACAAAGACTATCCAGGAAGCCTCACAGACATTGCATTTCATTTAATTTTTCCCTAGCAAGTCCATAATGGAATTTAATCATGTTTCCTTTATCTGTAACCTTTCTGCTCCCTTGAGGAGTTTTCTCCTTCCTGCAATATATTAGAATACTCCCTAGTATTATTAAGATGTTAATCTCATTTATGTCCTCTTTTCTAATTATTCTATACCTGCAGAGATGACAAGTGATCTTTCTCCCTACAGCACTACATAAAGATGAGATGGCTTTTTTTAAAAGCACAGAAGAAATAGCAGTCAATCAAATATTGTTTTCCTGAGAAATCTTTCTTCATTTTTCTACAGTCCTTTACAACCTCATGAATGAGAAAAATACTACCATTTGTAAAGGTTGTAATTTAAATAATAATAATAAAAACCCATGCATTCTGACACCTCAGACTGCTTTACAATTATTTTTATTTAGGCAATTTACTTTTTCTTAGTTACTGACTTGTTCAGTGTAAAAAAACCTTATTACTATGGGAAACTACTAAACAGGGGAAAGACTGGTATATATCTTTTGCTCCAAGAGCTGAAAGAAAGTCAATTGCCTTTCAGTTCCTCTGTGACTACATGTATGGTGGTCTTACATTGTTGTTCTGATCGTATTTGTTTTTATAGATTCATCTCAGGTTCTACCACATCTCCAAAAATAAATTAGAAAGAAAACAAAGATTTGTACATGTGAGGATTTTGCAGCTAGTGTGTCAGACTGGTAAAATGCCCTCTTTGAAGACAGAGTAGAGCTGACATATAATTGTTGCCCTTACCTTTGTTGCTACTGACACTGGAGTGTGAACCCTCCTCGGAGACCTGAAAACAATTTTGGTGTGACAATCTGAGAAGTTACCACTGGTATTTTACAAATACTGTGAGGTCACAGATTTTGACCTATATAGAGCCAAGTAAACCTCTGGAGGCTGTTGTGTTTTATGGGAAAAATGTTTTCATTGATTTTTAAATTAGCATTTTACTGCAACATAGAACAGATCAGTAGCCATGAAAAGCAAAAGTCACATTACAGTAGTGAGAAAAGTAACACAGCCCAAGATGTGGAGGGTTTTTTTTTGTATATATTCTTTCACACCAGGTTTCCAGAGTCACAGCAGGAAGATAAAAGCAAAGATAAAGAATGAGAAGTAATACAGTGTAATTATACCAAATAAAAAATATGAAATGCTTGTTCTATGTGGTATTTAGTATTTCTTAAAAAGCCTAAAAGGGATAGCACTAGTGCTTTAGCATAAATCCTAGTTTAGTTGTTAATGGCAGGCTATATGTGCAATGTTTTCACCTTTTTCTGAATTTCTGTAAAGAAAATTTTTAAAACTATTTAGCAAAAGTAAGCACCAAAGTTATGTTTCCTGATTAAAATCCAAAAAATTCTTCAGACACCACCAAATTTTATTAAGTTGGATAGTCAATGGCAGGATTATTTAAGGAAAATACCTCATAAAAAGAGCTTGTTCTCAAATCCATTTGTTCTGAGAGTGCTATTTATCAGCAAAATAAGTCATTGTATTTGCAGACATATGTTAATATCTGGGGAAGTAGACTGGTATTTTCACAAATTACTCTTAGTAATTTGACAGAAATTGAGGTGTAAAAGGTGATGAGAGGTTTGTCCTTCACACCTGTAAGAGCATCTTGAATTGTCATCTGTTCTTTTAGGCAGGGACTTAGCACAGTGTCATAACACAAGTGTTCATCTCTCGACCTCCTTCTTATGAAGAGGGGCTGCACAACACTCACTAGAGAACAGAGAACTGGTAAGAATTAAAATGGTTCATTTTACAAGCTACTTTGTATATCTATGGAAACAATTTTTCAGTAGATAGAACGAGAGTATTAAAGTCCACAGACAAGACATTTCCCACTATTAGATTATTGTTATTATTTTCCTGTTAATTCAATAAAAGCCTCTTTTTTTCTTTAACTCCTGTGATAGATTTTCCTGGTAGTAGGAAAGATTAATGGTCATCACCCTTGGCACTAATGTGATACATCTTCAAAAAATCACAAGCATTTAATTTTTGAAAAGTTGTCTTTCCTATGTTTTATTTAACACGATGCAGTGTCAAAATAGGAACTTCTGTGTTTTTCATGTTCAGCATGCATCAAGAAGAATTGCAGAATAATGGATGTATTGAAACAATGTGGCTAGATAACTGTGAAGAGTGTTTAATAATAAAAAATTACTGACACTAAGAAATACTTTTTAACAAGAGAGACTTGAAAACTGAGATTTTTCAAAAACCATAAAATTCACAGTATTTTTCAAGATATATTGGAAAACCTTTTTTAATAAGAAAATTTTTGAATAAAATTATTCCTTTTGATGCTTTTACTTTTTTCATCTCTCATTTTGGCATTGAAAAAGAGAAGAGACAAAAATAACACAAAACTAACAAAGCTTTATTTTTTTACTGATAATTATTATTAGATCTTTAACAGAATTCAAATATTACATATTACTAAATGTTTATTGCTGCATAGGAATCTTGATTTTTAAATATAAGTTTTCACATGGAAAAAAGTCTACCCTCCAACATAAGAAATAACATAGATGAGACTGATGAATGAAAATATATGTTTTTTCAACATTTATGAATTCATTACAGCATACTCCTCTTTCAGATATAAGGAATTTCAAGAAACCATATATTTTTAAGATTCACTACTAAAACATTAGGCCTAAGGTATATGGAATATATTTACATACTCAGAACCATGGTGGTAGTTTCACAGATAAACAAGCAAAGAGAGAGGAAGGTCAAGGGAAATTCTCCAATTCATTTGTCAAAACCTGGGAAAGGACTAAAGAACTTGGTAATCCTGGCCCATAGCCCAATACGTTAGACCAAAAAATAAATACTTCACTCTAATATATCCAATCTAGCCAGAGTTTTTTAATCCACATGACAGGGCTACCCAGAACTGACAGGATATTAATTGTAAAATTGATCCCCATTGGTCTTTTTAGACAACTGTATATTAATCTTCTTGCAAACCATGCAATGCACAATTTTCATCACACATCTATTTTTCATCATGCACACATTATCTCCTATTAAAACAGTTATAGGCTATCTGGCATGAGTTTTGGGAGGTTTCTGTAGTGCAGGACTACTGCTGATAGCGAGGACCCTTCTCTAAATAGTCATCCTTAATCTCCTTAAATGAGGAGAGAGGGGGAAGGTAGCAATGGCAACGTGTGCCAGGTTGTGAACAGAGGCTGGCTGTGCCGAGTGCTGCCCTGCTCTCAGCGTGTCCCAGCTGGGCAGCAAAGTCAATCCACTCCCAAAGCCATGTTGGCTTCATTGTTTACTGACCCCTCACTGAAGGCCCAACCCCCGTGGGAAATTGTTAATACAAAATTGGGATGCTAAATGCTAAATGCAATGCTTAAAGGAATTCTTGACCCTTGATAATAACATTACAGCTATGCCTAGTGTTCTGCAGATTCGTACTATTGCTCATGTGTTTACTTTTTTTTTTTTTTTACTAGCTGAATTGGAAGGAAAAACTAAATCCAAATTAATTAAGCTTTGTGTAAGACTGGCATTGGTAATACAGTTAATTTTCATCTTCTACCAAAGAAATTAGAGTTCATATCTCAAAGGTAATTGAAAGCCCATATTTGAAGGAAATAATTCCCTTTGGTTCAGGAACAGGATTTACTTAACCTACAATGAATGAAGGAGTGGCACAGTGAGTTTAGCTAATATAACAGCTCTATGCTTTTCAGGTATTTTTCCACTGAAATTTTCCTCCTGCTTCCTGTGTTTGACATTTTAAGGAGTACATTTAGTTGAGTTTTTCAATGAGTCTCTATGGTAACAGTAAAAATGCCCAATCAAAATACTTTACCTCCTCTGCCTTCTTGCCTGTTCACTCAGCAGAAGCTGCAAAGCAGAGAAGTGAGAATCACTGGTCCTTTCAAGTGTAATAGTAGTGTGTTATAAAGTAAGAAGAAATTATCTGTAGCTTTCAGGACTAGTCATATCACACTATTTAGAGAAAGAACTAATCATCTGTCATGTAACAGCTTCAGCATCAAATAACTTTAGTCTCAAAATTAAATATTTTTTATATAAAACTGAATAATTGATATTTTCTTTTACATTAAATGAAAGAATTGTTCTTTCAGTTTTTCAGCCAACACTGGGCTCTACTGGAGTACAGCAGCAGGTACAATATATTTGTAAGTTCCTTTTACTGTAAGTACACCACAAAATTCCACTTTTCTGGCAATGTATTCAGTAATAACCAGCAACCTCGTTTTTGCAGCAGTAAAGACATTTGTTCATAAATTGAAGTAAAAAAAAAAAAAAAAAAAAAAACGAAAA
>VXBX01007657.1:122881-143186 GCA_013400415.1 Scytalopus superciliaris | reverse complement strand
AAAAAAAAAAAACGGAAGTCATAAAAAATACACAGGATTAAACAGTATTGTCAGGAAACCATGGCAGCCTACTGAAATCTCTTTAAGAGATTTTAGTGAACAGATATTGTTAAAGCAAGAATGGCTTTTCCATCTATTATTTCTTCTTTCAGGAGATACCAGAGGCTCAGCTCAGATGCCGTAAAATGTAACTGACTCAGGGTATCACCATTTCCCTTAGAAACTGTTTAGTTGTATAAAATACATGTTAGAAAGCTATTCAGAATGCCCTGGGACACCTCCCTCACCATTGTCAGAGCAGTGGTGGCCAGGCTAGAAGTTGCCAGTGTTTTCTGCCAGGAAACCCTCCAGGGGACAAATCCTTGCCAGTCCAGCATGGCAGGCTGGGATCTGGACCCTATCACAGGGCTGCCACAAGGGCCTGTTTGTGCCGCCTGGTCACAGCAGTCTGCTCCACACAAAGGAGCCAGGCATCACAGAAGCAGATCTATTTTACTATTCTTATCAACCTAGTGTAAACACTAATGTGGTTTTTCATAGCTTAACCTTTTGGAGGTCATCCATCATTAATAAAAAATCATATGTTCATGAAAATGCACTCATAATTAATAGTCTTGTCAGCAATCCAGAAACAAACTGCAACGTTTCTCTGGCATTTGGTACTCAGTGTACAGCTTCTCAGTAAACTGACAGTTTGGTTTCTAATGAACCTTGACCATTATCTTTAAATCAGCTGAGGATCCCCTTGGAAAGGGATGACCACAGTTTCTTAGGGGGTAAATAGATGAATTAACCATGAACAGAGGCATTGTGTCCAAAACAGATTTGTCACTCATTTTGACTTTCTATTGTTTGCCCCTTTTCACAAATGACTGAATGAGACAAAGGCAGGAAAGCAAAAAATGTTCCCAAAAGATGAAATCTCAACTCAGCCTTTGTGCTAGATTTCTGTTAGGAAATAATTAGGTTCTGTCCAACTTTTAATCAGTAAGGTGGCTTGATCAAGTTTTGCTCACAAGGTAATGGTAAATGCAGTGACAGAGAAATCACTTGGGGGATACTGCAGGTCCTCCGTAACTCCAATTCAGAGATGCAACATCAGAAATAAAAGGTTATGATAAAGACTGGAAAGAATACATACAAACATAAAAATAAATTTCTTGTATGTGAAAAGCTGAAATTCTCCAAGTCTTTAAAACAACCTTTGAGATTTGCATAATATGATGATTTTTTTAAAAGCTTTGAGAGGGGTAAAACCAAAATTCAACTGGAAATGAAAACTGAAATTAGTGTTGTATCTCTATTAACATTATGGTCCTAAGGGAACTTCCCTGTCCAGCCATCCAGGAGCCACTCTATCAGTCACACTCACACCACCTGAGCTGAGACCGAAGTCCCTTTGCAGCTACACACCCCACAGTCACAGTCAGATCAGGTTTCCTTACCAGCTCAACACCAGCTTTCCCATAGCAGAGTCTCAGACATCCAGATCCTTAAAATAATTTAATCTTTGTGCAATAACTAAATAACAAAATAGCAGCTTGAGCTGGTGCCTCCGAGGAGGGATCCCAAAGGGACCCCTGAGCTTTTATACCCACACAGACTAAGCAAGCAAAAGTCTGGGGGTCATCAGTTCCTGTCGTGTCTATGAGTCTCTGGTCCCCTGGCTGGGCCACAGGTCCCTGTGTCCTTTGCTGGGCAAAGGGTTATCAGTCCACAGTCTCTTGCCTTGGGCTCTCACCACCCAGACAGAGCTCAATCTGCAGCTGGCACTGCAGTTGCACACTGATCTACCTGCACTGAATGTATTCCTCAAAAACCCGAACGGATTCAAAGCTGACTGAAAACTTACAAAGAGTGCAGTTTCATAAAAGAGAGGTTGTGGAATAATCACTACATTCATTTTTCAGAATTTTTATTACAAGGATCCCTGAAGTCAAGTAGATAAGTGATAAATTGCTTCTGACCTGGGACAGTTTCTTAAATAGGAACATAAATAACTGCTTTTTTTTTTTTAACAAAGTGAAATTTTTCAAATAAAACATCAGGGCCTATTGATAAAAGATATCAGAACTGAAAAGGATTTCCAAATTCCAGTTAACTAGATCTGTAACCAGAGTAGATGTTATTCATGAGTTTTTACTACTGTATTGAATTTTTCACAAAAAATGATGTTGAAAATTCAAGATCTAAAAAATGGCTAGCACTTTTAGATCAAGACAATGTAGTATGAGGAGATAATGAAGGAGATAATCAAAGGCATGGTTATAATACAGAACTACAAAGGACTGATTATTCTCATTAGCTTTCAGAAATAAATTAACATGTAAATTATTATTAAAGCTTTCCAGTGAAACCATGAATGGTTTTTTTACTATCTTACTTTATTTACCTCATGAAAGGAAGTGTAATTCACAGTCAAAGTCAATATACTAAGTTCACTATAGAAAGGCTTTTCCACACTGTAGCTATTCCAATAGAGGGAAGAGTGATGCAAAGGCCTTTGCCCTTCCCTTCTTCTAGAATGTCTTATTGTTGTGTTTTAACCCCAGCCAGCAGCTCAGCTCAGCCCCATGCAGCCACTGCTCACCCTTCCTCAGTGGGATGGGGAGAGAATCAGAAGAGTGAAAGTGAGAAAACTTGTGGGTTGAGATAAGGACAGTTTAATAAGTAAAGCAAAAGCTACAGTCACGAGTAAAACAAAACAAGGAATTCATTTACTGTTTTGCGTGAGCCACCAGGTGTTCAGTCATCCCCAGAAAAAACAGGTTCCACCATGTGCAAGCCAGGAAGACAAAGGCCATCACTCCAAATGTTCCCCTGCTTCCTTCTTCTTACCCCCACTTTTGTTTCTCAGAACACCACACAGGTGTTCCATACAGGTTATCCCTCTGGTCAGTCAGGACAGCTGTCCCAGCTCTGTCCCCTCCCAACTCGTTGTGCATCCCCAGCCTGTTTACTGGTGGGGTGGGGACAGAGGCAGAAAAAACCTTGACCATGTGCAAGCGCTGCTCAGCAACAGCTAAAACATCCCTGTGCTATCAACACTGTTTCTACCACAAATCCAAAACATAATCCCATACCAGCTACTATGAGGAAAATTAACTCTATCCCAGTCAAAACCAGAACAATCTCCACCTCTTATGCCATACCATTTATGTCATGCTCATACCCCACACTATCTAAGTTGCAAACTGTTCCTGCCCACACCCTCCCCCACCTGTGACCATGCTACACTGGGGCACATCCCTGTGTGATTTCCTGAAATAGTTTCATAACATTGAGAAAAGCCAGGAAAAGATTCTTGAGACACACTAATATGAGCATTATGATTACCTAAAAGTGCTTGAGGTACTGAAGAGTCACTCTAACAAGTCAGAAAACATACTCCACAGAAGAAAGGAAAGGTGCAATTCTTTGTTTTCTCCAGAAATTGGCTCTTGGAGGAGAAGAGGGAAAAAGTATATTTTTTTAATTGTTTCTATGAAATGGTTCCTGAAGCATTGAGACAACAGCACTGAAGGTAACAAGATAGATATGATGAAGCTCTTAAAATTCTCAGAAATGCTTTAAGATGTTATTTATATCTAAAAGAAAGGAAATATACATAGCAGCTGTATATGGTTATACATTTTTACATGGAAAAAAAAAAAAAATAGTGACTTCCAGACATCTGTTCCAACACTTCTATAACTATTCTGTCCTATGACAGGAAAACAGCAAAGATAAGTGAGATACTCCTCCCAAAGAAGGCTTGTGAAGACATTTGTCTGCTTTATATAATACTGATGACAACCAATCTGAAATTCAATGAAATATAATTTAAAACTAAAAATTTTGTTAGTCATGTGCCACTGGCTAAACTGCATATCTGTCATAGATACATAACATTTTAAGAACTTACCTGAACACTGACACACAGTTGTTGTAAATGAAGATCAAAGGTAATAATTTCCTGTACAATCAGATTAAAAATTCAGTCTATGAATCCTGATTATTCAAGGTTAAATGTGCTTTGTAACATATAACAATTGATCACCCTATACTTCATGTCGGTAGGGTACTGTTCCAGTGGTCTTAACACAGGAGAAACTGAACACAGACTTACTTCACCAGAGACATAAGAAGGTGTACGAAGTTTAAGGAGGTTGTTATTGTTGCTTTTAAATTGCCAGTGTTTATAGCCTTCCCAAGTCAATCTGTCTCATAAATTCTCAGCTTGTGCCATAGGTGAGGTCAAGCACCATAATCTTCTAAATTAAATGACCGTCTGCGCAAGAGATCCCACTCCCTTAGCAGCATGCAGTTAACAGATTACTGGAACATTGCTGCAGTAGACAAGCGAAGTCTAGGTATCAACTCCAACAGCAGGATCCTATGGAAATGCCAATTTCAGCAATAAGCCATATGGATCACAAATGAGGTAAGTAAACTCAGAAAAATCCTTTCAAGGCAAGTATTTCCCTCAGCACTCTCCTACAGATTCTGAAACTGAGATTAGGGGAATGGTGTATTTTACTGAATCCCTAGAGTCTCATAATTTAATAGTATTTCACAGCTACAGTACATCATCACATTACATTACACTCTCCCTGTCACCATACAAACTACAATACCATGAAGTGATAACACAGTGTAATGAGACATACAATACAGTGTAATGTGATATACAAGAAAGTCAATGCAGCATATCTCAAAAATTACCCTCATTTAAAGGGAAACCTAATACATATTTCATATAAATGTACAGGTCATTCATTTTCTCCATTTTTGGGGATGTGTTTAATCACTGTGCATCTTAATACTTCCACAGAGAACTTTAATAATATAGTCAGAAGCAATCATATTTTACTAAGAAAGCTGAAATCATAAAATTGAAACCTTTCTGTATGCAACTTTCTGAGAGGACTTTAAAGTCTTTGAAAAAAAAAATGCTTTTACAAAAAGAGAGTTCTCTCAAAAAGAGCAATCTTATAAAAGCCTCTGAGAGGGGGCATACATGACAATTAACAACATTATGTCCACAGAACTGAAAAGGGGTTGTTTGGTGCTAGTTTCTCACATACACACACACTATATCCTTATGGAAAGGTTGTCCCATGAGTACATTTACAGATAGACAACTAATGATCCCAACTCCTGTTGGCATGTGAGGGAATTTCTACCTTTGACACAGCAAGACTTAGTAGAAAATTAGTAATAAAACTTCTCAAGAAAAGGCTAATAAAGAGAAACATAGTTGCACATGGGTCTCACTATACATAGTGAGTCAGTCCAAAGAATAAACACTCAAGAAAAACCTAATTAGAGGAACATTGTACTAACATTACATTCTTTATCAATTAAAATGAAGTCTAGATGAGAACCCAGACAAAATGCACTTATCAGATCTCCACAGTAGATGGTTAAATTAGCTGATTTTATTGTATCAAAATAAATTCTTTGTATTGTCAGTTCTCAAAATCTGTAGTAAGGTTGCCCAGCTAGCCTAAAGAAGCTGATTTTCCCTCTGCATTCTTCAGGAGCTGTGTCATTCTGCACCATATCCTCTTCCATCTTACAAAGCTAGGTGTTTTTCACCTTCTGTCAGTTGTGAAAGGAAGATATAAATAAAAAAGAGAGAAAAACTATTCACCGATCCACCCCACTGCCGCCGCCTTCTACCTTCACACATGTGAAGAGATTTCCTTCAGTATGTTTCATTAAGAATCACAGGGTCAGCAAAGGGACAGCAGGAAATGGAACTTAGCCTAGGGAAACTTTTCTTCTATGTCTATCAAAAAGCATTTAACATCGATGTTATAATACGGATTAAGTTAGAATACATTTCAGAAAAAAGTAACATATCTGCACCCAGTCTTCAAGCTCTGTAAAATAAATATTCAGTGTCCTTGAACACACAAAGTAATATTTTCATAGTATTTTCACATTTTAACTTGGTCTTTTAATAGGTCCTAAATATATGTTTTACTAATTTGAAATCATGACATGATTTTCTAATTCTTACTGTTCTGCAAAACTTGTATAAGTAGCACTAAATTTGAACCAGATTTTCTGAATTTTGTTGAGAAGTATTAATTTAGGATTATTACTGTCAAAAGTGAAATATTCTCTTAAACACACAGCTTCACATCACAAAACTTCACAGTTGGACTGGCATTCCATCACATCAAACTAGCAAAGTTATCTGCCATTTAAAATAATCAGTAAAATGGTTATTTTTATGGAATGTAAAGCGCCTGTTCTCAATCAGCACAATCTCAGAACACTTTTCCCACTCCAGAAAATTCAGTGTTTATGAATAGCATTCTCTTCTTTACTAATAATTTTTCAAAAGCCAGAAATATCATGCTATTTCAGAAAATCCATGTGCACAAAAAAAAATTTGATCAATTTATTTACAGTTATTAGTGGGGCAGGTGGTTTGGCTGGGTTTTATTTTTTTTTTCTTCTTTCCTTTATGGAATTAAAGTTGATAGCTTACTTAAATAAAATTATTTGCATATTCAGGTATTCAGATTAAAATACGTTGGGATGGAAAATCACAGAAAACAAAATTCATCTAGAGGTTTGTGCTACTCCAGGACTTGCATGAATCAGCTTCACAGCTAGTGGTCCATAATATAAAAAAGGTCCTCTAAGACATCATGACTTCAACATCAGATTTTGAAATACAAATAATTAAAAATACAGAATTATTTAAACTAAAAATCCCACAAGTTTTCACTGCCAGTCAAGCAAAACTGCAAAGATATGCAGGATGGAAGCTCAACCTAAAGACTGTTGTAGTTTCCATTTTTGTTTAATCACAAATCATCAGCATTTTAGGGTTTAGATGGCTTTCTAAGCACACCGCACTCCCGTTAGCACCTTTCTCTTAAGTGCAAGTGGCTGAGCTGAAGAGGGGAAAGTGAAGTATAGAACCTTAGGTCACTATTCCTCAGGACTTTTACCCACTGGCAGTGAAGAAGCATACAAACCATTTCTGTCAAAATACACTGTCTGAATGTCTAGAAAGCAAAACTGAGTAATTTGTTAAAGCAAGATATCCTAAATACTTTTAACACTATTAAAGGAACTAGAGAAGACAACAGTTGCAGTGTTTACAAATACTTCAATTTGAAAACAAATATACAAGTATATTACTAATTGATTAACAGAGCTAAGCAGATGAGTACATTTATAAATGAATAATTTTAAAATATTGCTACCATGATCTAGATGAGTCCCTCCCTGGAATTTAATATACTCTGCCTCAGTTATCTTGGTTATCCTACATGAAAAAGTGGTACATTTTTCCCTATTCTGGGAAGACCTCTATCATCCTCATGAAATAGAAAAAGTTTGCTTTAGCTTTAGCTGTCCTTTATACCTCTCACAGGATTAATCCTCAGAGATGAATGTGGCCAAAGGCACTAGATAGAAAGCATAGTTATTACTTTGATAGGTTGTTAAACTCTTTTATTTGGAATCTAACATTGTTGTTACAAGGAAAGCTGTTCGGCATTCTTGTATTTATTCCATTCCAGTTTCCTGGCATATAGCCCTTTTGTAAGTACTTCAGAGCCTAGTATATGTGTTAAAAAAGGCCATTTTATGTTTGCAGTATGGTCTTTTTGCCTAGAGTCATGATAAGAAGGGGAATGACATATGCTGCAAAATTCTAACAGTGATGTCTGGTTTTATTCTTCTCCATATCCATGTAGTTGGGAGGGTTTTGCTCTGCATCTTTATCTCCTTTGGAGAAACTGCCTATATATTTCCACAAGACAACCCAGGAGACCTGACAGCTATATGGTAGAGCAAAGATAGCAAAGTAGGAAGAAAAGATGAAGGATGAGACTGTGTGAAAATGTAATTAAACAATTAAGAGCAGATCCCCTTCTTCCAGTGGCAAAACTCCACTGAAGCTTTTAGAACTGCATTTTTTCCATCTTCTTCCTTTTTGTACAATACTTTGAACATTAACTTAATACTTTTCTTCAGATCTATAGCACTTGTTCCACACCATAACAGAGTAAGCTATGAACTATTTTTATTTATAAGAAGTTACATAATAGTCTCTACTGTGGGCGTTCAAATCCTGGAATACAATATTAAATTAACACGAACAATCAAAAAGAAATCAGCTGAATTATTCCTTAGTTTACACAATTTTTTTTACTCATTCAGTGCAGAATGTCTCAATCTCTATTTTTAAACTAATAGAGTTTCACTAATTTCTCTTTATTGTACTCCCTTTCATGCATGTCCTAAAATACCTCCTGACATAGTGCAAACAGAAATCTTAAATTATAAACGGTTATATATTTCCAGAACTTATATAAAACAAAGGCATACTTCTGTAAGCTGCAGAGTCCTTTATCAGGATGATTGACAGCAGATTTGAAAAGAGCGGAACCTATCTTTGTTTGCCTGCCCCTAGCCGAAGTAATAGCATAGAGCACTAAACCAATGACTTTTAAGAGAACAAATAAATTTTCTTTCAGGATTAATGGTCCACTGCTAGTATGAAGAAGATTAAAACTAGAAGCAAAGAGACAAAAGAGTCCAGGGTTGTCCCACAGTTCATTTCTATGGAATTTGTTAGTGAGCAGAGCCAAGAAGTCAAGCATTTCGGTAAACAGTTCAACATGAAATTGCTTACTGAATGCTATCAGACATTATGGTCAAATACATCTGCTACACAGTTAGGCAGTAGATACAGTGATTTAGCACTGGATACAAATCATTGGGATTCTGTGTGTTGGTACCAACTGAAAGGCTGGCAGCCATAAGTTTACCAGTCACCAAGTGTCACTTCTTCATTTACATCGCATTGGTATTCAGACAGTGGCAAGCAACCCCAAAAGCGAATTTATTGCTGAGAGAAAGTCAATATTTTACAATAACTGTAGGAATTCTGAAGCAGTAATTTAAAAGTCTACTTTGTGCAAACCACTTACTGTTTTATACACATGTATATTGCTGCTCATTGCCACGGATACCCAAAACCAGAGTAGTTCTATGAAGATCTTAATTTTAAACACTTGGTCTTTTACAAAGTAAACTGCCAATGTTTAGTTTAGTTAGCAAAACTGAGTTATTAGAGACCTCCTTGACTCCCCTAGAACAATTATTTACTGTACACGGTTCATTTGTCTCTCTCTTTTTAATTTTCTTGAAACAACATTTCATTAGTTTTTTTTGCCCTGAAATGTGCCATCAAGCAGTCACATCAAACCATCCTATTTTCTTTGGAAATATCAGCCTTGCAAAGAACTACCCTTCTGAAAAATAAATGCAAGTTGAGCCAATGAAATTATTTTTTTTCCAGTTTCTTTGAAGTACATAAAACACCATATGAACTTAAATTTCAGTGTCCTTCTAATACTTTCTATGTATCAAAACAGAGAAACATGCTACTAAACTCAAACACATAAATTACAAATATACTCTCTTTATCTTGTCTTTAGAAGTACAGAAATCCCTAAACTTGGCAACTGTGTGGCTGATACTCAGCATTCCTGTAACTCAAACGTTACCCAATCACATGACAATGTAGGCAATTTACCTACCTTGAGTTGTCCTTTTTCATGTAATTTGTCTTTCATGCTATGAATGGACTGAGTTTTCTACTTACACTCTGTATTCTTCTCAATCAAATTTATAAATTGGTGACAATATATGGTATTTGGGGAAAAAGTCTTCATCACATCTAAAAGTCTATCCAGCAAAATTTGAATTCTATCCCATAGATATATATTTCCCACCTGACACTGCCTTTTTGTCTTCATCTCAAGGTACATTTCAGTAGGTATTTCTGCAGTTGCAATATAGAAGAGGTAAAAGAGGAAAATAAGCCTTGTCTTCATTAAAGTGCTGCAATTTGTCAGAGGGTGCATTCATTTTGAACAGAGAAGGAAGCATTTTCTCAGCAACTAATAATGGTAGCTCACAAGTTTGATTATGTCAGTGCTGGCTCCTGGAAAAGACCAACCAGTATAATTGATCTTGTAACATTTAAAGGTTCTTCATTTCAAGAGTATTTTATTGCTGCCTGGCTACAATTATGTTGACCAGAAGTGAGGCCAGCGCTGGGGTTCAGAACTCAGAGGAAAATCAGTTCAGCATGTAACCACTTCACTCCTAATGGCAGAAGTTGCATGGGAAATTAATTTTCAGGATCACATTAAGTCAGACTGCAGAAACTATTGTGGGAATCACTTGGATAAAATTGCTCTAGCTGCTGGAAAGATGAGTGTCAGTAATACTATTTATTAAACAAAATGAGTAACGTTTGGAAGCCATGGAAACCAGTGAACTGAAATTGGGTAGATGCACTAAGTGCAAGAGGTCACCAAGAGCTTTTAAGACAATCAAAAGACTTCAAGTACAAGGGTAGATTAGATAAATTCCTAAGCATTTTTATCCATCTTCTATCTCATAGAAGGTAGCAAACTAAAATTAACACAGAAAATACCAGAATTTATAATAAACAAAAGGAACTTTCAACCTTGCTGTAGAAGAATATTTTCATCCTTTGAATATCAGCCTCAGTTAAACATCCATTCTTCTTTATGATTCCAAGACAAATTTATTACCTAGCTAGACTATAATATGGGGGGAGGGCGTAGGGAGGGTGGTGGTGGTGGTGGTGTTTGCACATGAAAATATCCTGGCTAGAATTAAAATTTCTGAAAAATGCATAGAGATATGTACAGATGTAGTTCATAAAGGTGTTAACCATGTAAGTAAAAGATATTTGACATAAATAAAATTAGAAAAGATAGTGGACTAAAAAAGATTTAAAGAAACATGGCTCTGAATGACGGTGGGGGGGTGGTGGTGTTTTGTTTTTCTCTGGAAGACTACTATACTCTAAATCTTCCAAAATATCACATCTGTCTTTAGCTTTATAACATTAGTTCAATTGATTAGCACAACTATTTGCACTGTACAAAGTTAAGACTTTAAGACTACAAGTGAAAGAGGTAGAGGAAGGAAGAGATATAAAAAAGGCCAATAGTTACGTTTTTTAAAAGGCCAGTAGAGATCACTGCCTTTGAAACACAGCAAAATATTTTTATTTTGAATTTTATGTAAGCAATTCCTTAATAAAACAAAAGAAAGCTAGATCACTACAATTACTATAAAAATTCTACAACACACTTCATATCTGTTATACAATGAAAAGAAATAAATGAAGAATTTATTCACACAGCTTTTTTTTTTAAAAAAAAAAAAAGCAAGTTGTTCAGAGTATTTTAATTTAGAAATGAGATCTCAGTTCTTTCACAGAGCATTTTGCATTGCTTTATGGGCACTTACTACACTCAAACTACTGTTTCATTAGTCATATTACCTGTAGGAATAATGGTGAAATGTACATTGCCTTAAAAATATGTGTTTAAATGCAACTTTATGAACTGATATGACTAAAGAAAATAGGGATTTTACATATTGTAAAAAGAAATTAGTCTCTTTAGATTTACATCGCAGCAAAGGAGCAAAAAAGATAATGTTACTTCCAGCAGGAGCACTCAAATTTAAAATGCCATCTTACTGTTTCATTTGAAGCCATATTACATTATAAGGTACAAATACACTGAGAGTTAATCAAGCATACCTAGTATCTAATGAAGCTGACAGCTCTTTAAGATAATACAAGTGGTTCATTTTACCCATTAGTGGGAACATCATAAGGGTGAAAATGTCTTTAATACTCAACTTCCATAAATAGGCCATCTGTTTTCCATTAGATCAATATGAATATGTACTGAAATAAAGCCAGACTCTGGCATTTGTTAACAGGAACATCCTTTACTATCCCTAGAATTAGCTAGATAGTTCACCTTTAAACACTCAGAGCCACATTCTGTTCTGACACATCTGCATTGTGTAACATATATTACTGCAATGTAAACACTTCTGTTCTAAACTGATGAAAAAAACCCTGTGTATATGTGAGCATGCTGGTAGGGAAGAGAGCAGCACCTTCAGCTGAGATATCCAGTACTTGGTGGGAAGAAAAAGAAACAAAAAGGACATTCTGAATGGCATAATCACACTTATCTCAACTGCTCAGCTCCAGGACTTTGTCTCAGCACCTAAAAGTCGTCTTTTTATTTGAATGGGCAGGAATTGATAAATTTCTTTTCCCTTTTGTGTTTTTTCACAAGATGGCAACATTAAGGTGATATCATTCAGAAGAGACACCAGTCCCATTCCAGATCTTAGAATTGGATGGATCTACTTCCACTGTGCAGAGATGACTGTACCCCACCTGGTGCCACAGATTCACAGTAGTAGATCTCCTTGGCTCATGCCAGTGAATCTGTCTCCATGAAGAATGTTCTGAAGAAAACTGTTCATATTACCAAGTGCCTCCTTGCACCATGAAAACACAGGTGAATTTGACAATAGATGTAAAAGCATATTAACAATATAAAAGACAAAATCCATTACACAGTTTAAGTCTTTACCTGAAGTAATTTTTAAAAGCTCTGTTATTTTAATTGGTACAGGATCTGAACAGGTGTTGTTTTCATTGTAGTGTTTGGGGTTTTTTGCCTGCATACATTATATAATTAATTTGTGATCAGAAAAAAACAAAACAACAAACTGTAAGTCAAACTGATACAACACTTTCCATGATTAGTGAGAACTAATTATATAAAGAATACATGTCACCAACCATTTTGTTTCATTTGATTTTTATGGCTTTCATAAACTAAAGCCATTATCTTAATCAGGTAAAGGAGTTATGATTGTTTTTCATTTATTTCCTTAATGTTATGTCTTTAAGGAATTTGAGATGTCCACTCAGAATTATTTTCTGTAAAGACTAGATCCCTACAAAGTAGGTAGAGAAAGTGATACATATTTCTCATATGCATATATGTGTATATATGTGTGTTTACAGATATATATCTAAGGCCACAAATTGTAAGCAAGTGTAAAGGGTAGGACTGAAGACAGAGAAGGTTACATGTGGATATTTAGAACTGAGGAAGTAAAAGTCAATGTCTCCTCATTATAAGGGAAGAGGTTATCATGAATACAGTCCTTTTTCCCAGAAGGATGAGAATTCTCATGAAGTCATGCAAAGAGAAACTAATTTTGGCATTTGTTATAGCCAAAAAGCCACCAATATGTCCTCCAATATCCCTTTCCACTAGCCAAGCTGCAAGGCTTAATCCGATTCATTCTGTGGTAACTTTCCAGACTGGCATCTGCCTCTGTGACAATGATGCCTGATTATTGTCACTCCCTGCTCTCAAGCTTGCAGCTTGCTCAGAGTGCTGTAGCATGATTATTAAGTGGCTTAGGCAAATATGATGCTAATGCCTGCATCCTTTGCTTTTACTACTATTTGTCTGAAGATTAGCCTAGATGTATTAATGTAAAATCAAGGTGCATACTGCAGCACTCTGTTAAACCTGTGCTGTGCAGAATAACAAGTAGTTAGCTTTTCTTTGCACCTCTAAAGAAGACAAACTCTTTTTTTTTTTTTCTTTTTTTTTACTGATGTGCCTCTCCTCCCTCTCTGACTTCCTTCTCGGACCCTTTTGGATGAAGCAGACTTTAGATACAGTATGCAGGTTTAAATGTTGTCTGACAGGCAGCAGCTGAAGCCATTATTATACACGCCTTCCAATTTATATTTCAATATGGAACTGATAAACTTCATGGGGCAGCTCTTCAGCTGATGTAAGTCATCATAGCATCTTTATCTTCAATGAACCTTTTTAATTTTACAGCAGATATGGCTTTTTTGCTGTTTACCATATTTAGAACTGCTATTTAGCAACTCAAGTACTGCTTTTGAAGCTCTGATTGAAATTACTGCTCATTACAGCCTCTGCTATTTTTTAAATACAATCATCCACATAAAATGCACAAACATTTTATCTCTCCTAATATTTTTGCATTTTGAGTTTTTTCTCCTGCAAGATTGCATATGACTTGATTGATCTCATTCCATGCTTTAATTATTTGCTTGGCCAATTCTCTTAAATATTCTCCATATCACAGTGCAGTATTCTCAATATTTTTGAGGAAACTTTGCCTCGTTTTCATTCCTGTCATTTTTAACCTTAGGAAGATCAATTCAGAAATATTGAATTATACCCATCTACTTTTAAGATAAAATTGATGTTTTCTCTGGATTGCTGTCATTTAGAGTGAGGACCATCTCTGCTAACTTTGCCAACTGCAGTTTAGATGTCCAGTTTAATTAAGTCATCCAACTCCCACTATCACCAATGGAAGGAGGTAGGTTGAAAGTTGATATAAATCACATTTCAGGGCCATCCACCCACCTCCATTGATTATATAGGACAAAGAGAACTAGGCAAAGGCACCATTTTAAAAACCAGCAAGGGAATGCTAGGGAAAGGAGTGCAAGTCTCCACTGTTACCCAGCAGTGCACTAGTCAGTGTATTTAATTAGGAGGGGTTTCTTCTCACTTTTCCTAAACCACACAGCTTAAGTGCTCCATTTTGCACTAAAGACACTACTATAAGTCGTAGGAGGTGGTGCACACTTCCTCATTAACAGCCCTAATTGCTCTGTCACTGAGTCATTCTCATTTCTTTTAGTCCAGCCTTAGGGAATATGTGAGTGTGAAAAGCAAAATGAAAGAACTTCTTCTGAGCAGCTTTTGACCCTTATCACTGTGTTCCATTAGCTCCAGCTGCCCCAAGGAGCACCTGATGACAAATCTGTGTCATATGTCAGAGCTGCTGCATCCACTGTGACAAGGGAGGAACCCAACATGACATTTTGTGAATTAAGCACATTTCTAAACAGAGGCCACATGGTTAATTCCCACTAAAAGGTCAGGCAAAGGAGTCTGTCCACTTCAGTCACCATGGTGTAACAAACCACATGAAGATCACCCATTCAAGCAGATTTCTAAAAAAAACCCAAATGAAACTACAAAAATGCAGCCAACTCCTCAAGATTTCACATGTGGCCCAACCTCAACCACTTGTCCAGAGAGAAGATCCTCAAAGCAAAAGCTCATCCTCATGGCTGCTTAAGCTGACTGACTTGGATTTTGGGACCCAAGTGTCTACAGATATACACATTTTTAGCTTCATGAGAGTTAATAACTCTTAACCATTGCATTGTTCATGGAACAAGAATCATTTGTACAACATATGGCCAAATGACCTTATTTTTATTTTGCAGTACATGTCTCAGTACATCATAGATAGAAGGCAAATTCCTCTGATTTTAAAAGGTTCCATCTTAGTAAGACTGACGACTCTGCATGCAACTAGATTTACAGAAAAATTTAATTTCCAGTCCTCATAACAAACAACTTTCAGTTTGAATGTATTCTTAAAAAAATTAAGTGTCTGCTTACAAACTCAACCTCTTTATTAGTAACATAATTTTTCTAATATTACTTTTTTACATGCTTTCAGACTGCCTTTATCCACTGTAAAATATTTGTGCCAAAAGAGTGCAGATTTTGATAGACAGTAGAAACTCTGTGATACAATAGACATTATGATTCTAATAAATTAGTTCTATTCAAAGCAAACAAAATAGCCAAATTCTTTTTGACAACCGAAAAAATGTCTACACAAAAAAGGAACTTCAGATTACACTAGCTTGAGGCCTCACCTTACTCAATAACAGCTCAGCACCATTACCTAGAATAGGCTCATAACTGTAAATTTAATTCATTTTCTGTCTCTTTTCTATAGCAATAATATTTATCAAGTTGGAGGAAGAAAATACAGCTAAACTTGTTAATTCATGTGGAAGGCACAGAGAATGCAGAAGGCCTTAGTAGGAAAGATAAAGCCTTAGTACAGTTCTTGGCCTAGATGTTTAATCTGCTACTTGATTCTGGACATATATCATTTTAAATTTTTATATACTTATTTTGAATAATTTAAATAAATGATAAAGATAACTATGGGAAACCATTAAATGAAATAATTAAATTCTGCAAACATGTTTTGGCTGGTAATGATACCAGATGCCTCACCCTTGTGTAACACTCTCTTCTTTGATAACCACCACACATTTACTCTCTTATGTCATAGACAGAGCATTAGGACCAAAAAAAAAAAAATGTTGTATGGGGTTTTCATGTAATTAAATAAAAACATACTTGCACATATCCAGATCAAGCAGAACAGAAGCTTCTGGTCCTGAAAAGACATTTATCCCACTTACTGTAGGTCCTACTTACCTTGACATGGTATGATAGTAATTAATTCTATCCCTGAGGTGAGCTGAATTTGTCATGACAAGGTACAAAGTTTGTATAAATCTCACAACAAACTCCATAACATGCATTACAGAATCACGGCTTCAGTATTTTAGGGTGTATATAGTGAGGCATTACTGTTTTCAGACATGCAGCACAAGCATTTTGTGACCTTAAGAATTTTTCATCCAGATGGAAGACAGAAAGTAAAGCCAGTACTGGTGCACTGAGCTAAAATTTGGCTTTGCTATAAACTCTAGCTTTAGATAGCAAATTATGAGATGACAAATCCAAATTCCCAATATAAAGACTTCTTTTCTACCAAGGCACCTTTTAGAGACTTCCTAGTCTTTCTTGCATCAAAGACACCAGACAGGTGAGTTCTATAGCTCCCCACAAGAGAGCACCTGTGGTACTTTCTACTTTGTCTTCTCTCACCTCTGGTTCAAGAAATAGTAACACAAGGTCATTATACTCTCAAAAAACAAAAAGGTTGTAGGCAATTTGTCCTACAACCCACTTCCTATCTGTCCTTGCTCTCAGTCTTAAATTACTTAGCTCTGCATCTGAAAACTAGTTCAGCAGCATCCAGGGCAGGTACTGGAACAGCAAGAAGACTCAGAGACCCTCAAGTTGGTCTTCAGCCAACATATCTTGTTACAAACACTATTTCATGTGTTCTGTGTCTGAAGAGACAAATTCAGAATGAATATGAAGGAAATAGTGCCACCTGCTGTGGTACCAATAATGTTTCCTCCAGTACTCAAGTCAGGGAAAACTCCAGAAGCTGAAATGCAAACAGGATGAATTGCTCGATAGTTAACAATAATTAGATCACAAAGGAAATTATCACTTGCAAATGTCATTATTTTAGAGGATTTTTTTTTTATTGAATTAATGGGAGGCAGATTTTATTACATTTTCATTGAGATATTAGACATGATCTTGTTCTCCATCACATTGAAGTATACTCATCTTTGTTAGGCTACTTCCTTTACTTTGGCAGACACTGAAACTAAACTCTTTCTGATGTGGCATCTATGTAGTGTGGCATACAATACGCATGACACTGTGTTTTGATCCCTCTTTAACTTTCTGCTGTCACAAAGCCAATGTATGTATTTAGAGATTTTTCCTCTCCAGTACTAGTTCTGTCTTCTTGACAGAAAATGGATGTTTCTCATCCTGATACATGAATGAAAATAAATCTAATGCCTTATTACTCAAGTGTTTACAAGACCATCAACTACAGCTTTAGAGCATGTCATTAGACACAGAGACATTAGAGGACAGAACTCAGTTACTGTTGAACTCTCTTCCTCTGCAAGCAGATGCACAAGTCAGGTTTGTAAGATATGTGACACTGCATGGTGATGCTACATGGTGAAAAAATACAGAGGGCTTTAGCCCATTTAAACTCTCACACTAAACCTAGTTCTGTACAAAGAGAAACTTGTAAGGATTGCTGCTTCTGATATTGCTGTCTTGAAAATTAATGTGTGTGAAAGACATTGCCTCTAACCATATCCAGTAGTGCATGTCATGATGTCAAGGCTTTTACTTCTTTTTTAAATGTAAATTTTGTATAGTGAGCCAGAACAATTATCAAGGCCTCACTTTCTGAAACAAAGGAACTTTTTATGTTTCACCTCTAAGTCATGGCTGACTTAAAATTAATTTCAGTATCCACTACAGATAAAAAAATTGAAGTGACATTTAATGTTAGTACTCTAGCTTCTACTCAAAGGCAACAAGTGAAAAGGAAGATGTCTTTATTCTCAGAGTTGGCTCTAGACTTTTCTAATTTACACACAGGCCAAAGAATCAACTAGAGAAAAACTTCAAAAGATGACTTGAAACCCTTCTTTCTATCTATAATGATCTTTTCTCTTGAAACCAAATGAGGATCAATTCTGCAAAATTACTTACATTCCCCCCAGTTATATGATGGTAGGGTACTTGTCACAAAAGTTAATAATGTGCCTTTTGTAATACATCTTTTCCTAAATTTATTGGCAATTCAATAAATTCTTATATTTTTGGAATTTTCTACAGTGTTTTAAAAAGTACGGCATTACTAGCTAAATTGATTTGACTAACAAGCTTTATTATTATGAATTAGTTTATTTTGTAAGTGATAAGATTGCTAGAACTTCATAAATTAAAAACTAATTGGTCCTAAGGTCTAATATGACATAAACCAAACCTAGAAAATAATATTATTATGTTTGGCCTTAGAGTAATGGTCTGATTTTCAGAAAATATTCTTTTAAATTACTCTGTGTAGTTTTCTATCTAACCAACAGTGGCCTCCTTAGAAAATACTAATATACACTACAGTTTTACATCATGTCTTTCCTTTACCCTATTTCAGGCATCAAATTTTGGTTTATTTCATAATCCAACCCCACAGTTATCTCTATTAATCTTTGGTTTTGTTGTATATAAAATTATTTAGGTTGTCTAAAGAAATCAGGAAGAAAACAATATTGATTCCCTCAATAGGCACAGTTTCATAGTTATTTTCCTTGGTTTTGATTGCTAAATAGGTAGGGTTCTTTGCTTTACTATTGCCCTCTATGTGTTATTTTACCTACCTGGCATAATTCTCAGCATTGGTGAGGCCGCACCTTGAGTACCATGTCCAGTTCTGGGTCCCTCAATTCAGGAAAGAAATGAGGTGCAAGTCCAGAGAGGGGCAATGAAGCTGGTGAAGGGTCTGGAACACAAGTCTGATGAGGAACAGCTGAGGCAGATGGTGTTCTTTATCCTGGAGAGGGGGCTCAAGAGAGACCTTATCACTCTCTAGAACTACCTGAAAGGAGGTTGCAGCCAGGTGGGGGTTGGTCTCTTTTCCCAGGCAACCAGCGACAGGACTACAGGACCAAACCTCAAGGTGCACAAGGGAAGGTTCAAGTTGGACATTAGGAGGTAGTTTTTTTACAGTAAAGTAATTAAGCATTGGCATGGACTGCGCAGTGAGATGGTGGAGTCACCATCCCTTAAGGCATTTAAAAAAGGACTGGAAGTGACACTTAGACACGGCACACATGTGTCAACTAGACACATGCCTAGTTGACATGGTAGTTTCAGTCAAAGTTTGGACTAGGTGATCTCAGAGGTCTTTTCCATCCTAATTGATTCTGTGATTATTCCACTGGTTAGTATGATATAACAGACTGTATTTAGCAACTGAAAAAATCTGCAAGCTAGAAGACACTTCAGTGAGATCCATCTGATTCTACATTTTGAAGATGGTTATGTAGAATGGGGTAGGGATCCGCAAAGTACACCACATATTTTTTCTGTAGGTCTTTCTTTCACTAAGGAAATTGTATGAAGTGAAATTAGATATGTCTTCATAAGGGGAAAAGGAAAAAGAGAAAGGAAAAAGAGAAAGGAAAAAGAGAAAGGAAAAAGAGAAAGGAAAAAGAGAAAGGAAAAAGAGAAAGGAAAAAGTAAGACAGTAAGTAAGTAAGTAAGACAGAAGAGTGAAATTCTATGGACAGCCACTGTTGTTGCAGGTGTGCCCATATGAAACCTCACTGATCTCCAAGGAACTCCATTCCAAGTACACAGCTGAAGAATCATAACCATTGAATGAAGTTTAGATCTATTTACAGGTCCACTTTCAAATGAACCTTTACGACATTTCACACTAGTATCTAAATCAGTTTTCAAATTATAAATATAACTCAGCCTGATAAGTTAATGTCACAGATATATATACATATATCTCCTCCACAGACAGCCCCTTGTCGCAGGAGAGAAGCTTCCGTGCCCTTATGAGGTAGTAAGCTATGCTGGTGGTGGTTTGTGCCTCCGGTAGGGTCTCCTAAGTTCCTCAAACTGATCATCCTGCTGCATGAGGACCAGCGTGGCCAAATTAGATATGGCGATGCACTCTCTGAGCCCTTTCCCAGAACCAATGGTGTGAAACAAGGTTGTGTTCTTGCACCAACCCTATTCACGATTTTCTTCAGCATGATGCTCCAAAGGGACATGGCAGACGTCCATGAAGACAATGACATGTACATCCGATATCATACCGATGGAAGCCTATTCAACCTAAGGCGACTGAAGGCCCACAC
>VXBX01007657.1:73478-117022 GCA_013400415.1 Scytalopus superciliaris | reverse complement strand
TTTACTTCATGAACGTTATGGTTATTTTCAAAAGCATAATGAAAATAAACAGTTTTGTAAACTCAAAAGATTTGCAGCATCCTTCAATTCTGCTGTCTCCTCCTGTCATACTGATCACATATAGAGCTGTGCTTTAGAAACTTCTAGATCTTTTCTGAAATGACTAAACAGCACTTATTTACCCACACTAACTTCATGTTTATTAGAAAAATATGAAGCTACTGAACAGCTGATCCTTATTTTCACATCCAGTTCTTTTAGACTGGAAATAATGTCTGTGTTTATTAGATGCAGAATACTTGTCTGGAATGCCACAGATAATCTGTCAGTTTGTAATATACGGCTCTGTAGCAGAAGCTGGTTACTTGTAGTATGCAGGATAATCTTTTCACAAAATATTGAAGCAATCTTCAAGACAGACTAAAAAACTGCAGCAACACTATCATCCTAAGCAAAAGAAAAGTGCTCAAATAATGACTGACTTGTCCATCTGTGAGGTCTATAGGCAAAATCAGTTTGGGTTTGTTTGTTTTTTTTTTAAACACTGCATTAGGAAGAAAGACAGAAAGACTATGAAAAGTGAGTTTTGTTGTTTTGGCTTGATTTGGTTTTACCAGGTAGATACTTACTAAATAAAAACCTAAATGTCTCTCACAAACCCTCAGCACTTTTGCTCAGCAGGTATTAAGGCTCTTAAATTGAAAGAAATAGGATGACTGCTTCTCCCAATTTAAGAAGGGGAAACATCAACAGAAAAACTATTTACTGGGGCTATAGTGAACCAGCTACTATACTATGTAGGAAATTAATTTTAATTTTCACAAAATTGCTTAGTAGGTTGGTTTGCTTGTCCAAGTAATTCTTCTGGTTAATAGCTTTTCAGGAGATTTTGCCATTGCAGATATATTGGAATTCATATTCTGCAGTTAAAATACAAGTGGATTTTAATTCAAGACCTAGTTAAAGCAATTTTGGTACAGATGTAACTATTGCAACATTTTCCCAGCAATTAGGTGGATCCCTTAAGATTTCAAATGGATCCAAAATATTCTAGATATGAGTCTACAAGAAAAGTCATGAGTCATTTTCTGTCTTAATACACTGATGTTTAAATATTTCATGACACCCTCTACATTTTGGAGTAGTGTATTATATCTTAAACTTGCTATTTAATCTTTTGTAAAACCTCATGGAAAGCTTTACAGAATCTCACCTACTGAAAACTAGGAAATAATTGTTCTGCCAAACTTTACTCTTTATACAAATATAAGGGGGAAAGACTGATTATTAATTTTTTTTAGACATCAGGATATCTGAAAAGCTTTCATACTGGCAATGTGGATTTTTCAATGTTAATTTCCTATAATATTTTGGCAATTTTGTAAGCAGAGGAGGAAATTTTCTCTTTCGCAGGGTTACAATTCTATAATTACAGTGTGTGCTCGTACTTCCATCTTCAAATGCCCTTTTGGGTTTATATTCAGTCTTCATCTCATCCTAAAGTGAGCAATTAATGTGGGTCAGGAGAATGTTAAATGTTCTTGAGGTGATTAGCTCAGATGTGGAATTCTATATTAGAGGTGTTTAAAGTTAGATGAGACAAATATACCTCTGAAATAGGCTTACTAGATTCTCACATTGCATCAAGAGGAAACGATTTTTCCTGTAATTTGCTGCTACATAAACAGTTACAAAATTCATTCTCTGACCACTATGATACAAAGGAGTAATTATAGCTATCTATCTATCTCATGTGCATAATGCCATATGTTGGTTTTCCACAGTAGAATTTAAGCATCCAAGATATTTTCATTTTATGTGCTTAATTAGGGCCTTTTTTTTTCATTTTATTTCAGCTGCTTTTTCTGACAGCAAAGTCAATTGTACTTTAACATGTAAGGTTTGTTTAAGAAAGTGATGATACCTGTACTTCATAAGAACTTAGGCTAAACACAAACCTATTTCAGAAAAATAGCCATTCAAACCAGCACAGACTGACAAAATTTTTCATGCATTTGCTAAAACTTTTAATCTGCCTTCACTTTTTTTCAGCTCCTTGTAAATAAACCATGCTGTAATTATTTATGACTTTTATGTCAAGTATTTTCTGTTCATATATTTCTTCATAAATTTGCTGATCTGAGCATATTTAGGATAATAATGTTTATTTTCTTTCCACATATAAGAAATAAGTGGCCTTTTTTCTTATCAGTTTCTTTAAGATCAGTTGCTTCAAAAGAATGAGTCTAGGTGTCTCAATATTATTATATTTTTCAATGCTATCCACCTTTTATAACATTTTTTCCTTACATTTTCTCTTGTAAAAAGTCTCAAACAATATTTCACTTCAGTAGCACAGTAAAATCTCAGTCAATCTGTTTACATGAATTATTGCTTACCAAGGGAACTGAAAATCAGTCACTTACTAACTCCTGGAATCATTCAGATTATGCAATACAATTTTATTTTAACTAAGAGACAGAGTTTCAAGACACAGATGCCAAAACAAAAATATCTCTAAACATTTCCAAGCATTTTTAATTTCCCCAGTGGTCATTACAATAACCTTGTTTGACTTTAGGTAATGCACTTCAAATCAGGTTTCAACTTCTCTGCCAGTGCAATGGAAATAACAATGCCTCCCTTTCCCTTGTAAAATGTTAAAAATCAGTCAAGAAACAATAACTAGCAGCAATAAGTTATTGGCAAAAGTAATAGCTGCCCTCCACACAAACTGGTATAAAAACTCAATATGATATGTATTTTTTTTCACTGCTAAAATAATTTTCCAGAAATTGTAATTTGGAAATTTCAAAAAGTTTTGTTTCAGTATGTCAAACCATTTTCTCCCTCAGAACTGCTATAACACCTGCTAGGAATTCAGCTTTCTTGCCTCTTGCCCCTCATGGCAGTGGATTCGGAACTAGATGATCTTTAATGCCTCTGCCAACCCAAACTAGTCTATGATTCTATTTAATGATGTCCTTCTTAGGAATATTTTGTTGGCCAGGATTACATTTTCATGGACAGCATGCTTATAATTCATCCCAAAAAATCAACCTAAATTTTCTCGGATGTATCTATAGTGAAATGTCTCCAGTTCATCAGTAGAGGCAGACACAAACAGCCTCTCCATCATCTCCTCCCACAAAAAAAGTGAGATGTCTACCAGTCACTATTGCTCCCTAAGACATAGTCTGAAATGAAGAATTCTACTTTTCCTCCAATTTAAGCTGAAAAAAACTGTTTAAGAAGCAGTATTCTTTATAAACTTATCCTCATTTACTTGGACACTTTTGAGTCTAAGTCAATAAAAAGGTTATCAAAAGTCTGTAAAAAAAAGTGTCATCAGAATTTCCTGACTCCATTCTCAATTTACACAGTCCTAGCTCTGAGCACTTTTAAAATGTTAGATACTTTGGAAGAATTAAGTGGGAAAATATCTAGTTGGTGATCCCTGGTGTCTTCATTGTAAGCGAAACTGCCTATTTACTGCTGTTTGTCTTGGGAGAAATTTGGCCTCTAAAGAGCTTTCCTACAGCAAGTCTCCTCTTTTTCTTAAGCGATGCTCAGAGAGGATGTTTTATGTATCTAAAAGGATACAGCTAAAATGACAGTCATACATCCTAACTTTGGTCATCTAACTAAGAACACCCGCTTGTCTGCGGTGTGTAGAGTCATTTAAAAGCTATCAATGTAAATCAGGCATTATATCAACTGGTGGGGAGGAAATTCTGAAGTGACGCATCTAAAACCTTCTGAAATATGTCTTTAGGAGGAGTGTAACTAGCCTTTATTGAGGGCAGCTGGATGGTACCTAAAATTAGGTGCTTAACTGCTTCAGTTCAGACATTCTGAGTCATCCTCTGAATCATCCTGTACATCACTGTCTACAGAGATAAAAAACTCTTAAAATTAAATGTTCAGCTCTTAAATGCTATAAGTCATGGCAAATATATTGAGTAATCTGAGTAATCTTGTGTAGGTGGCATTTATTCGCTATCCCATAGAGGCCATGGCTTTGATGGTATCACCAAGGAAGTGGGAGTAGAGGAAATGAGATACTTCATCACATCTATTTGAGTCCCTGATAGATTTGTACCTTCTAGACAAAGGACATCTAAGAGGAGGATTCAGCCTGACAGTGGTACCTGTGACCCCAGGGCTGCAGTACAATCCACAGAAGTTTGGTTAAACTGTGACTGCTCAGTGCGGTCATGTAGGCAATGAAATTCAGTTTCTGTAAGGTCAGTAGCAGCTGATGTAATTTTTTTTTACACACTGTGCTGGTTTAAAGATAAACCAGCAGGAGGAATGAATCCAACTCACAAACAGATTATAAGTCAGAACTATAATTTAGTAAAAAGATCACAGTCACTACAAGAGTACAGAGGAAAAAGTCCCTTTAACCCCAAAAAAAACAAATGTGTAACACAGCAGCCTGGGGCACGAACACAGTGGTGATTGTCAGCCCCTGTGCTGAGCACCACCTGGCCCTCCTAAGTATAAAGTAAAAGGAAAGAAGACACCTGTCGGCGAGGGTGATGGTCCCGGTCCAGTCCAGAGTGGCAGTCACAGTCCTGCTGAGGTTCTGGTCCTCCTCTGTATCTGATCAGCCCTAGTCCCAAACCCCCAGTTTATATATGCTTAGGCTCAGGTGGGAGTGCCCAGTATCTCCCCCAGGGCGGGGAGTTTCACAATGGATGATTTACACTCTGACTTATTTTTGGAATCCCTGATGGCCCATTAGCAGACATGACCCCTCAGGCTGGGTGTGGAGGTGCTGATGGCTCTCCGGAGGGGTGTTATCACACTGAGTCACTGGTGTGAAGACAGGAAACCTTTCTTATCTCACAGAAGTTCCCAAACACCCAGCTTGTAGCCTGAGGAGTCAGGTGTGCCCCAGGCAGAGCTGCAAATGATCCATTATTAGCAGTTCATTAGACGGCCAGGTGGAACTCTTTTCTGTGGGGCAGGCAGTCTCTTTTCCTGGTTCCATGGTTGAAAAAAAAGAGAGAAGGTGATCCCTCTGAGGCTCAGGACTGGTAGATGGAAGAAAAAATTCCAAGATTTTAAATCCATAACACATACACACACATACACACACACACATACACATATTCAGTATTGGTGGCTTAATTTTTTATTTCATGAAGCATAAATTTTGGCCATTATTCACATCTGCAACAAAAATGGAATCAAAAACTCCATCAACATCTGAAATACTTACTTAGTGAGGTTTCCTAGTATGGGGTAACTGGAAAACAAAAACAAAGCACAAAAACCTTTTCGGCTATTACTGTGTTAGTAATCCATTCTGAAGAATCTAAAGCTCTATTTAGCACTGTCACTTCAGAGAGGCTGTAAAATCAGAAAACTACAGAGGATTTTTTAATCTTTTCTTCTGTTCCAGTGGTATCTCCAGTATGACCAGAAATTTATCTCAATAAAATCACAGAATCAAATACAAAATGATAGTTATAGAGACCAAAATTATTTAGATAGATCAAAGTTCATAAACATTGAATCTGTTTAAAACACAGCCAGACATTAATTAAAAAAAACCAAAAACCTGTAACAATGAGTCAATTAAAAATCAATGTAATTTGAAGGTTAAATATGTATTTAAGTATGATTGCTGTATTAAATATAATTGTTATTAATAAGTTAGATATTTTATAATAAATGCCATATGTAGTTAATTGCAAACAGAAATCACAGAACTTGGAATGGTAATATTAGATTGACAGTTCCATTAACCTCAGCGGGTCTCAAACTTACACAGGTGCATAGTCTGCTCAAGGGCAAAGGTATATGCAGTCTTTTCTCATCTCTCATACTATCAATTAAAGAAAAACTATTAACAGTCTAACTAGGACTACAGGAGTCTTCTTGTATGCAGAGGAAAACTATCTAAAGCAAATAATAGCTCTGCACTCATTAGGAATAAAACCAAATTTCAGACAAGGATTTTTGAACGCTGTGAAACAATTCACCTATCTGTGTCTAGGAGAGGGTTGAAGTTCCACATTTACGCAGAAAGAATGCATAAAAAGACCAGGGTCAATTTCAGCAGTGTATCTTTCAGTACCAGTTTAAAAGTGTTTAGAAAGTACTTCATGTTATGAACAATGAAGATCAAAGGTGTCAAAGTGTTTTAATACACGGGGTCCTTTTTTTGCCCCCCCAGGAGACTAACTTTCATTTCTGATTTATAGTACACATTAAATTAGTTTGGTAGTAGTATCCATTAATTCCCTTGTCTATATATGTCCAGATCCCAAAACCACTAAGTAATTTTGTGTGATTGGCAAGCTTTACTCAGGAGAAAATCTGGTCAGGGAAAGTGCATTGCAGGTCACTATTGACCTGAACTAGAAGAACTTGATAGAGAAAGCTCACAGTGTTTGTCTGTACTTAATATGAGTCTAAGTGGAAAAAGTACTGACTGACCAGGAGCCCCTGAATTCACCATAGAACTTATGACCTAACCTACTGCATTTTTCCTGTTTTTAAAGTCTCAGCATTCTAGCTAATATCAATAAACTCATGCTGACATAATAAGATCAAATTTCTTCAAGTGACATTCATGAAAGCCACATATTTCTGCTCTCTTTTAGGTGTTTTTTACTTTTAGTACTGGCATAAAGTGTATTCTGCTGTTCATAAAACAAGTGCAGCTGATGTCACCTATTGCTGTAGTGAAATTGCTTTGTTATGGTTATTCATGTTTATACCTATTGTAGCTTTATTTTACCTGTAATCTTCAAATCTATTTCATTTTCTAGTACAGGGAAAGTATACTTTGTGGTTTTGTGAGTTTTGTCTTGCAGGCTTATGGCAGAAATAGTTTAGAAGAGCAGAGTTTTCTATTTACCTTGCTTGATAACTGAGACATTTTGGAGTAGTTTCTCTTGACTTAAATTTTCATGTTCAACTGTGTTTAAATATTAATTATTCACTAATTGCCATAGTTCAACCAGTTTTTGTGAATAACATTTCGTATTAACTGAACAAGTGAAAATCAAGAACCTATGGATACTAAAGAATTTGGCCTGCTTCTAGTGCCATGTGTATCTTGTTCATCTTTCAGAAAAAGTTTGTCAAAGTGTTTGCCAGTGTAAATGATGCTAATCTCCACTTGACTGGCAAGGCTTTTCTGTCCTTCAAGTAGCTCTGCTAATCTTATTACACAGATGAAGGAGTCACTGCCTGGGGTTTCAGAAAATCTGTATTTCAGCAACGCAGTCTAAAGAGTGTGTTCAATGCAGCAGCTGAGCATGGAGCCATCCTTGTCACACAGTGCTGTGGATAGGCAAGCAACCCTGCAGTTTGAATGTCTTGTTTTTAATTGTGTGTCTATAATCAACCTTTGCCCTTGAGTACCTTTTGTCAATATAAAATATTGCATTCTCTCCATAAAGAGTATTACAAAACATATTAAGCTTGCCTTTGCAGACAATTGGTGAGAGAGAAAATGTCTCTCTTCTGTTGGAAGGGGCAGAGGCAGCACCTAGTTTATACAGAATCTGCCTGGTTTTGGATGCAGGGAATATGGTTGTAAGACAACTTCTGTCAAGATTGTCCCTTTAGGACTAAAACCAGCATGCCAGAAAGATCTGGTTTAGTTACTAGTTTGGGTTTTGTCACAAACAGGCTTTATAGCAGAAGGTGTAATAATGAAGTTAACACTTGCTTTACTCTCTGTGCTTGGAATTTAGGTTATTATGAAAGGATTGCACACGGTGAAGGTTTTAGTTAGTGAATATGGAATGTGAGAAATCTAAATTTGTATGTGAGAAAGACCTTCCCCTTTTTTTGTTTTCTTTTTTGTTTGTTTGTTTGTGGTTTTTTTTTAATTGCTAAATATTCAAAAGACTTCTAAAGGGCCACACTATCTCAGTAATAGCAAGAAGCTTTCCAGAGACTTGACTTATTTTTGGTAGCCTTCTATCCTTTCCTCCAAGAAGCAACCGATTATCTTAAATCTCATTATTTTCAGAATTCTACATGTTGGTACTATTGCTATGGCATCTTTTCTTCTTTAGAGGAAAGCAACAACATGACTATGATACATACAAAGTAACAAATAAGATTATATCTTTGTGACCCATATAAATAAATAAATAAGCTAAAAACATATTCAATACTGACAAAGCAAATGGGAATTTAGTATGATACCTGCTGCTTCAGTGTTGTGACACATGCCTGTAGTTTTAAAAACATACCTACATCTGGACTACGCTTTCCTACACACAGACCTCAGTCTACCAGCAGCAGTAATAATGAACACAGCCACAAGTTTATCAGTTGAAATGTTCATGTTGCCACTGGCACGTATTTTGTGTAGTAAAAAAGCAACATGAACATCTGAAGGAAAGCAGACCCACACAGTGTGGTGATACAAATGGAAAACTCCACAGTTCAGCTGGGTGGAAAAACAGCATACATGAGAAGTTGTCAAGAGACTTGAAACAGAAAATATTTTATGCAATTCCAGCAATGATAGTCTATAGCAAAACATATATAGATCTGCCACAAATGTTATTTTCCCCTCCCTATCCATACATCGTGGAGGAGATACTACCAGATATGTTTGGCAGCTCTGAGAGAGAAACTGAACTATTCCCTAGTCCAGGCAAACCTACTACTCACCTAGGAAATGGACAATCATAACTCCATCTTTTCATCTTTATGGGTAAATATGGGCACACAAAGCAGCTTGCCTGTACAAAAAGGACTTAGGTAGCTGTCAACTCTGTAAATTGATAGATCTCTCAGGTAAGACAGGTACCCCATTAGTAACAGAGTTTCACTGTGAGAATTTCACAGATATTGCAGATCCTTTGAAATACTCTATCTGAAGATAAACTGCAGTCTTTCTAAGAATTTTGAACTCATAGGCAGGATGTGTATGAATAGCTAAAGTTAAATTCAAAGCTATGCACTTCTGAAAACATAACTCCCTTTGTTTTCTGCTTTCTTTCTGTTTCTTTCAAATTTGAAGTGTTTCATATTAAATTGCCCACACATTATATGAGTTTTGACTTTTGTACAGTTTTCCTGGCAAGACTAGATGCCGAGATTTGCAAACTTCCAAAATAATTTTCAAACCTTAGAAATAAGTAAGAAAATAGCAAACAAAAATAAGACTCTGAAGTACTATATGAAGAAAATTAGACAAGTTGTACCAGACTGCATTACCTGAAAATCAGTCTTCGTGGTACACAGGGACTCTCATATCCTTTGGTATTTAGCAGAAGTTTCCTATATGAATGACAATATTATGTGAAAGTACAAACAAGACATAAGAAATTATATTTTAAAAGTGACATTTTTTAATCTGATGCTCAACATGAAGCAATTGTAAAAATATAAAAAAATTAGTTCAATATATTGCTGACATGAAACAGTGTAATGATGGAGGAGGAATAGAGAAATTACTTCTAATATTGTTCTAAGATATGACACCAATTATGAGGACTGTTCAGGCCCATTCCTTAGATACTTCCTTAGTTATGTATGCACCTAACTTGTTTTTAAATTTCAGGAAAAAAAGATTCCCTACATAATTGAGACAAAAATAACCAAGACTGTACCCGTTTTAAAGCTGTCTCCAGATGTAGCATTTTTTATAGCAACTTGCCCAATAGAACTCTTACATTTGAGTATAGCAATGCAATACAATGTATGAATACATATATGAATAATATGCTAGTCAGGATTGCTACTGTTCAAAGAGAAAATCTAATACATTGCAAGGAAATTCTATCACTTCTAAGTGACTAACCTTTTGGTTCCACTTCCTCTCTTCTCATTGACTGAATGACGTTTTTTTGGAGCACCTACAGCTTTATGCTATACAAAATGGAGAATTCTAAGGTACAGCTCTCCTTCCTATGTTGATTCATTATAAAAAAATAACTGCTTGCCAGCATACATTACCAGTCATTCTAAAAAGAATTATATTTATGAATGCAAATTAGGCATGAGTCAAAGAATGAAAATATAGAATTATTATAATTATCATAATATCTCAAAATTCTTGTACATTAAGTAACACAGGAAAAAGGTAAAACTATTTAAGAGGTAGTAGTGAGGATACCTTAACAAACCAGGAAGTACATGGACACACGAGTTGAAAATGTGTCCATTTTATCATACCTTTATAATATAATCAGCTGCAATTCTTTTCTCAAGTCCATTTAATCAGAAACAATTTTTCATAGCCTAAAGTCTAAAAGAAATCATCATACAAACTGCTGAGTTTTCTAAAGAGCAACTGGACAGCCTAAGTTGGGAAGAATAATGTGCTTCATGGAAGTAAGTTCTAAAATATTCTATGGCAGATGCTGTTTTCTCTGGAACTAGATTACAGATTACATTTTATTTTAAATTTATGTTCTGTTTTCTTAATTATTTAATTATGTCTTTATATTTATTATCCTTCTTTGTAAAAAAGATACAAAAAAGATTTTAATTCAAAGTTAGAAAGCAAAACATCATAACACCCATTAGACATAGAGAATGTAGCAATTTCTGGAGTTAATACTGCCTTATGACTTCAATTTTAAAACCTAATTTTCCATTCCATTTCATATATCTTTGCCAAAATAAAACCTTCTGCTGAAAGCATCATTATTATCAGAATTTCTACCATTATTATTATCAATATTATGAGAAAGAGAATTTCAAGAGAAGAGCTCTGCTACTTTTCAGAATAAGATTAGGCAAATGTTGCCAAGATGTTTCATCACCTGCATTCTGTAGAGACAAGAAGATCACCTCATTTCATTTCTACAAAAATCTCCCTAAAAATGATTTAATAGAATTTGCCTTCTGTGGGTTGAATATAGCATGTATCATGAGGCAGCTTTAAAAATTTTGGTTTGCACATTCGCAGAGTTTTGGAGCAATCTTCTTTGTGACATTTCCTCGAATTTAAATGCTTATATATGAAAACTTAATAGTCATTAAGTATACTGTTTTGCATGTAACGATGTAAAATAGTTTAGAGGGGAAAAAAGGGTGAATAAATCGTATATTATTTTTATCTCATATGCAGCTTTTGCCTTCCTATTCCATAGGTGGGCTATTAACTGTCTTCATTTACTTACCACCTGGATTTATTGAAATGCATTTTTTTTAATTCACATTGCATACAATCCATCTTCACAACATTGTAAATGAGGTGTTAATAGAGCTGTGGGACCACCATTTCAGGTAGCTTGTTCCCAAGGAAACAAGGGCAGAGGAGGTTATCCAGATAACTGCTACAGAAATGTCTGAAGTGTAGCCTGCCATCTTCTCAGTAGGGTTCCTGCAGAAAGGTCGCCTGGGAACTAAAGGCACCGAGATGGTGGTGCTTGTGCTTAGGGTTTGGAGAGGCAGAAACACCAGTACAGGGTTTCAGCTCTGTGACTGAGATGAGCAAAGGTATCCTAGAATACCTATCCGAGGTATTCTATGTCTGAAATTTTCTTGGCCTGGCTGCTTCTCTGTCTGACTTGATTTAACTGACAGCAATTTCTTTAATCAACCAGGTGTCCACAGCTAATTTACTCTTGTCTAACATTGTGTGGTTTAAAACTCATCATTTTAAATATATAGAAATCCTAAGACACTATTCTGTGCAGAATGAGGTATTTAAAGCTCTATCACAATGCAATTTAGAGAAAGACAAGCCTGGCACAACAACAGAAGTCTTGAAAAGGGGAGGCAGAAATGTGGAATAGGGAGGAACAGGCATGGCTGATCAAAGATAAGGCACAGACTTGCCATGGGAAACCTCACACATATAAACCACTCACCAATGTTCAGCTAAGGAAATGCAGACCTGGTGGTGAACAAAACTGGTTTTAGAGCTGATAAAGGAAGCAAAGCAATGGTATCTACTGTGCATAAAAGAGACCATATAGAGCAAACGCAGATGTAGTTTTCAAATATAAGTCTTCAAAACAATGAAAAACATATCTCTTAGCAAAATGTTTTAACAACAACAATAAAAAAATCCACTCTTACATGGAATCTAGGCTGATGACAAAGAAAACTATCAACATGAACATCATGTTCCACCTATCAAAGAACTACAGATGCTCACAAATTGTTTTAACACCTCCCACCAGAATGAAACCATCTACTTTAGGACCATGAAAAACCATCTACTTTAGGAGCATGAGAAATATGAGCATTACACCAGGAAAAGCTGAAGAATGTAAGTGTATGCGTAACAGATTTAACTCCATTATTACTGTTTCTTTTCTGTAACAAAAGATTTCAGTTATACTATTGGTTTACTTTTATATAAATGTCATGGTTAAGGAATGGTATTCTCCAATTTAGTGCTCCCACTGAAACCACACCCACTAGCTCACTCCCTCCCTTCCCCCTCTTATGGCAGGATGGAGAGGAGAATTGGAGGCACAAAGGTAAAGATCACAGGTTGAGATAAGAACAATGCACTGGAAACAGCACCAAGATAAGGAAACAAACAGTAACAGCAGCAATATAATGACAGAGGATATGAGAAAGAGGTGAGCAATTCACACAGAAACAACAATAACCAACCACTGCCTGTGCCACCCTATGCCAACTGGGAAAGGATCCCTTCTCCCCAGAAGAGAGTCCCCCATACAGCCCCCAGCAATGACAAGGAGGTGGTATAGAATAACCTTAATTTCCTGGCCATGCCCCCTCCTGGCTACTGTAAAAATTAACCCTCTCCTGTCCGGAACCAGGACACTAAAATACGCTCTTTCTTTACCTTTGAACAATATTTTGGGCACAGCACTAAAGATCCACTGATTGAGGTGATAGGTAAATGAAAAACAATCTGTTTCCCCTTATTCAGAAGGCAGATGGATACCCTTCTAACTCTGAATTATCTCTGCCTTTGACTAACTGGAAGATGTGTAGTTCTTTCCTCCTGAAGTGCGATGTATAGGTTCTTGCCTTTCGCATGTTTGTGAAAAGGAAAGCATTGTATGCCGGTCTATCTCACTGTATTTCTAATAAAACAGCCACAAATATAAGAAACATAATTTATGATGACGAGGAAATGAACTTTTTCTTGTATGCTGTTTCTTAGTTTGAGCATGGATCAAAAGTCAAATGGAGTCATTCAGGATAATGATCCTCCTCAGGGGCAAAATTCACTGCAGTTACTTAAAGACCAGGTAATTATGCTTGAAAAAGCATAGCATGAATTTCAGCCCCCAATTCAATAGCAAGTCCCAGAGCAACACTACAGCCCCTGTGCTATCACAACTCGAATCTATAGCCTAAGGAGCTATTATGGCCTCTTCCATGGCACTTAGGAAATTATCTTTTTTCTTTTCTTGCCTGCAAAGCTAAAAAATTGGCAGTCAACATCGTCTTTTTATGAACCCAAGACTGGTTGTGAAGTAGCATGGTAAAATATGTACTACAGCCTGTGTTCATATATAAATTTTCTAAATAAAAATAGCATCTTTTATAAGAGTGGGGATAATGTTCCAATAAAACAAAATGTGAAGTGTTCTAGGTAGGACTTATTAACAAAACTGGAGAGAAAGAGAGTTGGTTTTGATCTAAGACTGGGTTTCTTTTTCTAATAAAACTATGCCACAAAGGGGTAATTTTTCACTAATGCTCTCTAACTTAGTTTCTATGACCACTTCTCTTGAATGACTGTATTGGAACCCCAAATTCATAACCCTAGGTAGATGGTAGTCTGAAACACTCAGCCTTTTCTTGAACCTTGGTCCACAATAAATTAGTCTAAATAGCAACTAATCTGAATATAGATCAAAGTGATTTCCTTTGAGATTTTTGTGAAGATAGATAAATGTCTGGGAGTTTAAAAACACATTAAAGGGTATTAAGTGTGCTAAAAACCTGTGAGAAAATATATGCCTTTATTACATTATTGCATCAATAACTTTGCACCTTTTTTAAGAGTCTGTCATGCAAGTCATCTAGAATAACTGCTTCTAAGTAAATTATCAAAGAATAGTAATTATTTTCTCTACAGTACCATATGTTACTCTTCTAAGTAGCCACAATGCAGCAGGCTGAGAATAGACAGTTATAAATATCCTGCAGAGTATCTCATTCCAACGTTGTCTCTCTAAATGAAGGACAGAGCTCTTATAATTGGGGAATGTAACCTCTAGAAAAAGAGGCAAAACACAATCCCTCAGGTAGCTGCGACCCTGTTATTCAATCACTGAAATGAGGCAATATAACTTTCAAAGCACCTTTGTACCTGGCAACCACAGCATTGCTTTCTAGCAGGAAACAGCAAGCTTTAAAATGTGCTGATTAACGTGTGAACAAATTAGCATGAAATGAAGCTTGTGAAAGAGATGCTACTAACTTGAAAGGTACAGTAATTCTTAATATAAACTTAGTACATCAGCTCCATAACAGCAGACCTTCCAAGATAACACTGTTTTCCTATACAGGTCATAGCAGAAAAATATAAAGTAATTCCTTTTTGCACAGAAAATCTGTCACCTGTGAAAAGGAAAAGCAGCCATATTGTACCACTGAAGGAAGGGTAAATCAAGGACAGAAATGTATTGCTTTGACTAAAACAAGCAAGAGGATATCTCAACCAATGAGATAGTCATCTATATCTATGCCTTGATATGACCAGTGAAGGTCAGTTTTGTGTGTCCTTCTTGAGGTTTATCTCAGATAGTGGTCTGAGTTTAACACTAGCTTGTCTCTGTTCAGATTTTACATGGAGATAACAATCTTGATTTAGCTTCCTTGAGCTAAAAACACCCTTATTTTTGCAGTAAACACTGTCTTAAGCAGTGTTTTTCATTTACATAAGCTGCCCTTGTATCTTTAACAGTGAAGAAAACTGGCACCTGAAATGCTCAATCTTTTTCTGGTGGACAACAATCACATTAGATCACTCACACTATCTGAAACTAGAATGTGCTAGGAACCCAGAGACCCCAAACCAAGAGTTAGACTAAATGTTCAGGGAATGTTAGGGTTGTTTCCCTAGTCATATATGCTTTTTTGGAGTGAGTCCAAAGGACCACAAAGATGATCAGGGGGCTGGAACACCTCTCCTGTGAAGACAGGCAGAGATAGTGGGCATTGTTCAGACTGGAGAAGAGAAGGTATTGGGGAGACCTTATAGGATTCTTTCTGTACATGAAGGTGGCTACAAAAAAGTGACAGTGCTTTTTTGTTTGGTGGAATTATTTTTTTGAAAATACAAAGGGAAAGGAATAGCTGGATACAGCATCCCTTGAAAAGTAACATATGGTAGAGTGTAACAATTTTATACTTCAGAACTTAAGACTCAATAGAGTAAGTCTAGTACCCTTACCAGTCCAAGAACTGCATGTCTATTTAGCATGACTGTTAAATTAAAATAATTTCTTTCTGACAGCTAAATTGAGGACAAATAAATGAGAATTTAATTTGTAACCCCTTTTCCATTTAGATGATACTCATGAGAGTCTGACTCTGCAGCCTGTCAGAGAAGCTTGCCCCAGAAAGTCCCTAAGACACATATATTAAAAAAAAAAAATAAAAATCTGTAGATCAGATAAAACAAAATAGCCTTCCATCAGAATGCAAAAAAGCTCCTAGGAAAGAGTTTTTAAAGGCCTTTACTGATTGCTGTGAACTAAACATATGCTTTGTCATATAAACAGAATTTCAAAACAATTGACATCTATTAAACAGATACCAGACGGTTATTAAAGTGGTAAGTAAAAGGAGTTGAGCTAAGATGCAGATTAGTCCAGACTTAGAGAATTTATTCTTAGAATGATCTTGTGAAGACTTTAGGGATAGCAAGTACCTAGTGGGCTAACGTTATTTAATAAGTTTATATAGCTCAAACTGCAACATATGGACTCTCCAATATGAAAGCACCCTAAGTGCTGACTGAGGTGTGAAGTATTTCTCAGATTTGACTCTACACATCCACAGTGCTTTTCTGAGCAAAATGATTTCAATCTTAATTCAAGCTGTTTGCAGCAGGCACATACCACATTCCAGGCTTCCAAGAAAGGACCTCCAATGATCTCCTCTTTCTGACAGTGGCCCTCTGATATCCCTGAAGGCACTGAGAAGGAAATGAGATATGCAGATATGGCAAGCAAAACACAAACTGGGACACCTGTGTTGCATCTGCAGACACTGACTTGAATCTTAATGCCAGATTTACAGAAAATGGAAATCTAAGAATAATGCTTGAGTTACTCCAGGGCTGGACTGAGCAGCTTCCCACAAAGTACCACCACATGCCTTCTGTTCTTGCCTCCCACAATATTGTTAGTTATTCAGTGTTCTTTTTAATTAGTGTCAAGTGATCTTTCCATGATTACAAACTACAAAATCATTTTGGGGGAAATCTACCAGGTAGCAACTCCAAGAGTACTTTCACAAATACAAATCATATTCTTGCTGTGTTATCAAGCTACATCCTAGATGATAAATTCAATGTCTTTCATGGATAACAAAAAATCTTCCTGCTCAGCAATTCTAGATGAGTCTATGAGGTCTATGACCTCTGAAAATACTTGTTTCAGAAGTCTGGCACAGAAAAAAGGACTCCTAGTCCAACCTTGGAGAAATACCACAGGTCACAAGAACCAATTTTTGTACTACTAATACCTTAAGTTAAAGAACAGGTTATTTCCAAAAATAGAGATGCCATTTTTGTACATAATTTTGGTCTCTATAAAAATAAGATGTGACTCAGGGGACCAGAATTAAATTAGAAATTCCAAAAGACTATAACTTCAACTGGTCTTAGACATGTAGCTAGGAAAGTAGAGCAAGAGAAACAGTTTAATCTATCTACCAACTGCCATGAGACACGTTTGCAGCAATGCATGTGCCAGAGCTGGGTACTAGTCCATGAAGGGCATGTATCCAAGGTAAGCTGGATGCTTGGCCAGCCTCTGCACTGATGAAATAGAACAAGGCAGAAAATTATCTAAAGCTTTAAGGTGGAAAAGAGAGGATGAGGAAAAAGGAGGAATAAAGGTCCAGTCTCCTGAACCAAACTGTTTTGAGGTTTCTAGCATAAGAATTTTATTAAGGTAAGTTATTCAGCTTCTTTGGACAGCAGCACAATATTTGAGAATTGATTCTGCCACTTACTATTCTGTCCCACAGACTCAGGGATTTGAGAATCCTTTTCTGTCCTCATTTTACATGATGATTATCCACCACGAATGTTTTCCTACACAATTCCCTTGTTTCACTCTTCACTTCTGTGAACCCTCTCCATGACTCTTATTGGCCATTCCTGCTATTTCAAGTGCCAGACTACTGTTCCTTGCTTCTGTTCTTGCTTTTACCATACAATTCCAATCACCAAGTGCTGCTATGCCGTAAGTCATTTGAGACTCCTGTAGCCTGCCACAGACATAAAGTTGCCACAAGACCAAGCCTTCTTATCAGGAGGCAAACAGAGCTCTTTAAGACAATATCTGGAAATAGAAAGAGGGAAACACTCATGGTGATAAGCTTCAAAACACTGGGCATGCAGCTAGGCAGAAGATTCAGAAGACAGATAAATGTGGCCTTAGCAATGAAATGAGACAATGCTCAGCTGAACAAAATTGATTGGAAGAACAGATTTGAAAACTGTGAACATAAGAACTGCAGTTAGGCAGGGAAAAATAAGGCTATGACCATGCTTTGCAAAGAATTGGCTTATACAAAAGAGAAAAATAATATCCTCATCTCCTTCTCCTTCTAAAGCCCTTCAACTTTCAATAATGATTTGAACTTTGAATTGAAGAGAGAACATTGCAACCTATGCTACCTGACCCAAAAAGTAAATTCCACCTTGCAACAGCTACAAGAATTAAATCAACTATACAAAACCATACAGTTGGGTAGAGAAATAGATTCTAGTAGCTTCCACCTACAGTTATAAAATTACTATTTCTGAAGAACCCAAGCCTTCACTTACAGTTCTTTTTCCAGCCATAGTTCTGCTTTCTTCTCCAGTTATCTCCTGTATCAAAAATGGCTATCCTTTAGATTAGCTCTGAGCAAAAGCCTGAACCAAATTTTAGAGACAAAGAAAGGGCACTTACACAACTGAAGTTCTCTTTGATGAATATCAAAAGGCCTGTTGCTTACACTGGAGAAATCTCAGCTTCTCAAAATAATAGGTATGCAAATTCTTTACAATTAAGAGTTTTGTGCAACCTAAATATAGGGCTTACAACTAGCTAGTCATCCAGTCTCCTTTTAAAAACTGTTTCTGTATTCTATTTTTTCTCATTTCCTTAATTTTTTTTCTGTGGTGTTGATGTTGCCAGCTTCTCATTAAGTCATTTGCTAGGATGTATCTCACTTCCCTATTCTTTTCTCAGCTTGTAATTGTGAAATGAATGAACTATTCACTTAGAGAAACATTCCATTCCCACAAATGCCATTGCCATCTTTTTTTTTTTGTGTGTATGTGTGTGTCTTACATATCTGCACACATATTTTGGGGGAAAATAAAAAAAAAAAAAATTAAAAAAAAACCCCACCAACCAAACAAAACCCCCTAAAAACTACAAAACCCTAAAACTAAGACCTTTATAGGAATTAATATAATTCTTTCAGTTTCTAGGAAAACCTTCAGAGCTTAATCCTTTTCCAGTTTAGTTGAAAAGTTTCTAGTTATTTTATATGAGTGAATTTGTATCTTCTTTAACAAAACAATGTTAAAATCACATATTTGTAAAGTATTCACACATGGCTACTTCTGTGGAATTAAATGGTATTGTCTGGCTCTGACTTAACCTATTTTCCTCGTAAGAGACAGCACATTTAAGAGAAACAAGTAGAATAAACAGGATGCATGCTATGCATATTTTGCTTTATTTACACTCAAGCACCAGTATTTAAATGAGGGAGCTAAAAGGAGCATAGGAAAGGCTCTTCACCATGAAAACTAATCCAAAACCAGCAAGTAGTTATCAGAAATCATCTGTACCTCCACTGCAGCCAGCTGGAGTCACAAGCAGCAATGCAGATCCCTTGGCTCTTGCAGCAACTTCCCCCTCCATAAGTCCTCACAGTACAAAAGTGGCATGACCACCGTGAAAAACATTTTCTTTATTGTAAAACTTACTCCCTCAGTGTGAGAAGAACAACTACAGCAAAAACATGACTATTTTTGATCTGGTGCAATAAAAATTATTCTCCATCTTCCAGTAGGAAGCTGGCTCCTAAGGTTCTGTCCCTACTCAGAACAGAAGGTAAACCTTCTCATATGTTCAACTGGGATAAATTGCAATACTTTGTAAATAAATTCCCTGTCTTTGTAGGAATGAAGCAAATTGCTGTGTTCACAGAATCAGACTATGCTGAGTTGGAAGGGATCCACAAGGATCACTGAGTCCAACTCCTGGCCCTGCACAGGACAATTCCCAAGAGTCACACCGTATGCCTGAGGGAATCATCCAAATGCTTCTTGAACTCTATCAGGCCTGGTGCTGTGACTGCTTCCCTGGGAAGCCTGTTCCAGTGCCAAATCACTCTGTGAGTGAAGAACCTTTTCCTAATATCCAACCCAAACCTTCCCTGTCACAACTTTAAGCCATCCCCTTTCATCCTGTCGCTGGTCACCACAGAGGAGAGATCAGTGCCTGCCCCTCCTCTTCCTCTCATGAGGAAGTTGTAACTGCAATGAGGTCTCCCCTCAGTCTCCTCCATGCTGAACAGACTCAGTCACTCCTCATACAGCTTCCCCTCAAGGCTCTTCACCATCTTCATTTCCCTCCTTTGGATGTTCACTAATGGCTTAATGTCTTTCTTATATTACGGTGACCAAAACTGCACATAATATTCAAGGTTGTTGATATTGCCAATACAAGATGTCAATAATGATTCTATGGACTGTACACATAAGACTGACCATTTTCTTTTTCAGTTCTAAACAAAATGGATGCTATATAACATATAGAATTTATGGCAATTTACAGAATGAAGATGTTTTTCTCTCTACTGTTAATGACGATATATAGTTCTACTGCTACTTTTTGAAAAATCATAACCATTCTTAATATAATAGAAAACAGTAACTCATTCAGTGTCTGTTTCCTGGTGCATATTGACAACTTTGTGCTCTAAGACTGAAGACATCCATCCAGATTCTTCAGGAACCATAACTCCTAAGTTCTCTGACTTAAAATAATTTAATTTAACACACTGTGAGATCTGTGTTTTTAGGAAACAATCTTAAAAGCAAGGCACAAATTCTGTGACTGCATTTTAGAGAACATGAAGTAACACTTGGAACCACAAAAACCTCTCACATGATTGTTATCTTCTCCTTTGACCACCTATGTAAGGACATAGCAGTCTCTTCTGTCCACATCAGCACGACAATCAGAGCAACATCAAGGAGCTGCAGTAAGTCTGTCCCAGAACAACAGGGGAGAAGGAAAATGAGCATTATTCATCCTAAGTGCTGTGAAACATGAACATGCTATTACAAGGTCTCTATAGCACGCTTTTTCTAAAAAAGTCTTGTTACAATCCAGTAATAAGCCAAGAATCTTAATCTCATCTTCAAAATCCAAAAAGATCATTTTGTTTTGCTTACCCTTAAGTCTACAGGGATTTGTTTTGTTGGGTTTTTAGTTTTGGAGGTTTTGGGGTGTTAGTTGTTGGTTTTGTTGTTGTTATTGTTTCGCAGTTTTTTTCACTGCTGTAAGGTGACTGTGCACACTCTTCCCTTCTCAAGATCATATTAGTATTTATTTGTATTAGCAAATAGTATCACTTCTCTGTACTACAGAGTCAGCAAGCTAATACTTCAGTAAATTGTTGCTGCCTCCTGTTACATCTGTTCTGCTCTGTTCACTAATTGCCTGTCACAACCACTGAGCCATGGTGCCAGCCACGCTGCCACTTCCTCTTTGGTCAGCTTGTCGGCTCCTATTAATCTGAGCCCTGTTGCTTTTTCCACAGCCAATGTTTTTGCACTCTGAATATAATGAAAATCTATTACCTTGGTGTTATATGAAAGTGCCAAAATTATAATTCAAAAGAGAAAAAAGTTAATGACTTTTTGTGTGAAAGTTGACAGTTTCCTACTGTAGCAGCAAATTATTTGCTTTGATACTGCTTCACTTTCAGGACTATATATAAAGGTTTACATATCTTTCCATCTGACACAATGTTGTTAATATTATTATTCATTATTAATTCTTATTATGGCATTATATGGAAAGAAACTTCCGGAATGAAACTGTGAACATGAACAAACTAAATCTGAGCATAAGTAGTAGCAGTATCTAGAATATGACAAATTTAAAGGGAAGTCAGGAGTGCACTACTGATTTTTACAGTGAATTTTGTTGGCTTTTTTTTCCTCAACCACTTTCCTGGGAAACCTCTTCCAGTGCTTGAAAACTCTTTCCTGAAGAAAGATCATTGCCCTAGTTCTGCAGTTCACACTATTTTTTCTACAAGCCAGGATGCCACTGGCCTTCTTGGACACCTGGACACACTGCTGGCTCACATTCAGCAGCTGTAGACCAGCCGTCCCAGGTCCTTTTCCGCTGGGCATCTTTCCAACCACTCTGCCCCAGCCTGTAGCACTGCTTGGGGTTACTGTGATCCAAGTGCATTTTGCCTTGTTGAACCTCATGCAGTTTTCCTTGGCCTATTCATCCAGCCTGTCCAGATCCAAGTGCAGAGCCTTCCTACCCTCCAGCAGATCAATACTCCTGCCCAACTTGGTGTTCTCTGCAAACTGAGAATGGTCTTAATCCCTTTGTCCACATCATTGATAAAGATATTATTAAACAGGACCAGCCCCATTACTGAGCCCTGGGGAACACCAGTTGTGAGCAGCTGCCAGATGGATGTAAATTCATCCACCATCTCTCTCTGGGCCTGGCCACCCAGTCAGTTTTTTACCCAGTAAACACTGCACCCATCCAAGCCATGAGCAGCCAGTTTCTCTAGGAGAATGCTGTTGGAAACAGTGTCAAAGGCTTTGCTAAAGTCCAGGCAGATGACATCCACAGCCTTTCCCTCATCCACTAAACAGGTCATCCTGTCATAGCAGGGGATTGGGTTGGTCAAGCAGGACTTGCCTTTCATAAACTAATGCTGGCTGAGCCAGAGCCACTGGTTGTCCTGTATGTGTTGTGTGATTGGCACTCAAGATGATCTTCTCCATGATCTTCCGTGGCACCAAAGTCAGGCCTGTAGTTCCGTGTATCCTCCTTCCTGCCCTTCTTGTATACAGTCATCACACTGACAATCCTCAAGCCAACTGGGACCTCGCCTATTAGCCAGGACTGCTGGTAAATGACAAAAAGTGACTTGATGAGTACCTTGGCCAGCTCCCTCATCACCCCTGGGTGGATCCCATCCAGCCTCATAAACCTGTGTGTGCAATGCATATGCATATGCTCACACATGCATATTATCTATATACATATGCATCCATATACATATATGTACATGTAAATCAACTGCAGTGATAGTAAGAACCATACCAGGTTTATCTTCAAGATCCAATATTTGTCTTGGTTTCTAGACTACAGCAAGCTGAGAACACCAATTCCCACCCAAAGTTCTGGAAAAATAGTTCACTAAAGCTCCTCTACAGTTTCCCAAGCTCCCCTATTTAATCTTCACAAGGCAACACTGAGGATTTGTAGACAGCTGTTTTGGGTTCTGCAGGCTCTTGTGAGCAAGACAGAATCTGCTTAGTTTTTAAAATAGTTTCTTTTTAGGAGTGGCTCATTAGCACCTGTCCTGGGACTCTGAAAGTAAGAATTGCCATGCATGCTGTCTGTTCTGTTGCAGAACTCTGGCTTTTCATTTGCATATGAGAAGAAAAGTCTTGGTGCAATGACACTCCTATTGTTTTACACACTGTATGAACATAGGACAAAAAAAAAAATATTCAGTAATATTTACAGTCTAGTTTGACACACTTGGGTAGATAGTTATGTTCTGTATAGCTAGAGGGGTAGACACAAGAAAATTATATGAACACCATGATAGATCCTGGTTCAAAAAGATCCTTGACTGGTGTCAAGTGTTTTGTGATTACCATGGACACTTTTCAAAGAAGGTTTTGTGTTTTGCTATTAAAAAACTTAAAGCAGACAAAAAGAAAAAGATTAAAAAATATAAAACTGTTGATATTTATAGGAAGCTCCTTAAAAAAATATTTATGAAAAGTGATGAATTTCACCACAACCAACAAATCAGACACATGAGTTAGCAGGTCAACGGTATTGGATGGCTTGTAGGTAGCACTGAGAAAGGTTATGGAGAGTCTTGAGAAGAAGGAAATTAATTATGAAAAAAGCAAAAAGAAGGATGCCAAAGAAGAAAATATGAGGGAGAATAGATTCTGGACAAGTTAATCTGGATTGATATGGAGAGCTATTTCACAGGGATCAAACACATGAACAAAATTACCACAGGGAAATATTTTACCAAGTATACACATTACTGTCTGTATGCATTTTCTCCCACTCCAAAGTCAAAGATAAATACAAGATATTTACCTGTGGTTCACACAAGACTGTGCTCACCAAAATAACTTCTGATTCCCAACAGGGTTCCACAAGATAAGGCATGCACATGGACCATTACCTCTGAGCAGCTCAAATGTAGCAGAGCAGCAATGTATTCCCCTGAAATTGTTTGTCATGCGCTAAGTTTTTAACAAAACGTAGATATAATATGCCCATTAAGAAAATGAGAGCTCAAGGTGACACATAAATTACAGGACTGAGAGAGACACAATGATGTTCTTACAAGTAATTAACAGATCATAATTTTCTAGAATAAAATGCACTTTTAAATTATGCACAAGGGAAAAATAATAGAAATATCATTTCAGAATAACCAAAAACCAATTTGCTGCACAAATTTCTAAGTGTGACTTCATATGGGAATCAAAGTCCTAAAGCTTTGAAGCTTAGCATATCTGCCCAGATTATGCAAAACTAAAGGATGCTTTCCCCAGGTAGGGGATTTTGGCTGTCCACACCATCAGCTTCCCAGAACCAGCCATCCTTGCTGTGGTCTTGATGAATTAACATGCTTCCAAACAGTTTCTCTGTGCAGTTCAGGGGTTAGGATGGTGTGCTGGTTTAAAAGGAAACTGGTGGGAGAAATGAACTCAACTAAAGAGAGATTACAAGTTAGAGTTACAATTTAATAAAAGCATTACAATAAATACAATGATTCAGAGAAAACTGGTTTTAACCCACAAAAAACAGATATATAACCCAGCATCCTGGGACACAAACAGAATGGTGCTCGTTAGTCCCTGTGCTGAGCACCACATGGTCTCCCAAGTGCAAAATAAAAGGAAAGAAAATCTGTTAGTGAGGATGATGGTTACAGTCCTGTTGAGAGTGGCAGCCACAGCCTTGTTGAGGTCCTGGTCCTCCTCTGAATCTGACAGCTGGTACCAGAAGTCCCAAAACCCAAAGATTATTGTGATGGGTTGTTTTTGTAGGCCTTCCTTGGTAACCAGGGTCAAAACCTAGGAGGTATTCCATCCCCTCTCTTTACGTAATCAGGTGTATATAAGGCGAAGGTGGAGGTGTTCGCACTCTTTTCCTTGTCGGGTTAGCTCGGTGACAGACTCTCGGTGTTTAGGCTTGGCTTATCTGTGTGAGCCAGGCCTATCCGAGGGCTGTTTGTCTGGGCCGGTGGCAGAGGTTAAGAAATCTGCTTTTCCTAAGGGAAGCAGTGAGTTTATTATTGTGTTCGTTACTTATTGAGTTAATTCTTGAGTTTAGATTGTATATATTTGTTTCTTCTTTCCCTTTTTTTTCTCCCTTTCCCCTTTCTCTTCCCCTTGTCTCTTACTGGGGTTGTTTGGGGGTCCCTGTCTCGTTGCACGTAGTATATAAATTTAATATATGTAAATATATATATATATATTTCTACAATTTTTTTCTCTTGCTACTTTTTGCCATTTTGGGAGAGGGAGGGGGAATCTTTCCTGTGAGGTTTGGCTTTTGGCAGAGAGCCAGCTCAAACTTTCAAAATTATGTATGTTCAGGTTCAGGTGGTAATGTCCAGTACCTCCCCCAGGCCAAGAAATTTCACAATGGATGATTTAACTCCAGAGTCATGGGATATTTTTGGAATCGTTGATGGTTTAGGTCCTTGTAGCTGCCTAATATGTTAGTCCATTACGGCCTATTAGCAAAGATGATCCCTCAGGCTGGGTGTGAAGGTGCTGATGCCTCCCCAAAGGGGAGTTACCACAGCTGAGTCATTGGTGTGAAAACTGAAATATTCCCATGCCTCACAGGGTTCTTTAACACCCAGCTTGCAGCCTGAGGGGCCAGGTGTGCCCTGAGCAGCTGCTGCAAATGATCCATTATCAACAGTTTATCAGAAATTACATAGAGGGTGTAGAATACACAGGTTTGGCTATAGAGGGTGTAGAATACACAGTTTTGGTTATGCCCACATAGTAATAAACTGGTCCAGGCCCTGTAACTAGGACAGATGGGTAAGAGATTTTTAACAGACCTGCTGGAGCTGAGTATTACATTTACAGTCAGGTTTGTGCCTGTTTTGCCCTCAGTGCTGGAAAACAACATGGAGCACCTTTAGTTTATTTATTCTCAGAGGTCTAATAAAGGTATGACAAGGCAAAATCACCCCTCTGTTCCTCCTATATCCCTGAGCTGTTCCCATGAATGGAAAGGTCTGGCACTGGAGATTTGGGATTCTGGGCTCTGTGGCAAACCCCATGGAGCCTATAGGAAGCCCTGGCCCCACAGTAATCTGCCTGACAGCTAGACTTTCAGGATGCTTTCTAGCCTGACATACAAACACAAGGCACGGGGAGTTACCCTGGATTGAGGAGCTCCTTCTTTTAGGAATAAAACCACTTTATGATCTCTCTATTTGCTCAACAATAAAAAGACAAATATGCAAAAATTCTGCAGTTAGGAACTAAATACAAATAAGGCATTTTGCAGACTGGAAAACGCTGACCAGTGGTCATTCCATTATAGACAAGGTTGACATGGATTTTTATACTCTGCAACACTGAAAAAATATAAGGAGAAAAAAAAAAAAGGAAAAGAAAACGGAAATAAATCCAAACTTCACAGCATTTATACAAATCAAATACAACAAAAGTCAAACACATCAGAAATATTTACATCTGCATAATTACCTAGCTTCTGTTTGAACTTCTGATACAAAGGACATATACATACACAGGGAAAAAAAAAAAAGCTGAAAAAAAGGGAGCATTTTTCAGACACCTAGGAAAAAGTAAGGCTCATTATATAAGTAATGCATTCTCAAGGAAAGAAGCCCATGTGAATGAAACCTGATAATATAGTAAAGAACAAGTTGCATGACATGACACTTCATTTCTGGAGGACCTGGGAGATCAATAACTTAGTCTGTGTAATATTATCCACATCTATTCAGGAAGTATGACCTGAAGAATGAGTTGATGTGCATCACATTTTCTTTCAAGTAACTGGGATGTAATGGAAAATCTGTAGACAAGATCACTGATTTATTTTTTTTTTCTTCTCAAAAAAAGTGATATTATGATGAAATTTCTCTGAAACATAACTTCAATGAAGTTATAGTTGGGATGAGCTCATGCCTGTGCATTTAGTTATTTAAATTGGCATGTATATTATTTTAGATCTTTCTTTCTGCTTTGCAAGTTGAAAAAGAATTGCGTTATAGAGGGACTACTTGATTATTTCAGTTACTCTGTTCTTGTGCGTTTTGAAAAGTAGAATTCCCAAATATTGCCTTTCCTATTTCACTGCTTAGGCACTTAGATTGAGACAGGGCTGGACTGAAATTGTTCAGGATGTGATGAGGCTCTGGATTTCTGTAAGCTTTATCAGCCAGTCAGAATTCAGGCAATGCAGCCAATATATTAGAATGAAATGTCAATTACAAAGCTCTTCAATGTTACAAGTTTCTGAGGATGACTGGAAGTAAATGCATGATGGTTGGAGAAATTACTTTCTTTGTAGTTTAGCTGTAATACTGGCAGCCAGCAAAAGGAGAAATCTTATTTTCTGTTCAATTTATTTAAGGGTCTATGCATCTGTGCAAAGCTCAGACAGCAAGACACGCTTCCTTAACCAGGCCAAGGTACCCAGCCAATTCCTACAGTAACATCCCTTGTACTGTTTTCAAGAGGATGTCTTTCTGTGTAAGAATTACTTCTGGTAAAAAGACACCAGAGCCTCTAATGCTAATTTTTCTTGCACAAATTGCCTCCATAATATTTATTCTCCCATTGAATTAACATTACCTTGGATAGAAATTAGAATTTCTCTCTATTTTAATGAGATCTGTGCAAAGACAAGGTGTTAATCTTGAATGACCTTACTATGACATTTCTTAATTGTTGATGGCAGCAAATAAAATGTGAGTGGACACAGGACAAATTGCTTCATTAACAATATAGTCTATACCTAAGGAACTGTAAGCCACATTTCCAATTCATGGACCATTTAATCTCATCATTTAACTCCCACAATGAGATTGCATTGTTCATGTTAGCTAACAGTATACTTGTCATATTATAAGGATAGGCTATTTAGCAGCTTATAGTAGATATTCATAATCATGTAAAATATAGTCTTCACTTCCAAATACAGAAAGATCAGCATATATGATGTGTCTGACCATATTTTAAAAATATGATGTGACTGAGAACATATTAGAAGGCCACATCAACATCTGGATTTCCCCTGAGAGATACCTGCATTTGCCAAGTAGCCTATTCAGAAGTCTACTTTTTCACAGTAGGGGATCAGAGGTCTCATTGAAAAATAAAAATATCAATGGGCAGTATCTATTAGCTATAAACTCACCTAAACACTGGAAAAGAAGTAACATTGGTTTCAGGGTCTGATGCTAACATAATTGTTGTTGAAGTGTAAAAATTACAATAGTAAAGCTCTTCCTGAGAGATTCAGCAATTTTGACAATTAAATGCATTTATGTGTGTGTGGCACTCTATGGCTTCATATAATTAATTTTCTTTTAAAAGTTATTATTAAATGGTTCACCACAACTACAAAGGCAATCACACAGAAAATAGGAAAATAGGAAATCAAGCTCTGTTTGCAGCTTCAGTTCAGCATCTTTGCACTTATTATAAGATCTTAAATAAAATTATGTAGACAATGGTGACAAATCCAAAAAGTCTAGTTAGCTTTCATCTCAACTACAAATCATACCTGTTGTTATTACTACTTTGTTTTTCATTCAACATCCAGGCTGCACACTGAATAAAGGAGATATAAAAATATGAGAACAATTAATAGATTATGATACTAATACAAAGTCTGAAAACTCAGCTGTGTGGGTAAAATATCTGTTACAATAAAAGAAGATAATGGAAAACTATGCTTAAAAAAAGAAAAACTACTTTTAAATAAGCAAATAATTCCAAATTTGGAAGTCAATATATTTTGGTTTAGGTCTTAAACTGTCAGTCTGAACCAAGAGCTTCTGATGGAAAGCATAGCTGATGAAGGTAAGTTATTCTTCCTGTGGATAAACTACCTGGGAATGTGAGGGGGAGGAAAGGAGAGACTAAGTATCTATGAAGATACTCAACCATCCTTTTCTGAAGCAGATATATGATGTCTTATGGTAATGAATCCAGAATTATTAGCAAATCACAATAAAGAGCTCAAACATCTACCTCCCAGCTCAGTCCTGCTGTCCCAGCACCAAAGTCATGGTTTCAGCTTCTGTACTTCATCTGTGGACCAAGGTCTATGAGGCTTGTGAACTTGCTCTGTACCTGAACATGCAGAAAATTCAACAGCAGGCTTCTTGATGGCACCTTTCACTGTATATGAACCTGTGACTTTTCAGAGTCTAATAATTTGTTCCAAATTAACTACATTTTCATGAAAGGAGAAGAAAAACACCCTGACAAATGTAATGCTCCTGCTTCTAAGCCCAAAGGCACTAGAACACTTTAAAGAAGCAAACTGCAATACTCTTTTTAAAAGAAAAATGTTTTTCTTCTTTTAAATTTATTTGCATTTTAAATGACTGAGACATTTTTACTGAAGCATTATAATAAAATAACTACTCAAAATGTCAAAAAACTTATGCCAAAATTATTAGTGTTTGGGGAAATTATAATAGGCTTATAATGAAAAATATTATACACCAAACTTTGTCCATAAAAATAGGTGTTATTTCAGCTCTCCAACCTCAAGATAGGAAGCATCTTAGGGTCTGAATAGTCATTATGAGACCATTCTTTTTTTAAGACATGATGATATAGAATGTAGAATAATTGAGTGTGCTCTCAGATTGATGATTTAGCCTGACCATCACTCACTGTCCTCTTTGCACCCAGCACTTCCTTTGAGATAAAACTAGATATGGTTGATGGATAGTTTGCTCTAGTTGACAGAACTGCAGCTAGTAGTGATAAGGTAATTAAAATTTTGCCTTTTTTCACAGTCTAGAACTTTCCCAGTACCTTTCTAGCCTCAAACACACCTATGTGCCATCATATTACATTTTGAGATATGAGGTGTATGCTATTACCTACTTTCCATTAAAACCTTACAAGCAGACTGTGACACCTTCATTTTTATATATTTAAAAAAAAAAAAAAAGTCATTAAAAGCCTGTTTGGTCATAAGGCCTCGGAGGAGAGTTGGACCAGCTGATACACAACATTGATGCATCCAGCCTTCCAGAGAGGAGGCTGCACTGAGAGGTGAGTCATCCTGCACCACCCACCCTCAGAGCTAACAGTCAAAACTGAAGCAGAGAATTTAGTACCACTGTCATATCCAGAACCAAGCCTGCACTGATTAAGATAAGGCATGGATGGCAAAAATACTAATTTTTCATTTGATCAGGCCTGTGTGCATTGATTCAGAAAGGAAACATTTTAAAGTGTCTCTTATCCTTTAAAACAATGTTGCTAGTGAGATCAAAGGCACCATGAGTAATAAAGCTTAACAGGAAAAATGTAGTTGAGCAATTGCACAAACATCTGTACACCTCCGTGCAATCTCATTTGAAAACAATCTGGATACTTTCTTGCAATGGACATCCCTCTCTGTCTCTCTACTGGCAACAGTAAACCTCAGAGATTAAATGAAGGAAAAAGTGAAATGAGGCATTTAGTTCTCTTAACTATTCTAACCTAACACGTATGGAATTACACGATAATTGACTATTGAAAGGTAGAACATAAAGTTTGGATAGGGCAAAAATGGTCAGGCAATATGAAGGTAATGTTCATTCCAAACCAGACTGTAATCTCTTAGCACTGCCAATTTTAAGAATCTTGCCAAGTCACTGAGGAAGCTGAATCAACAAAAATGAATTTTTGATTGATTAGGATTAAGTCATGGCATTTCATTTTTTCAAACACAGAGATATTGAGGTTATTTAAAGGTTATTAAATATATTCTTCTGTGTATATTTAAGTGTCACCTTAATCTCATCAACAGTATTCAGGAACAGATGTTTCTGCTATAGCTCAAGAAGATATTGAAGTGCAAGCTGTGTATTTAATGATCAGTTAACATTGTGAAGGTCAAAATGCATAAAGGATAAAACCAAAATGCAACTATTTACAATTGATTGTGTGTCCCATTTCTACCACCGTTACTCAGAGTGCTGGTAAACAATGTAAATTCTAGATTTGTCATTTAGATTCAAGAAACCAAAAATTTTAAATTTTAGAATCATTGTGCAAAACGCCTCAAGCAACTTGAATAAAAGAGAGTCTACACACAGCAGAATATCAGATTTTGGCCCTGTCTAAGTAGACATCAGGTTGATAAAGGCAGTTTCAGATAATAACCCTACCTCTGTGCAAGTTATAAAATTTCTATGAAATATCACACTGATCCCCAGGTACAATAAGAAATTAATAAAAATAAAAGTCAGAATTGAGTATGCAGAGTAGAAAATATCTCATAAATGAAAAATGACCCAGAACTTATAGGCCTTGAGCCATTTCTCTAGCAGCTGCAAAAATGTCAACAGCAGTAAAACATAAAAAGCCAGCAGTGATTTCATTAATACTGTGTTACACTGCAGAGAGAATTGTGCTAGTATACACTCGAAGGACAGACATTGCCTTTAAAATTCAAATATGTGAAGTGGAACTTTTCCTCCACTTCAACATACCTGCTGCTACCTACACAAGTGAAGGTGGTCAACTGGAGATCATTAATCCATGGTCCCTACGAATCTTTCATTTTCTCAGTGAGTGGAGCACAGCATGCTGGAGCACATTCTACTCACAGCAAGAGCATCACAGAGTCCAGAGACTCTGAAGGAATGATTGCTGATTATGCTAATTCTGCACTTACAGTATCAATCGAAAAACATCCCCACACCACTGCAGGCTTGGAACTACTGTATGTGTGTCCTTGAGCTTTTTGTTTTCAAAATACTAGTGCTTTCAGTTAATAATTTAGCCTGTCTTTAAAGCAGACTCAGAAAAATGGAAAGCAAATATACTGTCTGTGAAAGGAAAAAAAATAGCACTGTTATTAAGATACTAAATGAGGACTCAGCAAATCTGGGTTAAATATTTAGCTCTTCTCACAGAAGTCCTGACTGACCCTGGGCAAACCAATAGTAGAAGTGTAAGAAAAGCACTTAACTGAGACATGAAGACACTTCCTTGTCTATTTAATAGCAAACTGTCTGAACAGAGAGGCTATTGCAGGTGTGGGACTCGTATACCAGGGCATCACTGATGAGTCTTGATGCTCCTTTAATACAGATTTACATTATAGCAAGGGTCAAGTAATATTTTTGCATGCAATAAATTTAAAGTCATAAGTTTCAGGCTGCCTGAAAGCAGTAGAAAGTTCACAGCTGTTTGTTCACAAAGTGAAGAAGAAGTGGATGCGACATGGGGCTGACTGTGGTGCTCTGGCCACACCCTCCCCCTGCCTTTCCCCGGCTCTCCCATGTAACACTAAAAATCTAGTGTACTGATAGAGGCTAGAGTAATCAAAAAAGTTGAATGCCTGAAGAACTGGAATCCTAGCACAACCTGGAAGGATTTCTAATAGCTAAGATCTCATTAAAAGATAGTGTTTGCATGTAAAGCCAGACAATAATGAGATAGGCCTCATAGATTGTGATTGACAGTGCACCTGCACTCTCCATCCGCTAGAGACCTACAGGTTTATGGTTCAGCAGCCAAGGACGTGACACTGTTTAATTTTAAACTGCAGGAATCCAGCACAATACTACAGTTTCCTTCTCTTGTTTTTCTTCCAGCACAGGTGACCTTATTCCATCAGGATATTGACAATGAATCCAGCTGCTTCAGATAATGTTATAGAAGTTAATTTCTGGTAAAAAACTCCATGTCCTTCTAGGCAGCAACAACTGTTGAATGTCAAACAAGTGTAAGCAGTAAACATTACAGAAGGCAAGAGCCCTATAATGGCAGTTTATCAGTCAGAATGCATATTTCATTACACTTTAAAGATACTAGAGTGGCTGAGATGTAGTAATTGCCTTTTTATTTTCTTTCCCAGTCTCTTAGCTAAAATAGAATCAAAATTTTGTAATCTATTTCAAATAGGTGATAAATCTCTGATCTCTAGTATTCTCTAAATCTTAATTTTTACCAAAGAAAGAAAGCAATGCACAGGCTCTTATATGGTAAAGATCTTAATGTTCTTTCACTCAAGACATCTCTGAAAGCCCTTGAAAACACCACAGAAAGGGGATCAGTGAATCTCTGATAAAATTCTTCAGCCATCCTCCCAACCCCAGGGGTAGTTCCCTTTCTCACTGATAGAAAAGATATGCAAACATCCGTCTTTTCTGCTGGTCTCTCAAGCAAGTCATGTCTCTCATTTGACAAAGCTTCAAAACTTGCCATTAAAAAAAAGAAAAAAACCCCAAAACTACTGCTGAACAGGAAGAATGATTTATTCCTGAAAGAGCTTACTTGTAGTTTTTCTGAGCTACCCTCAGTGTGGCAGCAGGGTCCCTAGATGCCTGCCCCCAACTATGGTGCCACAGCCTTAAGTGTGTCTCTCTACATCCTCTTTTCTTTATATCCCTTAAATAAAAAGGAGATATCTGTCCAACCTTTTTTCATCAAGAGCTTTATAAATCTAGTTTTAGCCTTCACTTGCTTTTAAATTTCCCCTGAATTCCACATGTTCCATATCTCTCAGCCAGCCATGCAATTACTCAAACAACTAATTACAATATGTATTCCCCAAAGGAAATGTGGAAAGGCCACCAGGCTCATTCTAGCCCATATATTCAGCTGGGAAGTATAAAACTCCTACTCTATTTCTTCTTTCATAAAACAATCTTTTCTCTTTCTAACTGTAACTGTGTGACTAAGAAAGCCACTAAGGCACTACCAGTAATGCAATCAGGAATCAGTAGCTCATAGGCTTCTGTTAGACCAAGACAGAATCATAGAACATATATATTCTTTGGAGAAATTTTCCCATTTTTTACCCAATTTTCCTATATAAAATTTTGTGGTGGATTTACCCAGACTAAATGCCAGGTGCCTACCAAGCTGCTCTATCACTTCCCCTCTTTAGTTGGACAGTTAAGAGAAAATAAAACAAAAGGCCCATGGGCTGCGAAAAGGACAGAGAGAGATCACTCACCAGTTATCCTGAACAAATCAGAATCACAGAAACACAGAATAACAGAATGGGTTGGGTTGGAAGGAACAAAAATGGGTCATGTGGTCCAACCTCCCTGCTCAAGCAGGGTCATCCGAGAGCACAGGGCACAGGATTTTGTCCAGACAGTTCTTGAATATCTCCAGTGAGGAAGACTCCTCAGCCTCTCTGGACAATCTGTCCCAGTGCATGGTCACCTGCACAGTAAAGTTCTTCCTTTTAGTCAGATGGAACTTCCCATGCATCAATTTATGCTCATTGCATCTTGTCTTATTGCTCAGCAACACCAGAAAGAACCTGGCTCCGTCCATTTGACACTCTCCCTTCAGATACTTAAAGACAGTAATGAGGTCCCCTCTCATGCATCTCTGAACAGGACCAACTCCTTCAACCTTTCTTCATAAGAGAGATGCTCCAGTCCCCTAATCATCTTTGTTGCCTTCCACTGTATTCTTTCCAGAAGCTCCGTGTTTCTCATAACGAGGAACCCAGAACTGGACACAGCACTCCAGATTTGCCTCACCAGGGCTGAGTAGAAGGGCAGAATCACCGCCCTCAAGCTCCTGGCAACGCTCTTCCTAATGAATCCATGGATACTGTTTGCCTTCTTGGCCAGAAGGACACACTGCTGTAACTGTGAAGCTATTTCCAGCTGTCTGTAGAAGGTTTCATCCATTTTCTCCTATTAAGGTGGCCTGTAGCAAGCACTCACAACAGTGTCACCCTCACCAGTCTGGCCTTTAATCTTAAACCATAAATTCTCAACTTGCTTGTCATCCGCCCCAAGACAGAGCTCCATACATTTGAAGTGTTCTTACACAGAGCAACTCCACCGCCACACCCTCCTGGTCTGTCTCTCCTAAACAGTGGGTAGCACTTCTTGACAACATTCAGTCATGAGAGCTATCACACCATGTCTCTGTAATTACAAGGAGATCAAAGGTCTGTGACTGCGCACAGATCTCTAGTTCCCCCTGTTTTTTCCCCATAGTTCAGTGCCATAGTGTGCAGGCACTTCAGAGACATGTTTGATAATGCCAGTGTCCCAGTGGGGGTGCAAAGCCCCCATAGTACTGTCTTGCAGTTACATCTTTGGCTGCTTGTGTTTGCTTGAGATATTTCCTCCTTAGTTTCCTTTTGCTATTATGGTGGTTGCTATAGTTCTCCACTTTCCACAACTTATCTCTGTTGAGCCTGGCTATGTCCCATCACAGATGAAGCAGACTCGACTTGGGGAAAATAATTTAATTTGAATCAATCTTTTTTATTTCTTCACTATTATTTCCCCAAAGAAGGCTGATCAAAGAACTCTAACACATGATATTTTCTTGGGAAATGTGGTCAATGAGCACAAACTATTTAATAAACAATAATCTTTGGTTCAAGAGAGTTTTGTGGAATTGAAGGCAGGATCTGAAGCGATAATTAATTCTACAGTGGATTCCAAGTATGTTTGTGTCAAACACCGAGACTTCAGGATTACGCTTGTTCTCTTTCCAAAGTCAAGTTAATCTCAAAACTGTTTTATAACAGACATGCCCACAACTTCAGAACCTTGTCATGGAACACAGGTTCCTCCTTCTGACCGCTCTATTCAAAGCAGTGAGATAATCCCATTGTTGCAAGAACTGCAAAAGCTTTATGCAGTTTGAATGGCTGCAGGTGATGTTTAACTACTATATCCTAACTTTTTAAAAATCTCTGCTTTTTTGCTTTTTTATATTTCTTCTACTACACAACTCAAAGTTTGCCCTTGTCTAAAGATTCAGTTGTAACCTCAGCTTGTTGCTCGAGATTTCCACATCATTTGTTGTAGTAAATGTTTATTCCCTGTTTCTTTTCATCCTCTCTCATTCTCTTTAATAATTTATCAGACCTTTTTCACATTTTTAATGCTCATTCCCCACTTCTAGAACATCATGGTTTTCTATCTTTCCACTCTGTTTAATATGTTCAAAATTCAGTATCATTAAAGGATGAGATCTGTCCTTCTCTAAACAGTGAAAAGGTCTCGTCACTCAAAATGTTGGTCCCATTCAGGACATCAGCATATCCTCAAGCTATTCTCCCCAGCACAGGAGGCAGAACCCTGCAAATGGAAAATCAACTTTTCTCAGTATGTCATGTCCAAAAGACTGCCTATAACCTGATCACTTCCCACACATGTCATTTCTCAGTACTTCTGTACTCATGCTTATGAAACATAAAGCATACATTTCTTCTCTCTTAAGGATTTGCATCTTGGGGATACTGTGTTCTAAACCCCACTTATACAGGCCCTCAAATCATGCAACACAGGGTTAGGATGTTCAGAAACACCACAGATAAATAATGCCTGTCTGAAATATCCACAGTAAGAAAACTGGAAAATACAAACAGTAAACAGGGAGATGAAGTCATATTATTCATCTAGAGAAGTTCAGTTACCTTTTAAATCATGTTGAACTTGACACCTTGAACCTTACACAGATATAATACTTGTAACGCGAAATCTTAGTAAACCCAGTGAATAGGATGGTTTATACTTATTTTAACTCTAGAAGAAAGCCATAGGCTTAAGAAAAACCTGAAATATAGAATTAGATACTACATCAAGTACCACTTTCTACGTCGAAAGCTTTCCCAATCTCTTACTGTAAGATGAGAAATTGACAGTGATCTCTCAGGAAGCTGGCAGATGAATTACAGATTTTGCACGATTCTCTACAGTTTCAATAACTGGGATTGCACATATGCCTGTTGTGATATTCTAGGAAAATATAACCACTGTAAGAGGTTCTGATGAAGCTTCAGCTATCACTGGATATGGACATCTGCCTTATTCATCTCTAGGGAGACACATTATTGGCATAAAACTTCTTCAGGTTATTATCTTCTGATGTTATTCCTCAGGTACTTATTTCTTAGACTCTTGTGTCTTGCTTTGCCAGAGCTAAGGTTTCCCTTTATGTTACTAGATACAAAAGGATCTCTACAACATTTAAAAGTTTATCTTTCTGGGGAATTGATTTCCTCTAGAGCTGCTGTCTGCACAAAGTACATGATTAGCATGATACATAGGACACTCTGAAGTCAAAAAGTTGAGGTGGAGGAAAACTTTCATGCCTTTCCACTTTTAAGAAATAGAGAATTCAGCTTAGTGACAACTGAATTTGCTTTTATGTTTCTGTTACACCTCACTTCCACTTTTGTGTCTTGACCACATTTTCCCAATTCATTGAAAAACAGCTTCCACTTTTGTTTCATCTGAAAACTTGCTAAGGGGGCTCTCTGCCCTATTTTCCAGGTCAATAAAGAAGATATTAAAGAATACTGGCACCAGTAACAACCTCTGTAGTACACTACTCCTGTCTGGCATCCATATGGACTCCATATCACTGATAATAACCTTTTGACCCCAAAAATTTAGCCCATTTTTAAATCACTTTACTATCCATTTTTCTAGCCCATACTTCATAAACTTATTTATGAGAAGCTCATATCAGATAGTCTGAAAAACTTTGTCAAAGTCAAGACAAGCAAGATACACTGTTCTCCCTCATCCACTGAGCCTGTCACCTCATCATGGAAGGCTATCATTTTGGACAGATATGTGCTTCTTTCCCCACTCAGCAGCTGTCCTGCATTTACCCAAGTCTTTCTGGTTTTAGCCAATTATATACCTGTAGAAGACCTTCTTGTTGTCCTTCACATCCTGTGTCAGATTGGCTCCTAATGGACTTTAGTCTGAGCATGAAATATCTTCTCATTAAAACTGAGGAGATGTCAGTTTTAACAAAACTCCCCTTTTAGCAGTAATTTTTGCTCTGGAAATGTGGCTGCAAATACATTACTAATTATATACTGCCTGCATAGTCTGGCCCTGAGACCAGTCAGCACAATTTGGCTTCAATCTCAGAATCAAGCTCTCTTAGTCTTCAAAACAGGTGACCACTGAAACAGGTGTTTATTCCAAGTGAGCCATTGGGATAACTCCAAAAACATGACTGAGATTAAAGCAAAAGTGTGGCAGAGAATATTCTAACACTGAAACAACTTGTGAAATGCTTCCAGGCCTGGAAATATTTTCTGGTGTCATTTAATCTATGGCTTAAACACAACTTTTGTTACTCAAAATGACAGAATATGTACTGGAACATATTACAACACAGCACCAAGGATACTTTAATGGGATTATACTGAGTTACAACATATGCAGATACAAGTCTACTAAACATTTTGTTAAAAATGAGGTGGGATATGTATATATACCTCTGACTACAGTTCCTGGTTGGGACACATTCTCTATTCTGAAAGATCTAATCTAAGCCCCTTTGAATCTATGGCAGGATGTTTATGGATACTGCATACCTATCTTAAGACTGAGGTGAGGTTTCTTACCCCAGAAAACACATTATCATACTAATCATATAGTGCATTTACTGCTGGTTTTAGCTTTCCAGGCCTGTCTTGCTCTGAGTTTTGCACCAAGCTCTGTAAGATGACCAGTAGAAAATGAGTAAGACACCTTCTTGCCCTTTTTACTATCAGGTTAAGTGTTGAAATAGGACAGATGCTTGCCTTCCACTCTGTGCTTGGCCCTATATTGGCAGCAAACTCTTGGTAAAACATAACATAGCAATGACACAATATTTTAACAGGTGACATTCAATGCTATGGTACAAGTACAAAAGAAAAGAAAGTCCTCTTGGTTTAAGAATCCTACAAATGAAAACTGGAATGGTCACACTAACTGTTTTAGCATGTCCTATATGATCCCACTGAAAATTGAATGTTGCAGAGAGTGAATAGCCATGACAAGCTGGGCCAAGCATACCTTCAGACATTGCATTTTCCCATAGGTTACCCACAAATCTGCTTTAATTTCAGCTGCATCTCAGCTGCATCTCCTCAGCTTTGTCAACAAAAACACAAATTATACTAATTCTGCCTGCATCCCCTTGAAGTTCTCACAACACATCCAGCATGTGTTCAGGCTGCATCAGCTGGTAACAGTGTGTGTGTTTTGCAAGTATGAAATACAGACATGGCTCTGTTCGCATGGAAGGCAGACTGGCACACTGCTGATGACTGCTTGCCTCCTGCACTGCTGTGAATTCTGATAGGTGATTACATTTTCTTAAAGAAACCTGCTTATCTGTGTAAAGAGTATATTATGATTCCCTGTGATTTTATTTGCAAAGTGTGTTCAGAGTATTTTACACATATTATGCTACACAATTAACATTAGTATTGTAAATTTTTACAATGAACTAACCCTGTAACTCAAGGACTGTATTCAAAATAAGATGAGTCGTATTAGTTGTGTGTTACGGTTGGTTAGGTTAGAATTAGTAAAAAAAAAAAAGCATTAGGAAGTTTGATTCTATACTTCCCCTGGTTCATAACCTACAGAACTTTTATGGTTTCACAGCACAAAGCTATTATTTCCAAAGTCTTTCAAGGTAGTATATTAAAGGTCATTCCTGGATATAAAGTTATGACTGAGGAAAGAAGAGAGAGGAGTTATATTTTTTTTCAACTGATGAGCAGATCAGGCTTAGGAAAAAAAAAAGATCAAGAATTATATCTTTGTCACTATTGCATATACGCACGATGATTCAAACTATCCCGTAGTCAAGTGCCACATTATAAGATAAATGCATCGTAGGTGCAATTCTGTGGCTTGGCAGTGACAGCACTCCTTCCTCACTTGCAGCTGTGTAATACAACACTGCTCCTTTTATTAAAGTTGTAGAAATAAAAGTGGAAAATCATTTGTGCTTTAGTTATTGCATAGATATACATGAAACATACATTTACCTAGATCTAAGTAGTTCAGGGTTTTTATTTATGAGGACAGGTGCAGAGGATGGAAAATTCTTGCTTTTCAAATTTGATGAGGACTAACAAAGCAAATCTTTCTCTCAGGAAAATCTGAGGACTTTTCTTTTCATACTATCCTGAGAAAATTGGTAGAGTAGGTGGAGGTAACATCCTCTTCATGGAATAGCAGTTTGAGGACGTGATCTGTTTTAAAACACTCAGTAGTCCCTGCTACCTGTAATAATTTGTTTGTGAGGAGATCTGAAATATATAATCATTCCTTCCACCTCCCCTGAGACTGAATATTTTCTCTTTTTCCCTCAGTCAAACAAATGGGTTACAGCTGAGGCACGGAAACACTTCCTGACTCCTTATTGTCAGTGTAAGCTCCAGCCACAACTCAGGGTGAAACCCATTTATCCACCACTAACACATCCAATTATACACATACACAAAAAAGTACAGTGTGAACATTGGTGCACTCCAACAGTGCAGATAAGTGCAGATGCAGGCAGAGCTAATGCTGTGGAATGTGTTTCTGCCCGGAAGTTCAGCATGGTAAAAAATCTCACCCCTGTTTTCCACTTGCAGACTATTACTTATGTCTGTATCATAAAAAATTACAGCAAATTAGAAATGTCTTGCCTGGTTATATGAATTAGCTACGAGCAGATGTGCTGTCATCAGGTAGCTGGAACTGCAGTGTTAAGATAAACTCAATGGTTACTCAATCCTGCTTTTTTTGTTACAAAAGTACTGGTTTCCTAAAACAGCCTTAAAGGATCAGAACCCCAGATAACATCCCTAGAAATTAAAAATATGAGAAAAGCTCATTTAGAGCAAAATAACAATGTGTCATCTTGGAGGTACTATCCACAATTCCTATAGTTATTTCAAGTTATAAAATTACCTACAAATCTATGACCTCCTCAGCATGACTTGAAGTTCTTGTTTTCTCTTGAATTTTACAAACTATCACTTCAGTTAAACATATTTTGTCAGCAGTGTCATGCTCTGAATGTAACAGAAAATATACACTAGAAGCAATGAGTCTGTCCTCTAAAATTAGCATAGACAGTAGTCTATGGGAGCCTCTGCCAGATTTATAGTCATAGCAGTTGCACACAGAATCTACACTGTTTGGTAGTTCTACCCTCTGTCAGTATCATTGTAGGCTGGGGCCAATTGGAAAGGAAAGGTACACAAAAAGTTTTCAGAAAAAAATTTGCAGATTCTTATACAATGCTAATTATTATTTTTATAGGGAGTTCTGCACTCAGAGTAATGAAGCTATGTGAAATAATTAACAAAGTGAGAGGTTTGGCTTTCCATTACAATATTGAGAAACCATTTTTACTTTTGGAGGTTTGCGTATAATAGTTTCAAAAATATTCCGTCTGAAAGAAGCCTTCTGAAATTTACTGGTTTCTATTTAAAAATGTTTCACAGACTTCTAAGAAGCAGTACGCAACAGTACTAACTAAATAGTTGTTCTCCCATTTTACATAGGTGCACAAGAACTCCAGTCCCAGGAAAGGTTTTGCCTCACTAATGGATAAAAATGCTCTGCTATTGTACAACCAGTGCCCCATTGCAGGTTGAAAGCACATACACTGTCAAATGTTAGACCAAAGGCAAGTAAAGGTTACAAGGGCTCTGATGTTCCTTCCTGTCCCAGCCCATCTGCTGTGATTCCTTTGCAAGATGAAAGGATTTGGCTTGGGTTATGTCTATTTACTATGACAGGACAATAGGCATGCTTGTGGCAAAGCAGGAGAGGACCCCATTAACATAGAGAAATAAGCCTGAGTGGCTCTAACTTTTCAGGTAAGACTCAATATTCACCCAAGATATTCTGCCACTGGTACTGGTGTGTTTTCATGCAGTCTGACATTACTGTGAGGCAAAGGTATCTCTATACCAACCAGTGGGAAAAGTATATACAGTAAATATATTTGTATTTCACTTTACTATTTTTTCTATCAAATAATATCAAATGTATTTCAATTTTGTTCTATCCGGCAGGCTAAAAAATGCTGTCATGGATAAAAATTATTTAGCACTGGGAATCTTAATTTACTAGTATCAACTCTGCAAGATATTTCTATAAATCGACAGATTGAAATGACAGGAGGGCATTCACAATTCTGCTTCACTTTTATATACAACTACTGTGTTTCTTTAAATGATAAGATGACTTCCTTAATGAAACTTCTAATTCTCACATGCCCTTTTAAGAAGTGCTTCTGAACATTCAGACGACATGATTTGCTAGAGAAAGACATGGGACAGGGTCACTCACAGCATCTGACTTCTATTGCAGTGGTGGTAACTTTATCCTTGAAGCTCCAGATAATGTAGCAATTACCAACTGCTCCATGGGGTGCTACTGTGAAGACTCGTTAACCACAGTCCTTGGGAATCATCTTGATGAAACTTCATGCTTTTACTTTTCAAATTAACATATGGCTGGAAACTTTGGTAGGCATCTTTATAAAAACTACATAGTCAGCCTTCATATGACCTGGCAGCTTCAGAAAACCAATCTTAGTGTGTTTTTGAACCGTCCCACACCCACAGCTAACCCTCTTGGAATATTTACAAACATTATAGTAGTTCATGGTCTCCAGCCTTGCTGTTTTCTTCATGCAGATCCAGCTTTACACCGGGATAAATATTCACCTTGGACAAACCCAAAGCTCAGAGAAAGCCAACAGATTTGATTTTTATTTGATTTAAACCACCTGAGAGTCTTGCTCTTAATTGCACTCTGAACTTCTTAAGAAAGTCATTGAGGTAGCTTGGTGTACTCTCCACAATATGGTTTATCGGTTGCCAGATGAATAGCATCCTCTCTGAGCTGCAAAGAGAATACCCTACTCTCCTAAAAATCATCCTAAACCCCTTGGCTTTCCAGCATAAGGGCTACTTTCTCATTTCATTGTAATTCACATGCAACTATTCAAGAGCCTTTAGCAAACTGTACTGTGTGTATATTTGTTCTAACATTCTATCATCCTGAACTATATATCCAGTTCTTCCCCCAGTGTATAATAGTACTGGAAAGATTAAATATTGATTTTCCCATATTACTTTAAATTATTTAGGGAAAAATGCATTCTTTTGAAATTATGGCTTTCAGTATAGCACAGTAGGTTTTATTCAGATTTATTATGTACCATGTTCTACAGTATGAAAATACTATGTACAGTTTCAGTACAGCTTTTGCATTACTATGTCAACCATGTAGTAAGGACAGTCAGAAATAATCTGCTAATAAAATTGCCTGAGTTTCAATCATGGAATAATGTGGTTAGATTCTTTTCATTCAGTTCTACTTTAAATTAAAAAATAAAGACTTGGAACTTGAATGCCTTTACTTACTAATTGAATCTGTATGACATAGGTTATTCAATGTAATCTCATAACAATCCTAGTTTCCTAGTGTGCTTCAGTTTTATTCAAAGAATGTCTTGGGATAAAAGGTCACTCTACTCTGAAGATCACATCTTCAATTTGCCAGTCAGATTTTGGCTGATACTGAAAACAAGGATGTTCATCAATGTACTTTATTAAGGAAAATTTATAATGTTGTCAGTCTGGCTTTGCTATGAGACCACAAGGAATGAGCAACCATATCAGATGGAAACAATTTTCAGTTACTTTTAGCCTGGGGTTAAATTGGAAAGGGTGGCCGTGAAGAGCTCCTGATTCTCTTACCAAGCTCTCAGCAACACAATCTTTAGTCCCACACTCCAGGACAAATTGTCACCTATACTGCACCAAGGATTTGAATTCCCTAGGCTGTGCTTCTTAATATTTGGTAACTAATCACAAGAACAATCCAAAACAAAATGCTGTCACTACTGCCCTATGAAATAAGTCCTATTAAATATGCAGAAATATACAAATTAAATGAGACTCAAATAACAAAAGTCCACCCTCAGACCCCCTCTAAATTCATAGCATAAAACAAAAATTTCCTCTTAGGAAGTTATAACAACTGTAAAAGGTCCAAAAAGGCAGGCCATTTCTATAAGCAGAATGTTTATTCTATGAATTAATGCAGGTCATGCCCTCTAAGTTATATATATA
>VXBX01007657.1:43130-73429 GCA_013400415.1 Scytalopus superciliaris | reverse complement strand
TATATATATATATATATCACATTTATTTAATTTTTTTTCCGTATTCTTTTCTCCAATATTTTATAGAACTTTTAAATTTCATTACAAAGAATTAAGGGCAGGGTAATGGTGTATGCTTAAAGTGCCACAAAGAAGAGAGAGGCTGTTAATTTGTAAGATATGGCTGTTCCCAAGACCTCCAGGTTTGAGAAAAAGAGTAGCTACAAGGGAAATCCTAATGGGAGAACTTTCCAGTTATCTGGGTCATTGGGTGCCCAGAGGCAAAAACACATGCATTTAATACACAATATTTTGGTCATGACTTCCCCAGTCCTTGTAGCTATAGCTTCTCTGCGTGCATAGGAAAAGTAAATACTCACTGCTCTAGAAATTTTCAGGGAGCCTCAAATAATAGTCATTGAATGGTTTCCTTATGGTTTCACCCTTCATCTACTGACACCATGGAGGAATGGGAATATCTACAAAGCAGTTAATCTCTTGGACTTCCAGTACCTTGAGTACTGTTTTAGGAAAACAGTCTCCGGGATCAAGGCATGAAAGGGAAATTAAGCTGCCATTAAGTGTTGGGAACTGGAGGGAATGTAGAAGAGCGTTGGATTTGGTTTTCCTCATAATTAAAGAATTTTGCGTTAAAGAGTTTTGTTGGTTGCTTTTTTTTTTTCTTTTTCAGCAAAGGATTACAGCAAAAAGGAAAAAAAAATGGGCAAAACTGACCCAATGTCAGGATTTTTGGTTATCTAAAATACTTCAAACTAGGAAAAAAAAAATCTTTCCATTTGTTAAACTTTAAATTCAGTTATGAAAACACCATCATACATCCTTCACTGAGCTATAGAAGTAGCTAATGAATATTTACATTCTTCAATCTCTGAATACTGCTTTTGCTGCTAAGGTGAGACTGCAATGTATTGGCTGAACCCAGCCTGGGGTACTTTGCAGAACGGAAGCCAGCCCCTTGATATCTAGTATCCTTGTTTAACAGCTGGAGCTTCAAAATTTTTATGTCCCCACAATTTCCAACTCTAACCTCAATGAATTAAGACTCCAAGGCAGGAGAGTGTAAATCTGAGTTAGGACTATTAAGATTAAAAACTCACTTCTGTGAGGTGCAATCCCTGACCACTGTTCAGGCTCCCTAGCCCTGAGAAGAGTGGATGCCCTGGATGAGACTGTTCTGAAGCCACCTTCTCCAGAAGCACTGTGTGTACTTTTAATCTATGTATGCACTACAGTGAATGTGGTATAATATAATAGTTAAATACTTTTGCCACCTGCAATTTAATAAAAGTTCAAACTATAATAAACTTAAAGAAATAAAAACATCTATCCAGAATAAAAAGACACACTAATACCAACTTCTGTGGTCTTTACAAGGGTCAGTGAGCCTGGAAAAAGTGAATTTTACCACAGACTAGAAGTCAAAAAAACCTCTGTTGTTATGGTTAACCCAGGAAAATATATGTTATTTATTTTTCCTGTGATCTGCTCAAAAAGAGCCTGGATTAGCTGGGCAAGACAGAAAATTCTGCATCAATGTTGACAGCAATGTCTACATATGCTGATATTCATACTGCTCTGATAGATTTCACAGGACTTATAAAGCCACATATCTTCAGGATTAAATTTGCAAATTATGTTAGATTCAGCAATGACATTTTTCATCTTGATTTTTCTTTTCTCTGTTGTCTCATATGCTGTTCCTTTTACATTTTCAAGCACACGTATTCAAAGTTAGCTTCCATTTCATGGATGTGAATCCATGAATTTCAGTATTTGTCTTTTTCAGGTTCTGTCATGCAGCAGCCTTTATGTAGCAACAGTCAGGTAAGAAAAAAATACATCTCTTTATAAAAATTCTCTTATCCACAGCAGATGTTTCCTGTGTCCAAAATGACAAATACATCAATGTCAACATTTCATACATTAGTATTCACAGGCAAATCTTGGACTTCCTACCAATTTTAGGCTTCAGACAAAGTAATAACAAGGTTTTACAAAAAGCTGCTAAGCCAACAACTCACATACAAAAGACAGAAAAGCATAGCAATTTAGGAGGGACAGAAAAGGAAAGGAAGAAACCTTTTTTAAAAAAAAAATAAAAATATGGCTTCAGAAGGTGAGAAACCCACAGTTGCAATGAGTTTTCAGATATACACCCATATATACTGTGGCTAAAGCTTCCCACTGCAGAGTGAACATTTTAGTGCCAGCCAAGAAGCAAGGCTGCCTGGGGTACACTGAGTGCAGTAATTGACGTGACTTTCAGTGAAAGCAAGCCCACAGGAACACCCAAAAAAAAAAGAGTGCCAAGAGAATGTTAAAATAGAAACTTATACAGATAGTTAACTCTAGGGAGGTACGGTTGGTAGGAAGAGGTAATATCTTTTATTAAACCAGCTGTTATGGTTGAAAAAGCAGGCAAACTTTCAGTCTCAAAGTCCTTTCATCAAGTCCCCACTGATTGTCCTATAATTCACAAATTTTTATCATCCACTCACATGAAAACAGTTGAAAAAAAATTTCTTAATATCCATGAGGCATTATTTTTTTTCACTTTCCATCACATTTTGGCTTGTGTTTTTAACCTCAAATGAAAAGAAATTATAATGTAGACTAGGACAAGAGGTATAATAAAAATACACTATAGTTGAATTGAGTCATTGAAAAGCAAAATATTTCAGTCTTGCTTTTGGACCGAAATATACTGACCCAAAGCACACTTACTTGAGAAATTTTCACTAACATATATAGGAAATGCATAGCTAAATTTGAAAATAAAACTAGAGTAAAAAAATTACCTCATCATCTTAATAGGTTTTTCCTGTGATTTATTATAAGTATTGGCAGCTTGTGCTGACAAAAAACTTGGAACACCTATGCATAAATATATTCACACATCTACCCCTACTCCAATCAGTATTTAGTTCTGCCTGGGAAGTAGTTGGCTTTAGCTATTGCTCACATTTTAATCTTTGTTTAAAAACAAAAAACCCAGCTGTAACACAGTCCAGAAATTACTCATCTCTCAGAAGTGATGATTTCAACAATAACTGAAATGTGAAAAGGTCAGCATTTAAAGAAATAGCCAAGATTTAGTTTTTTATTTCTTACATCCATGAATTTTCAGAAAAACTATTAGAAAATCAGTTTTCAGGAAGTCTCTGGTGACTTCCACTGAAGAGTGGAAAATTTAATACATTTTTTCTGTTTGTTCTCAAAATGTGACAAATCACAGAACTGCAGACAAAGATGGACAATTATTCTGAAATAGCTGATGGGGGATCACCTGAATAAGCACACCAACTGTAGACAGCAGACATAAACTCACACAGACTTGGACAGGTAGCATAGCTGAGGTTAAAGGTGTTTCTAGGGGCATCCAGGTCAATAAACAAAATTAAGGAGATTTATTTTATACTCTTCAATTTAGCCAAACATTTGACATGGCTTCCACGTGAAGGGGTGAAGATGATGTCAATTGGGTAGGAGAAGGGTTACCTAAGATTCAATGTAGAACCATGCTGATGTTCAAGTTTGGTCCAGGTGGTTTGATGTGTCATGTAGACCTGGCACATCATGTGTTTGTATGACAGTACTTGGTGACATATAGAAATAGCAGCTCAGCTGACAGAAGCAGTGGCATGCTCATCAATATGCTCTGCCCATAGCTGATTAGCCATTTCCTTATCGGAGTACTAACAATGCTCTGCCACTCCCTAATCCAAAGTCAGTTTGAGAATGTCTCCATATTACTTTGTATGAGAATGGCCTAAGAGACAGAAGATAAGCAACAGATAGTTTCAACCACGTTATTATGAAAAAAATCAGTCACTTGATAGGTCTGTCTTTCATAACATGGCTTGTATGTATCTATGTATAGAAGATTTGGGCAAGTACATGAAAAACGCAAAATCAGAGTTAGTCTTTGTGCAAGCTGGAAAATTCTTCAGTCTGAATGAAGGTAGACAGTTTTATAGAAGGACTTAGTCCTGAAAAAAAAGCTTTAAGAATGTAAGGAACTTGCTTGCAGTAGGAAGTAAAATTAAAAAGAAAAGCTGATAGAAAGAAAACAAAATAATTCAGTATGTAATGGCAACACTTCTTTCGTGTTTGGATGTAACACCTATCACCATCAGAGATGACAGTGGGCACTGCTGTGCAAACTTTACAAGGGCTTTGAAACCTTTCTTCTATTTATCCAGCTGCTGAAGGCCAGATCATTTTGATAAAGGGAGCTCAACATAAACAAAACAATTCTTCTCTCCTAACTTTTCCCAAAAAAGGTTTCAGAGCTTTAAATAGAATATGAGGGGCATCTTATGACAACCACACATCTGAAGAATTTAAGGAGTTCAGAACTACCTTCATCTATACTGTTAGAAATCATCGCAACCATCTCAGAAGCACTCTTGCCTTACATTTATGTCATAATGGAGACAAAAATAACTTGTAACTTGGTCTGAAAGTCATTCAAAGAGATTATTTAGAATTATCATCCAACTTTACCTGCACTTACAAAGATCTCTCTCTTTAGCCTACTGATAATAAATGTCATGTATCTTTCACAGTCATGTCAGAAAGAAAAAGCATCTCTGCAGCAGACTTAACATTCTTTCATCCTCTAAAAATGATAGACATCCACAGCAGGAGATTACAGTATCAATGACTGAAACGTTAATCCATCTAACTTTGAAAAAACTTCTTTTAAAACCTGAACAACTACTTTTTACAAAGAGCAAAGTCATCCATAGTTGACTTCTTATACTCGTAATAACCATGTGCTACTACTACCCACAGCCAGGTACAGAGTTTTCAACATTTCTTTGGTGATATAGGTAATACTGTTTAACAACTGTTGGAAATAAGTTTTCAGTTGTAAGCAGTGTGACTATCATCTAGCACCCATCACAATGTCAGTCATTTAGACACAAAGATCCATCACAAATCACTCAAAGGATTCAACATCTGAAAGCTATTTCTAGAGAAGAATTGAAAGAAACAAAATATCTTACTTATCGGTTGGTTCATTCTAGCTATGACTCCACTACTATCACAGAAGAAACACCAATAGACTTACCAGGGGCAGGGCAGGAGAGACCAACAGATACAACTTGGTCCCAAGTAAGAAAATAAAAGGTGTAAAGCCTGGATAGAGAAATCTATTTTTGAAATGTCCCTTAAAATATTTTCAGACTAATGAATCCATTCAAACAAGACAATGACATTTTAAATTTATTTTGTCAAATGGCAGGCTAGTGAAAGATTTCAGTGACACTCCTGCTGTCTGACCACTCAAAAGCATGAATGGTTGAGATTATTTACTGGTGATTTGCCTCTGCAGGGGTCCTGCCATCAAATTGTCATTGCCTCTATCAGTCACTCAGGAGACAGTGCAGTTTTATACCCTTTGATCATGGTTATATCATATTCTTCTGCCCTTCTATATTTCATTGTTGCTTTATTTCCTGTCTTCAAGGCACAGCAGCATCTATGATACACATTATGATCTCTGTGACATTAAATCTTTTCCCCTTACAGGTCATATCTACAGCCTCAGACCAATCAGAGCACAACATCCCATATGTTTGCCATGACTGCAATAGGACTGCCATGACTGATTCAGCCTCTTCAACTCTTCCCTTTTGGAGTTCAGACCAGCATGTGCATTCAGGGACTCAGAGGAAAGATATTTGACTGCATCTTAGTCAAAACAAAGTCACCATTAATCTCTACAAGAAAAATAAAACCTAACACAGGCAAGGCTGATAATGCAACAAACAATCTGCAAGTGCATCTGTCTCTCCAGAGACTGAGATTAGTGTCTTCCTGTACAACCTGATGGCCACAGTCAGTGTAGACACTACTTCAGTCTTTCTTCCTGTCTCCTCTTTCCCAAGAATCACTTTTTTATGATTTTCGACTTGTTAAACATCTTATGTCCACAACTACTCCTAAAAGTCTGCCAGTGAGACTGGAGACCTCGTTTCACCAGGGCAAAATTTACAAGTGACTGGGTTTAGAGCTATTGCAAACAGAGCAAACTGAACTTTCCAGGCTACTTGATGTCTCCACTTCTCAGAATTGGTCCCTTGTACACACAGAGTAAACCACAAAACAATAAATAGTTGAGCACACAACAATCACAACAAAACATAGCCATCGTCCACATCCTTCTCACCAACAACCACAAAACACAGACAGTGTGTGCTGATCATAGTCTGGCTACAGATTCAGCCTTCTGTCTGCCTTTGAGGGAAGATTGCTATGAGAATGTACATCAGTGACTAAAAGGTACAAAAAGTTTCAAAGGAGGAATGACACCGTTAGCTAAGTAGTGCTCAGTCTCCAAAAGATTCAATGTTCATGATGATTTTACTCTATGAGCAAATGAGGTGCTCAAAACTGTGCTTCCAAGCAGAGAAAAAAGGATTTTCCTTTCAGCTCCTTAATCCTATGTATTATTTCCAGATATGTTGATTAGATTTGACAATTTGGGTTTTTTTCCTCCATAACTTTAACTGAAGCTGAGAAATCCCCTCTTTCCCACTGTAGTCACCTTGTTACTTTCCTTGCCCCAGGAACAGCTTGGTTGGCAAATCAATACAACTTTCTTGATTTTATAATAGGCTGTTCTATAATCAAAAGTATGATCCAGGCTTTGAATTTATTTCCTAGAGTTTCAGAAACTGTCTACCCTTCTCTGCCTCAGTTTGCATATAGAGAAATAAAAACCACTCAGCCTCATAGAAGATGCTCTGTAGTTTTTCTAAATGACTTTTTTGTCCCTTTCTGAACAGCTGCCCATTACAGGTGGTTTTTTGCCCTCCATCTTTACTCAGTGACTTCATCTGTGTTTAGTGGTGTGATTCTGCAACACTTCAACAAGCACTCGGGAATTACACTGGAAAATGCAATCCTGATCTTTCTGAAACACTGCTGACATCTTACCTCTGGTACTACTCCTCATCCTGAGGTGCATGAGACCAGCCACAAAATTTTGATTCAGTCATCCCTTGCTTCCCTTTAAAAATACCGGAAATCACATTTGACTTATCTGTAAGAAAAAGAGCTGTTCCTACAGAGATTGCCAGGAACATAAATTCCTTCTAGAGAAGCTTCCCCTTTATTCCAGGTCTGTCTTGCTCCAGCAGCCAGTTGAAGGAAGTCCTCAAGGTCCATTTTACTGTTATTCTTAGCATGGAAATTAACAAAAATAGTTCCAGTCCATGACTAGAGTTTCTCCATGGTATAACACAATTAGCTGATTATAGCAAATTCTAGCCAGATTTTTTGCTTCAGTCTGGGCAGCTTCCTCATTATACCACCTCTTTTCCTCTTGGTCTTGAAAATTCTAAAGAAAAACGGATGGTTAAAAAAGGGCAGGCTAAAATTAAACTTCTAAATAAGATGTGCAATAGTCGCAATAGTCCTGTGCACTTTTAGTTTGTATATGACTTTACTTTCTTCTTCTTTTTTTCTTTTCTGATGCATTTTAGCTACTTATCATTTTTTGTTAATATCCCTAGATTCTTATCTTCAGACACACACTGAATAACATTTTGCTCTGCATTTCTCACAAGGGAGATACTAGTAGTCCTCGCAGTATAACTAGGACTCCTTTCTGTATAGACTGTGGTGTAACAAGGAGCTACAGCTACTCAGCAGAGAATCATAAGGTCATGGGAATGTTCGGGTTGAAAGGGAGTTTTAAATATCATCTCATCCAACGCTCCTGCCATGGACAGGGACACCATCCACTGAATTAAAGGGGACAAAACCACACCCAATCTGTTCTTGAATGCTTCCAATGGTGGTTGGAATATCCAAATTTTTTTTAAAGCCACTGTCCCGATGTTGGAAGAGACCAACATTACACCTATTGGCAAGTACCGGATGGAGACGAATCTGTGGAGATGCCCAAGACTACTCATGTGGAGAAATAAGAGATTTGGATGTCTGATCTTGCTGTTATGTGATGGTTGCCATATGAGCTGTTTTTACAAGTTTGGACATGTTTTCCTGTTTTCCCCATTGTTCTTCATTCACCCTTGTGTTTTCCTTTCCCGGTTACTTGCCCAGACTTGTTCCATCTTCAGTTATTAGCCTTCCCAGTTTCACTGCATCCCTGAGGTACTTGGAATTTTCCACCCTGCTCCCTTAGGTACTGTTACCCACTCCCTGCTTGGTTGGTTCTTGCTGCATTGCAGTGTTATCGTATGTGGTCATAGTTCAACTGACTCCACCTTCCTTTACCCTTTTATGTTTTCTTTTGCCTTATGAAGAAGGCTCCTCCCCAAACTCCTCCTCTGTGCCGCGTACTAAATCTGAGTGACAGTTTGTCCTCTATTTAAGCCGGCGGACCCTGAAATAGAAGTGCTTTTCCCCCTGTTCACCCGGTTGTGAGAGTCATTCCTTCCACTGGGGCGCTGTCAGGGGAGGGAACCCTCCTTGCCTGCACCGACCCTCAGGCTAAGGAGCCCTCAGTAGCAGGATCCAGGCTCTTCAACCGAACCCTCAGGGCCACATCCCTTGCCCTGTCACTGCTGCCTTGGTGAACAAGTTTCTCTTTATCTTTCTTGTAAGACCTCTCTGTATACTGACATGCCTCAATAAGGTCTTCCTGTAGCCTCCTGTTCTGAGATTCAACAACCCACTCTCTGAGCCTGTCTTCTGATGATTTCTATGGCACTCTTGACCCTCTGGACCCACTCTAAGATCTATTTCTTTCTTGTACTGCTAATCCCCAANGCAGTACACATCTCTTTCATAACCTGACTAGGAGTGAATATTTCATTCCTATGGCCTAATAAAATGAGTGTTTATTGCTGCAACCAATGACTTCTTCAAAGAAGGAGGAATACTTCTGAATTCAAAGAATAATGTTTCCTTCTTTATGAGTGACCAAGATGCAGTGTACTCTTTGCAGAACTTAACAACAGAAAGTGAATACCCTGAAGACCTATATTGAACATATGAAAGGGGGCAACAGAAGGTGGTTTTTCTTTCATCTGCCTTTCACATTGAATTTCCAGTTAGAAATACAAAATTCTTAAGCAACTATGGAACCAGAAAATCAGTAGCTTTTTTTTTTTTTCCAGAGCAGAGCAAAAGTGTTGTACAATGCTGAACATTTCAGTGTAATTAATGAACTCAGTTCAGAATAACAGTTGTCGTAATTAAGTATCAATTGCCCTGGAGACTTAAAAAGTTGTTTTACCTATTACACAGATGATTTGTTGGCCTTTATACTATGGAGATGTATACAGATTTCTCTTTAATACCAACATATTTTGTAAATAAAAGGAAACTGAGCTGACAAAATGTATAGGGTTTTTGCCTACAGAAGATGGATAAGAACTGCATTTTCTTAGAAGGTAACAATAATCCTTACTAGCAGTGGTTCACGCAATGCATTATGTAATTATGGATTATCAGTGTCTACTATTGTAAAAAATATATACAAGTCAAACATTCCTACATTTTCTGTGTTTCTTTTCTACTAAATTTTTTGTTAATGGCCATGAGATGCATTGCATTAGTATAAACAAAAGAGAAACTGTTTCACAGAAAAGAATTTTTCAATTCATAGGTAAGAAACTTAATTGCCTTTTAGGCCTTTAAATCATGTCAATCTATGTCATAGCCCACATTAGTGCCATAAAAGCAATACAAGAACATAAAGGGAAAATTCTCAGAGAGCTAGGTAGATTCTCCATATTTAGAGTAACATTTCATTTTTTCACGATCAGCATCTGTGCAAACATACAGGGACTAGAACTGAAAATACCTTCAGATTCTTCAAGATTAACTGCTGAAAAGATCAAAGTTCCTTGCTTTAAGTAGTGAGAATTGTTTAACATTTTGCTGACATTGAAGATTCATGCCTCTGTGACTATATTTCAACAGTTAAATATTTAAACTTAATTGGAGAAGCAAGGCTGAGAACAATTTTGTGCAAATCTATTATTAACCATTATGATAGCTTGATTTTGTGTTTAGATGCTTTACTAATCACTAAAATATATTGCAATTGACAGACATTATCTTAGTGGGGTTTCATTCAAAACAATATTTATTACAGATTGGAAATACTCCCCCACTGAGAATATTATGTTATACGTAGGCATAATCTAGTACAATTATCCCATAAATGAAGTGAAAGTGTTCTCATTTTTAAAATACAGCTTTTTCATCCAAAGATACTTCTAAATAGCAATGAAATAACAAATAGTTTGCAGTTTAACAGTATTATTGCTTTATTAATTACCACAAATACATTCATTAGCAAGCAACCAACCAGACATGCTGTATTTGTGGGAAAAGGCCTGGTGTAGTTCTATCAATTTCTAAGACCACTGTTTCAGACCTTCAAGCAAAAACCAGCATTAAAAAAAAATTGCTTCTTTTCTTATTGAGATGACACAGATAGATGTATTATATCAAACCTAGGTTTTCTTTCCTTCTCTCATTTTTCAAACTAGTCACAATCATTTTCAGGTAATAAGAAATAAATGGTTATGAAATTATTGTGGTAATAGCCATAATATATGTAGCATCACAAATTTTGAGTAATAGGTGAAGAATTTGAACAGTTTAGGTATTTATTCTTATGAGCTGAAGGGATCTAAAAGAATAATCCTTGTAAATTCTTCTTCATTTAAATTTTCTAAACAGAGATTTACTTGAGGAAACCATACAACATTGTAATTGCATTAAGTTGCTGAAATCAAAGATAAATGGGGAGTAAATTCTGCTTTTAAAACTAACAAGAGCTAAAAAATGACACTTTCTTCAGTTCTGAGGAGAGAAGGCAAATGTTAGCAGAAAAAGCCATGCAGTGTAAGTACCTAATTACATCTGGAAATACCTCACACAATTCTATCTTCAAAGAAAAAAAAAAATAGATAATAGCCCTAATTACCCCAATTATCAAATGCACATATGAAACTGATCACCCTATAATGGAAATAAATACGTCAAAAATGTTATTTTTATTTACTTTGGAAAGTGTTGCATAGCACTGCTCTCAACTTACAACTTTGAGGGAGTTAAAAGCTGAACTGAGACAATTGGAACCCAACTGACCAGTGAATGCCTTTGTCAGAAAATGTAACTTGTAATGGTGTAACTTTTCAGCCCTGTAACTCATGGCAAATAAATTTATCATTATCACAAAACTCTTTAGACTATAAGATTTTTTTTTTTTAAATTTCAGATCTGTGGAAATAAAAGTTAACATCAGACCTAGGAATTTATTCCAACTTAAAAAAAAATATTTATTTCATTCCTGTTCTTTGGTGAATGCAAAAACTATTTCTGTAGAAGTGAACAACTTTATCATTAATTGATACTTCCTGACAATTAAAAACAGCTGTTCCGTATAATTTGTATTACCTATGTGCTCTAGGTCTTTATTAAATGCTTTTTTGTTAGGATCAGCATTTGCTTTCCCATGGTCATGATGGTTAATAACTGTCTATATCTGATGTTGGCTCCAATGGACACCAACATGTGATTTGTGTGCAGTTGGCATAGTGGAGGAGGGGCTAACTTTCAGTTAGCAGGAAAGCTGACTGAAAAAGTGTTCTTTATAAACATAAACAAATGCTCAGAATATAGTCTTTGACCTCCAAGTCTGTGCTGGTATCAACACAAGTACGTCTTGATGTAGCTTTTTTTAGAAGAGCAGAAGTGGTAACAGCAGGACCATTAGCATGAGCAGACTGTAATGGGTCAGTTTTCTTGCTCTGTGAAGCCAGCCCTTCTTCCACTCTAATATTTGAGGGGTAGGCAGTTTCTGAAATTATGAGTTTGTAAGATCTTTTAAAATTGAAATCAAATTGAAGTACCTGTAAGTCAGTATATTCAAACAAATTTTAATGCTTGGTGTTGAATTGGAGCTGAAAAACAGGAGGTTTTTGTCTTCCTATTTGAAACGTTTTTGAAGGTATGGTCATAGTTTGGCCACATTTTGACCAGCTTCTACTATGACATACCATAATTTTAAGATGTGTTTCTGATGGGTGAAAAGCCATCAAACCATACACAGTGTAATTATATGAAAAGAAGAACTATTTTTCCTACAATGTTTATTACTTTATTTATTGAAGTGTTTAAATTCAAAAATAAGGGGGAGCTAGTGGAAGATTAATTTGCTACATATTTTTCTTTATTTGCATTGCGCTGATCTGTTGGCCTGGGAAAATGAGTATAAACTGAGTGGAGGGACATAATTACTTATGAATGCTGATGATAATGATTAATATAAATCAGACATGTTACTTAATTTTAGTAAAGCATTTGTTCTCACTAGACTGTCTCTTTACAGTAAACCAAATGCATATTTAGAGAGCTAAGTATGGAAAAACAAGCTACTAAATTTGCAATAGTATTAATCATTCTTGCTGATTATTCTAATTTAGAAAAGAAGCTGAAACAGCACCAGCAGCCCCTTCTTCCAAACCACATAAATATTTCTTTCTGTTTCAGGGATTTGCATACAGCAGAGAAGACAGCAATGTGTGAATCAGGAGAAGAGTAGGTAAGTGAATGTGATATATAACCAATCTCTCCATCTCAGCCTGCAGACCTAACTAGGAAAAGACAATAAATATCAGGACATTGTGCCTAGTAAGGATTGGCCATGGTGAAAGCTACTGTGACACTTCCAACAGAGCAGCTGCCATTGAGCAAACTGGTTTCTTAGGTGGTACTATGAAGGAAACTGGATGTTTAGATGTCACTAAGTACCTAAGCAGCAATTTGAATATGTGTGTTGGCCTCCATGAGGAGAAGTCATAGTTCGTAAGACACAACTGCTTGCCATGGTTCCATTAACATAAATGTTGTTTCCAGGATGATAGCTATTCATGAGCATTTCCTATTTTGAAGCTTAACGATCAGAATTGTTATATCAAGTTTTAAATCATTTGTCCTTTAATTCTGTAGATTTTAACATTTCTTTTCCCAAAGAACTGTATTTTCTTCATTGCAAAACAGAACTGAAGGATATAACACCAGAAATAAAGGAAGCCCTTCCAAAAGTTATAAATGATCCAGCTTCACTGTGTCTTCATTTGAACTGAGTCTTTGTACTCTGAACAACTGGAGATAATGGGTTGAGAGAAAAGGAAGAGAATGGATTCTTAAAATTGAGCTCTGAATTTGTAGTATTTGCCTCTCTACCTGTTTTATACATGCGTGCACTGAGGATAACAATGGTACCTTCCTTTGCTTAGAAGGACACATTGAAATAAAATGAGAGTAGCAAACAGAAACAAAGATCTGAAGATTTCATCACTGATTAGTGATCTCACTATTTTGCTTCTCTGAAGCTAAAGAGAGGCCTTTCAGTACAGAGCAGACAGACGAAGTCCTTTGCATAACTAATGAAAAATGAACAGAACAGCATCAGAAACTGTTTTATGAAGAAACTGGTGAGATTATATTTGCAAGCTGTAGAGAAGTAGCTTAAAGGCAAACGTTCTTCTTTACTTTGCACTTCACTTTCTATACATAGGAGACACTTTGGAAAATTTGTTATACACTGCACTGTACTATTGTCAGTGTCTGATTTGTGGTGCTGTATTGAGCCTGTTTTGCCTTTAGGGTACAAGTCCTCTGAAGCATTGTTCTGAATCTTTGGCACAGTTCAGTTATTGTAAAATCATCATGTACAAGTAATGATAAAGTTATAATGAAATAATGTTCTGGTTTGTTCCTAACTCTGTGTTCTAGACTGACTCACTAGAAAATGTATTTTAGTCCACATTCAAGTGAAAAATACAGTAATATATCCACTGAATGTGTAGTAATACAAGATTACTTAGTCCTATTTCAGACTTTTCTTTGTTACTGAAAAACAATTTTAAGAGAGATTCTATTAAAAGTGTGATGTTAATATTTCAAATAAATCACTTGAATATAGACAATTTACACTGGAGAAATTCCAGAGCTATAAATCAGAGCATTCTTGGCACTAGAAAAGTGGTTTTCTTGTCTAGATGAGAAGAGGCCATAGGCTGTGATTTTTCATTACTTTCTGATGGTCCATTAAGCAACTATTCTGTCTATAACCAAGACATGTTGCAGTTCAAACCAAAATTATAGGTACAATACACAAATCAAGGAGCTTTGATATATATTGCATTAGGGATCAAACTGGAGAAATATTATTGGCCTTTTGTCCCAGACAGATATGAGGAGCAGTGAGATGTGAACAGATGGCTTAACAGAGTCACAACTCTATGAATTAAATTCATCTAGCAATTATCAGTTTTTTCTTCATATACAGGGGCTATCATTTCCTTTTTATCCACCTCTCCTTAATGACTGCTGTTAATCCCTCACAATACTCTACCCTCAGCCCTGCTTTAAAGCTAGTCTCTTGTCCTCTACTATGATGGTTTTTGCCCTCCCTATCAAGAAACCCTCAGGGCCGAGACCAATATCAGCCATAAGAGATTATCAGAGGTAACTAACTCAGGTGTTTGGGCTCCATCCCGGACTCTGGGATCCAGTCAACAGAGCAAAACTCTCCCTGCTAAGTCAAGTCTCAGAAGAACTGGAAGTTCTTATTTTTCTTTCTACTGTTCATGGCACCTAGGATGACCCTTTATAAACACCTCAGCTAGAGTCATTGTGTGGAGGTGTGAGCCTGATACCAGAATCTGTATTGCATCACATTAATGGTACCTTTCTATAAGACCTTCTCTGGCCATATCACAGACCATGAGCACACTTGGAAAAAACACTTGCATACCAAACAAAAAACATGAACTTGCTATTCAGCTAATTTTTCTCCATTTTTCTTCTTGTCTTTTTCCCCTTCCCCAACCTGATCAACCTGGAAGTGAAGAGAAAAGCTTTTCCTGGTTCTGAAAATGGTATCAAATGCATTAGTCAAAGCAAAGCAAAATCTGACTTTTTTTCAAGCCACAGGTAGAAGATACTGATGCAGAAGAGAGAGAAGGTCATTTGTGGAAAGCCAACTGCTGAATCTGTATATGCACTGTGGTGTCATGTTGCAGTGCTTCCTCCCGGGTGGTTTTGCCCTGTCTCTGCTCCTGATCTCAGCTCACAGGAGAACAAGCCTTGAGGCAGCCACAACTTCTTATGAGTACAAGTCATGCTTTCACATCTTTGACTTTGGAGGTAGTATATTCTGATCTTGTGCCTTGTCCCTCCCTTTCTCTACTTCATCCCATAATGACTCAAGTTACTGAATATTTTGTGTATGTATATAGCATACTTCCAGTAGACATACAGTACTGATTGGGAGAAATCTCAAAGCATGTTCTCTTTCACAAGTTTATTCTTTCACCAGTTTATTATTCTGTATTTCTCTTCTGTTCTCTATGGGCTTTGTACCTAGCATTGTGGGCATCACTGTATTATGTATTGTCATTCTAGTTATGTGGTAAGTAATGTGACTAACATTTTTCTCATAGTTTGTTCTCCCTTCTCCAATCCTCTGAGGTATATCAAAATTTAAAAAATACATATTTTACGATATTCACAAAGAATATAGACTCATATCAGATACACTGACTTCTTTGGCTGCTACAGGAAGATTTGCAAACCTATATTCTGTCATTTTATCCTAAGTCTCCATTATGCATGTTGTAAAATTTAAAATAGCTTTCTAATCTCAAGCTTCACAACTTCATCTTAAATAAACCTTGTTAGGTGCTAATAGATCAGAAATATTTTATATGGCATCAAGTCAGACAACTGTTTTCATATCATAATTCATTCTGAGTAATATCTAGAGATATTGTAGGATAGCATTTCATGTCAGGGGAATATCAATACCATGCTCAAGGATATGAATTAAAATTCAATTCTCAGATTGCACTGGTTTTGAAGCCCATCTATCCACATCTTACATCATAGTGTATTGCACTACATCTGTCTACTTACAAGGACTATGAAAACCTATAACCTGCCCATGTTCCTAAGATGCAAAAAAGGGATGATTCACATGAGCAGACTTGTAAGAAGACTGAAATTAAAGTCTAGAGCAAAATCTGAAATTATGTATGAGTACATTGGTACAATGCCATAATTTCTCATAGGGACTGCTTTTGTCAGCCAAATGATATTGTAATGCTCTGCATCTTAAAGTCAGAGCATAACTTTGCCATGAGGAAAAAAAAAAAAAAACAAACTCCACAAAATTTCATTGCAGGGTCTGACATAAGGTGCTGTCAAACACAGAGCTTAAAACTGTGACAATGGCAGCTGTTCCCTTTGGCAAAAAAACATCTGGGAAAACGATGCAGAATGAGATTTGTTATCTTTCTCACACACCATGATCTAAATGGAAGTATGCCCAAAATATTAGCCATGTGGATGAAAGAAGCTTCTAGAGCCGGTAACCAGTTTAAGTCTGTATTGTATGTTCAGTCTGTTCTTGTTAAATGAAGAATGCTGACAAACTGAGAAGAAAAAACATAATTTTCTGTGAGGAAAAATTATCTCCTCAGAATTTATTGCAAATGCACAAGTGTGTTTCATAAGCTCAGCCTGCCTAGTCCAAGGGCACCCTGACAGAGGGAGTGTAATTCTCTGAAGAGATTCACTCATATAAGCAATCTGGTATCTCCTGAAGAAACACCAACCAACATTAGATTGTAAGAGTTAGGGGTTATTTTTTCACAAGCAAGTACAGTCAAAGACAAGAACATTGGAGAAGGGTTTCAGTGGTCTCACATTGCAGGACTGCCAGCTTGAAGTGCACTTCAAACTACAGTTTAGCTTTGAGTTTTACCCACAACAAAATTCTTTGAAACATGAAGAGGACTTGAACAAAGTAGAGGCTAGTCATCATTATGTATTCAACTAGGGACATAGCACATCTCTTGTTTGAGAGAGTGCTTTGAATTTGTACATAAAATACTAAGTTTTTACCTCATCAAAATACCCATCACAATTTGTCTGAGGATATTTAATTTTGTTTTTTACAGGTAAAAAATTGAAATTTCAGGACACCCAGTTTCAGAGGTAGTAGCATAACCTCATGAAAATGTCACCAGAAATTTAGTCCATAATATGGACTAAATAGATATGTAATCTACTAGTTAGCTAGGCAGAATTTTCACAAGAGAACAGGCTGCAGAAATTTCTATTCCATTTTGTTATACGTGAAGAAAAAAACTCAGATGTGCAACTTTGACTGTCATTTTGGCCTGCCTATTCTCGCTCTTTTTTTGTGTGCACATATACCATATGATCAACATAATTATGTATGAAGCATGTAGAACAAAATTATGATAACCAAAAACTTGATTACTAACAAGCCATGTATGAATGTAGGTATAGATAAACATATCAAATATAAATGTAAAATATTTGCTACAAGTCCTAATGTCTGAATATATTCTTTCATTTTTCGTGTTTAAAATTAATTCTATTGAGTAGGGTCATTAAATGCATGAATATTAATGATAACATATTAATTGTAATAATTAACAAATAAAATTTTATCAATAAATATATATTAGAAAAAGTAGAAGGAATAGTGTTTTTTGACCTTGCAACTCTCTGTATTCTGATGACTGAATGCTCTCTCCCTGCCTGCTGTTCTACAGACAGGCTGTGGTCTGTCATCATCATCATGGCTTGGCTTCGCGAACGAAGATTTGAGAAGGGCTCTACCCACATTTGCGACAAGCGCGCTGGTGGCTAAAAAGGCCAATGCACGATAGGCAAGTCCGGTCGCAAAAGGCACAGTGGAAAGTCTCCACAGGCTGTATTGGCAAGGCACGGTTCTTTCTGTGCTGTCTTTTTTCTTCCAGACTGATCCTGCGTGCGCTCTCAAAGGAAGCAGCAGCGTTATAGATGGTGTGCCTCCATGCCTCCCGATTGGAGGCCAGAGCGGACCATTGATGGTGGTCAATATGGCCAAGGCTGAGGTGTTGTTTGAGGGAGTCCTTGTATCTCTTCTTCGGGGCTCCTCTCTTGCGGCAGCCGGTGGCAAGCTCACCATAGAGCACAATCTTAGGGAGGCGGTGATCCTCCATGCTGGAGACGTGCCCTGCCCAGCGCAGCTGCGTTCTCAGCAGCATGGCCTCAATGCTGGTGACCTCTGCCTGCTCAAGAACAGACACATCAGTCACGTAGTCTGTCCAGTGGATGTTTAGTATTGTACAGAGGCAGCGCTGATGGAAGCGCTCGAGGAGTCGCAGGTGGTGACGATAGATAACCCAGGATTCAGAGCCATAAAGAAGAGTGGACAGTACAATGGCTTTGTAGACCTTGATCTTTGTACTATTCTTCAGGTGTTTATTGCGCCAGACTCTTCTATGGAGTTTTCCAAAAGCTCTGTATGCCTTTGCTAACCTGTTATCTATCTCTTTGTCAATTTTACCATCTGAGGAAATGATGCTTCCCAGATAGGTGAACTGCTGGACTGACTTAAGTTCTGCTTCGCCTATGGTGATGTGGGGATGGTGAAAGACTTCCTGAGGTGCAGGTTGATAGAGGATGTGGTCTGTAAAAAGCTTTAAATAGTCAGAGCCAAATGATGCAGTGGTGCAAAGATCAAAGCAGTCCAACTCTCAATTATTCCATTTATGAAACACAAAGAGTTTTCCACATTAAAAATCCTTAGCCTGGTGGAAAAAAAAAACCAAAACAAACCAAAACCAAACCCCAAAACAAACTATAAGGAACATTAAACTGTTATTTATAAATCATCATACAGAATAATAATTGCAAAAAGACTGAAAAATGGTCCTAATGTCATCAGTGTTTGTTTTGATCCTAAAATAAATGATCTTTAAAAAATCAAAGCAATTAGGAAAATAATCAAATTCATTAAAATTAGAAGCACCTGAAAAGTGGTTACTAGAGTTTAAAACAAATCTACAAAAAAAATGCCAAGAAATAAATACGTATTTGTTATTACAAATGAAGTCCAAATTTGTTATAATTTTTTAAAGGAAAAAAGAAAACAACAGAGTAAAAGAGGACAGTGCTATTACAAAAATTTAATTAATTTTATACATAGAATATGTATAAACTACCCAATGTATTCTTATCTAGATATATCCAGGATAGTCATACATAAACTTTGGAAAAGGAACATTTTTAGAAGCCCACAGGTCTTTGAGCAATTTATCCTACATGGTAAGCTTATTAGTTTAATTGAGGTAGAAAGAGGATGAAAACTTGGTACATACACTGGCAGCTATATTCCGATAATGTCTTTCCTGGCAGCTATTTTTAGTCTGCCTTGCAGAAGTGAATACAATCTGGAAAAACAAATAATGCACTTTGATTAAAGTAATCAGAAATTAGTTCCCAAAAGTTACATCCAAAAGATTTTGTCACAAAATGAAAAGCAAGTCATGTTTTGATCTGTCTTTGGAGAAGAATAAGAGAGATACTTGCATATATATGCCCAGCTTGTTACACAAAAAAAAAAAAAAAAATAAAAAATATATATACTGAAAAAAACCTGAAAATAAGAAATCTGCAACTGTTTTATAGCTTAAAACATTGTCTACCCCCAAAGTATCTAAACCATGAAGTTTTTCAACAGTCTCTTTTGATGTTGTCACACACCCTTCACCAATTATAACCAAACAGTAACAGCAACAACTATTGGGAAGAAAAACAAAAAAGAAAACCTAGAAATAATAGTTCCCATAATACAAACCAGTACCACATCCTTCATTTAGATATTGCTTCTTTTTCCATGATCATGAAGTTCAAAAATCAGCCATGAGATAGCAGATTCACAGCAAATCCAGGTCTCTGCAACTCTGCAGTATTGAGTACTCTCCAGCAATCAAGATCAAAGAGAAATTAAGGTTAAAGAAAAGGAGAGATACTTCAAATTAATACCCAGACTTAACTTTCCCAAAATTTCTATTGACCATAAATTACATATAATGTGCCCTTCACTGTGCACATTTATCTGAAGAATAAAAAGAATTGTCAACATTAATAAACTATCCCATGATCCCTTCCAATTTATTTCCACAATGCTGACTGTGTTTACTGCATTGAAAATCATTCCACATTAAAGGCCATACATGAGAAAAGTTAGCAAGGACTTTGGCACAATGCAAATTACGAGTTCTGTAAAATATATGTCTCAAATGCACCCTATTACTATTGCACCCTAGCTTTTTTTTGTTTTTTTTTTTCCTTTAGAAACCTATTTAAGGCACAAGATTAAGGTGTAGGTAGCTCAATCTTTTTATTTCATACATGTTCACATGTTTGAAGTGAAGTTTTAGTTTCAAAATTAAACTCAGCCTGTCCTAGAAATTGCAAGTTCTGAAACTTGACTTCTTTTTCTTTGGATTTCAGTGTTATAAATACAACACATAAGGGATTAATTTGTTCTAATTCAATGTCTCAAAAATTAGATATTCAAATCTTATCTGGACATTTCTCTAATGGAGAAAACAGATAAAGGTAAAGAGCAATTAATCTAAAAATAGACAATAAAAAATAATTCAAATATCAATTTTAGGCTTAGACATCTGAATGTTATATGGCTAAAACTGAGCAAACTACATCCAAAACAAGGTGAAATCACATGCCTAATGAGAGGATAAAATAGGTTGCACTTGGGAATAATCAAATTTTAGGAATTATGTGTGCAAAAGAACTAACTGTGAGAAACTCACTCCCTCTATACAGATTTCATTTTTTAAAAACTTTATTTTGAAGGATATTTCAAAGTGCCTGAAGTTCCCAAATGTAATCTGTGGGCTGCAGATTTTTAATTCCAACTTAGTAGTTAACAATTTCACGTGTTTACAGTTTCATCAGGAACATAGCCAAAGCAGCCAACTTTGACAGTCTTTGTCTATAGAGGATTATAGGCAGCAGTGGTTTCCAAACATTCCTCAGGTATGAATTCTGCATCACCAGAAAAGGTGAGTCTTTGAACCTGTTCATTTGCTTTATTAGCTCAAGAGACTCTCTAAAATTAGATTAGGCAGAAGACTACCTATATAACATATGTAATTGTCTTTAAATGCAATTTTCCATCTGGAAACAGGCAGGTAATTTACTTCCTAGGCACCATCAAAATTTGTGTGGTCCAGCAGCAAAAGTTTGACAAAATTATCAGTGGTAAATACATTACAAATCAAGACCTATGTGAGTAGTAAAAAGACACTCATCTCAAGGGGTGTTTTGGCCCACTTACAATCTAAATTGCCCTTTGAAATTTCTTCTTTCTTTCTCTTCACCGTATCAGCAAAATAGGGCAACCACCTACTTAAAGACCAAGGTTAACTGCCTAGAGATAGTCATGTAACTCCAGTTTTGAAATAAATGTTTTGATTATGAAACTAGTCCTTAACAAATTAAGAATAGCTATTGCTATCTGTAGAGATCTTTACAGTGTTTTCTCATGAGAAATAAGAAAAATATTAGCAAGATAAAAAACAAACAAACAAACAAACAAAAAACAACGCAAAACAAAAAAAAAACCACAACGTGTCTGTATCTATTAAACAAGAGACACCAGAAGAGAGTGAAGAATAATTCTGAGCACTGGTTAGATTTTTTAATAGCTGAAACAAGTTTGTATGGTACTGAAAAAATTTATTGCATCATTAGTTTATACAAAATAATAACTTACTCTACAAAAAGTGCTTTCATAAAAAATTGTCACCAAGAGCTAGCAATCAAGAGCAAATGAAAGCATATATTCAGTATGCTCAGTAAAATACTTCAAAATTGCATTTATATCTCCAAATAGTCTGTCCAGAATATTATTTTTCATTCTGACTAGTCCATTAATTTTGCATTGGCTGTAACACAGAGATTCTCTTTGTTACATTAAAAATATTCTAAAATATTATATAGCCTTAGAAGTCTTCCTTCAACAACAACAACAAAAATACACCAAGTTTTAATGTACTCTTACAAATTGATTTGCACTTTGCTATATTAACACATAATCAAAACAAATGAAAAAATAAGGCAGTTTATGCCCACCTTCATCTTGGCAATTTAGTTAAAAGCATAGAATAATTATTGTGTTTTTACAGCACTTCCCTTGACTTGATTTGCTAAATTTCAGACTTTTATTCAAATGAAATACTATCTAGACTTGTTAAGAAATACTTCACAGTGTGTCCTGGATATGTGAGACAATAGTGATTCAAGATGTATGTCACATTATTTTGACGGGATCCAACACAGGTGAGGATGAATATATTACTTAATCCACTCTACAGAATTTACTAGACTGAAAATAGATTACTGCTTTGTTTGGGTAGAGATGGGGGGAATGTGTTGTCTCTTACTTTCCAGAAGAGTAGTGCCTTTGCATGTTTTGTTCACCTGTTGCCCAATGTGCTTAACAACACACAGCCCTTATATCTAATAGAGTTCCTTTAATGATTGTGATCAAATAATAATAACCAACAAACACCAGTAACAGTAAATAAGGAGCAAAGTAAATAACGAATTACTAATACAAAAATTAATATTAATGAAGAGGAATAACAATACATTATGGACTATCATAAATTCAGATATTACCTAAATAGTTTTATAATCATTTTCTGACATTATGAAATATCAGTGTGATGATTCTTATGAAAGCAGGGTTAGAGTTTTATTATCCCAAGGGAAAGAACGCAGTCCAAAGTATCAAAATATTTATCGAAGCTTCCCCGCATATATTCAGGTAGTCACATGTCTGTGCTGGTGCATCAATATATATATATATATACCTCACTCCTTTAAGAGAAACCTTTTCCTTTGCGTAGAGGTGTTACTGCACATGGGCTGGAATCATCCTGGTTCTTGCCTGGTATAAGAATTTTTTAACTTCTGCACACATGTAAGAAAGTGTTGTAATGTTCTTTAACAGGGCAAACTAAAACCTCCAAACTTATGACTCTGTGCCTTATAACTCAGTCTCCATAGAACAAGAGATGAATCCTTTGCTTTAATGTAAGGGGCTATGGTTAGATATTTGAACTCAGGATAATCATGTACACTTCTTTTTAATTATCACCACTTGAGGGGAAAAGACACCTCTGGACAATATTTGTTCCCATCTGAAAATAGATATCTGAGAAAAACCAATAGACTTCCACTGATGATAAAAGGAGTTTAAGTGACTGGCTTATATTTAACTACTAACTTTCAGGCAGCTGAAACTGGAGAAGGCAAGCACCACCTCCCCAAAAAAGAGGTCCACTGACACAAACCTAAATAGTTGCATTTTTCCAGATCAAAGTGCTCTAAGTAGTAAATACATAATATCTAATTAATGAAAATGTTCTGAGACACCACAGGTAGCTGTGCCCCCAGGCATGCTTTGTACATTACCCCTGAACTCAGACAGAAAGTGTAAGTGTAATGGAAGGTCTCTTCCTCTTTTACACAGGAAAATGTATGGAGATACAATGACCCTCCAAAGGCCTGCATAGCCCCATTACAGCATTGTTCATGGAAGTTTGCACTTCTACTCATGGAAGGCTTCATAAGGAGCCGAGGAATGAGATTGCTACCTTAGGCAGACTGGATCCTACCCCAAGTGTGTTTGGTACAAACTTAGTCTTCACTCTCTTGTATTCACCCTTGATTACACCATGGCAACATAAATACTGTTTTTATAGTTGAATTATCAACCCCTTAAAATCCCTGTTTCAATAATGGGATTGATGACAGCACCTCAACCATAATAGCATAACAGAGCCATTATAATTATCATTATAGGAACAGATCTTACAGCAAGGCAGAGTGGTACACTCATTAATTCCCTTGCCTGATGTAGCCAGAAGTCAGATACCGCTCCAAGTCTAAAGGTCAGAAGTCATATCAATCTGCTTCATAGATGTTGATTTTAGCGAGATGCAGTGTCATGAGGGGATGCCAGAGAAAAGCTTTTGCGTTCATACACTGACCCCGAAGCAACAAATTGAAAATGTTAATATCCATTTAGATTAACTTTCTATAACTTTTATTTTAGCATAATGGTGATAAAAAACCCTGAGGAAAATTCATACATTAACACCTGATTAACAGATTTAGCTGTGGATTTGTTGCTATTATTGCATTTAGAAATTTTGCCTGTAAGAGTGTACTAGTGTACTGAAGCTTTCTATTACTTACAAAATCAATCATGTTTCAATACCCTAACTTTAGATTGCAGTGTCAATATGCAAAGACTTTTATTTTACCTTGTGAGCTTTAACTCACAGTTCCCTTCTTGCTTCAGAAATTTAGGTTCCCTGAAGGTCTGTGCATTTAAGATAACCGTGAGACAACTCATAATTTGGACATCAATTAGTGTTTAGTTTGCTGCTTGTCTTAAGCAATGTTTCCATGACATGACAATATATCCTTTTTTTCGTAGGGTGGTAATGAATGATGAGACAGTCAAACACCACCATGATACAACATCATCCTGTTTGAATAAAGATATACATTGGGAAACTAGTGGACATTAAGCACCAAACTTCCCCATACCTTAATATACATTTTTTTCTTATCTTCCGTGTCTGTGCTTTATCTAGAAGCCTCGAGTAACTGCAGTTAACTTTTGCTAGACCACCATTAACTGACTAGAGCTCACAAGCTTGATTAGCTTGAATGATTGAAGATAAAATCCAGTTGAAAACTGTCATCGTTTATGTACTCATCTATTTATTTATGAAGGATGTTGTTCTTGGGAGAACTGGAAAAATCTTTCATTAATTATTTTTACTTTTCCCAATCCAGTATGTTTACATCTTAACCTACACATACAGCAATTTATAAAATTAATTCTAGATGCTGTGTCAGTGTTTTCTGTCATCACCTCCTATGTGCCAACAAAGTTTTAAAGTTCAAATGCATATAAATCCATAAACACCATGCTGGCATGTTTCCTTGTTGGTTTAAGCTTATCTTTTGACAGATAATGTTATGTATAAAAACTTCCTCAGAAAATAAGTCCAAACGCATACTGTACACAGATATGGGACTCAATCAGCACCAAAAAAAAACCCAACCACCACTTGAAATGGTTTCTTTCTTTTAATATAATGTATTATTAGTAAAACTACTACTGTTTTCCTACACGAAGCAATGCAATACTCCTGTCCTGCCTCCACCTGTGACCCTGCCCTGCACAATGAGCTCATTATGCACATTTAAAAAGATGGAAACCCTTCAGGAGACATTCTAGGAGCAAAATACTTCATTCTGTTCCTCTAGGACAAAACATGGGTGAACTTACAGAAGGGTCACAAGCTGAAGGGTTGTTTATTGCTGCCTATCTTTCAATGGAAGCTGGATTAGAGGCAGTTTTGGCCACTGACTTAAATGGCCTTTGCAGTTAATCATTGCTGGCTTGCAAGCCAGCCCAGCCCAGCTGCTTGGATCAGCTCTTGGACAGGTAGCAGGCAGGCAATCAAGATACAGTGAAACATGAAGTAATGATCATTACAGAAAATGAATGAGGGAAGGAGAGAATATCCCTCATATGTAAATCTGATAACATCATTACATGATTGATGTTGGGCAGTTTGCTTGTTTTCTTTTCTTTCAGACATGTCAGCACTGGCAACTGGGAACCAAACAATAACAAATCAATCCCATTGTTCCTAAGTGTAATCAGGCACTGGTATTTGGAAAAGACTGCTATCGTGTTTTCTAGAAATAACACTATTCACTGTCATATTTTCAGTGCTTATTGCAAAAAGTTCAAGGACCTTAGAATGCAAAGACTGCATATGTCAAATCATATCTGAAATATTGAATACACTAGATATTAGAAAACAGAAGGTTTTTTTCTTTTTAACACAGGCAAAAATATTTTTTCTCCTTTTGAAAATTAACAATAAAAAATCAATTGCTATGCACCCATCCCACAGGCATAAAACTTCCACCCACAAAACAGTGATGTTGAAGAGAAGAAACATTGTCATTAGGTCCTTAAGTGTCAGCAATGAAGTCTAGAAAATTAAATTACAGACAAACTCAAACACTAAGAGGATTGAGATTGAAGTCACTTGGAGCAATGGACAGGGACAATGGACAGTCAAATCATTGTAATAACACCTATTTCTGCCTTAAGGCAAAGAACTGTGGAATTAGATACTGGGAAACAGTGCCACGGAAAGGGACCTGGGGCTCCTGGCTGACGGCAAGTTCAATCTGAGTCAGCAGTGCCCTGGCACCCAGGAGGGCCAACCATATTCTGGGGGGGCATCAGGCACAGCATCGCCAGCCGGGCGAGGAAGGGGATTGTCCTGCTCTGCTCTGCACTGGGGCGGCCTCACCTTGGATATTGTGGGCAGTTTTGGGCACTGCAGTATAAGAAAGATATTAAGCTATTGAACAGTGTTCAAAGGAGGGCAATGGAGATGGTGAAGGGCCTTGATGGGAAGCCATAAGAGGAGTGACTGAGGTCACTTGGTCTGTTCAGTCTGGAGAAGAGGAGACTGAGGGGAGACCTCATTGCAGTCTGCAATTTCCTTGTGAAGGGAAGAGGAGGAGCAAGCACTGATCTCTTCTCCATGGTGACCAGTGATAAGACCCAAGGGAATGGCCTGAAGTTGTGTCAGGGGAGGTTTAGGTTGGATATTGGAAAAAGAGTCTTCGCCCAGAGGGTGGTTGGGCACTGGAACAGGCTCCCCAGGGAAGTGGTCACAGCACCAAGCCTGACAGAGTTCAAGAAGCATTTGGATGATACTCTCAGGCACATGATGTGACTCCTGGGGATGGTCCAGTGCGGGCCCAGGAGCTGGACTCAATGATACTTGTGTGTCCCTTCCAATTCAGCTGATTTTGTGGTTCTGTAAATAATTCAGAAGTATTTCAGGAGCAGAAAAACTGTGATGCACTGGGTAAGAAAGAGAAGGGGAAAAAAAAAAAAAGGCATCTGTGCTTTGGAAGGATTTGTAGTTGCGACTTCTCCTTCCAGCATTAATATAAAAATTCTGAAATTGGGTACCAAAGGTCAGTGGGCTAGTGCTGGTTAGTACACAGAAAAACATAAAACTGACCTCTGCACACTAAATAACATCTCAGAAGAGAAAATGATGACTTACTACAAAACTGTAATTGTTTTTTCTTGTTTTTGATTAAATTAAATGGGTTGCTGAGATTCCTTCAGTAGCTTTAATAGCTCTACAATGAAATGATGTGGATATTAAAACCACTTTCTCCATCATGAGCAAAAAATAAGAGATATGAAAGAATGATGACAGTACGTGCAGACAAACCATGTGTGCAGAAATGAACTATAGAGTGGTATTCAACTATGCTTTTTTAAAAATGCATAATGTAGGCAGAAAACACTTAATAAATTAACCACTTCCAAGCAAAAATTTCAACCAGCTATATTTCTACAGAAAAACCAGAATAATAATCACCCTTTAGTTATCCAGTAACCTAATAAAACTTAAATTAGGTTTAACATTTCTGGTTTTAATGATTCCAATTTTAGACACCACTCCTGGCATAAAAAAGGTAACTTTTGGAGAACAACAGTTTTATCATACCAAACCTTCATTATGATGATCCTTTACTTACATTAAAATACTCAAAAGCCAGGAAATAAGAGACAGATTGCTGACCATGGTTTTAATTAAGTTCCCTGAAGTTCACAAAAAGTAAAAATACAAAGTTTAACAAGTATGTATTACACCTCAAGTAAATTCATGATATACATAAAATTCTATATTCTTATGTGTCTGTAGCTATATACACAGAAGGAAATATGTCAGGACCCACATGTTTGTAGCTGTGTTATCCTCAACCTAAATACATAACTACCTAACAAAAAATTATTTATCTTGGACTAATCATAGCTTTTTAAGATCTATTGTTCATATACATATTCTTCTGCTAATGCAGGTGTATCTTATGGGAGACATCTTAGAGGACTGAAGTTAGTAGTGCCCTTTCTGTGCACACACATGACAAATCTTTGTATTTGGAAGGAAAGGTTTGCAGGGGTTCCCACCAACCCCAGACAAAGAGTTGTGCAAAGCCACAAGACAGGGGTGGATACTGGCTTAACTATATGATGTAAATAAAGCCAGCCTGCCTGAGAGAACTCCTGTTGCTCTAAGTAACTTTTTCTCTTTGACAACCACCCAATTTGTGCACATCCCAATTAGCAGAGCACTTCAATCCAGTGGTATAATTCCAGAATACCAGAAAAACCAGCAAAGCTCCATGACACCCTTGAAATGGACATTTCACAGAGAATTAGGTCACCGTTGGAAATATGAATGTATGTCTATACAATTGTTCCTTACCTGCAATTACAGCAGCCACTGTTCTATCATGGACCAGTTTAAATAGTCTTTCACATGAAAAACATAGTCAAAGCTCTGAAAAACCTTTTGCTCTTCTTTTTCAGTTGTTAGGCAACTGGCACTCTAAGTGGATTAAGAGTCAGGCAACTTTCCACATTTTCATTTTGAATTCTTCTGGGTCATTTCACTGAAAATGATAAAATGAAAGAAACTCAGTTTTGGCAAGGTCTATTGACCCTCTCCCAAGTGTGAGAGAGGAGGAGACTTCAGCTTAGTTTTCTTCCATTGGTGAGAAGAAATGGCTCCAGATGAGCACTTCCTGTGTTCTTCAAACAGCAGTTTTCTACAGAAGCTGTGAAAAACTGCAGGCTCTCCCCCTCTCTTGGGTAGTTTCACTGACAGCAGCTGACATAGTTTGCAGTTGGAGCTTTGCAGACCCTTTATTTTTCCTTTTTTCCAGAAGCTGATCCCAGCTGGGCTGCCAACGTTTGGAGTCAGTCTGCAGGTTTAGTCTCACTGCAGTCATCATGCAGGTAATGCCCAAAAGCTGAAACATATCAAAGCTAAACTACTCCCCAGATAGTTTCTTTCCTTAATTAATTTTTTCTTTTCTTTTTTCACAAAACTCTCATTGTGCCTCTATTGCTTTCAAAGAGTAATATAGAGAGTTCTCTTGTGACTAATTTTGGCCACATAAAATTTGCTCAATTACCATGAAGTGCCATGTAGGAGAGGAAAATGTGTCTGTGTTCAGAGGCATTTAGTTCCAATCCTACCAAAGTTCAATTTTTCATTTATAAATGTTATTATATCTCCATTAATTGTATTGCTAGTTCTACCTTTTAAAAACAATAAGGGGATAGGCAGAAGAAAAAAGTACAAAAAAAATAAAAGACTTGTTGATCACATTTAGCAACCGTATTTGGGCTGTGGAGGAGATGCATTTTCTTCAGACCGAGAGATTCAGTCTCCATTAGTTTTCTCTGCCCTCCCCCCAAGAAGTGGATGGATATATATAATGAAACACTTAGACCATTTAGGAAGCGTTAAAAAATATTTTCCACTACTTTTCTTCCAAGGCATTGATGCACAGTACAAGGCATTTGGAGCACCCATTGCAGCATACCAGTAGTGCACAATTAATTAACAGTCAGAGGGAGGCTTACTGCATAAGGACAACAGGATGTGGGTTGTTATGGACCATATAGATATCAAACATTTTCGATGGCTTTGTGACCAAAAAAATTAAGAAGCAGAAAGAAAGCTCTGAAAATCTTACCAATTATTAAAGTAAATTACAAAAAATAAATTGTCTTAAATCTTGGTGTTGTTGACTTTAAAAATTTTAGCTCAAGGCAAATTCTACAGACTGATTACACAAGCAAGGAAAATAAGGTGCTGACACAATGTCAACTTTGGAGTAATAATTGCACTGCTATAATAATCTGTTTAATTGTTGTGTATTGTAATTAAAATCTCATGCACACCAGATTTGCAATTTTCTCTTCCATGTCAGCAAGATTTCCTTTTATAGAACAGTTTGCCCAAAGCAACCAGTGATGTTACTAGAGACAAATTAATCAAAGGACCTTACAAAGCTACACCTGGTATCCTTGAGGCAAAATGTTTGCCAAAACACAAAACCCACATAAATCTGTGCACAGTGGTTACGATGGCATTGTTATGCTTGAAAACAAAAAAATTAAAATTTATTTTTAAATATCTACTTTATTGACTTCATGAGTCAATATTATTCACTTAATGACCAAAATACCTCTCCTTGAGAAGACTGACAGCTAATTATAATTAAAAAGACCAATAATTTTCCCATATCCATTTTCCAGATGTTAATGTAAACTAGATGGACAACACATAACAAAGGAGTCTAAGAAAATTCATTTGCACCTGCTCAATGCCAAAACGTCACAGAGGTCAGCAGAAAATTCAGAGTTAATTTTAAGATTTTGATAAGTTGAAATGACATCTGGCCTCAGTGGAACATTGCGGGCAAAATCAATGAAAATTTATACCACCAAAGAGGTCTGGATTTAAAAGGAA
>VXBX01007657.1:29860-43030 GCA_013400415.1 Scytalopus superciliaris | reverse complement strand
AATGTGAAATAAACACTTGAGTCAAGTTAATCTGATGCTAAAATGATTGGGCAATTTATTACAGCTTAAGAAGGACATTGCCACCAGAACAGGAAATAAAGGTTTTAAAACTTGGGTAATTATTTTCAATCAGAGCTGCTTTCAAGGTCAAATGTTTAATACTAGCCATTATTTTCTCTCTGCTAACTTTGGCAGGCATTTCACATGTCTCATCTATAAATAATTAAAGAAGTAACTGCTGTATCAGCTTAACCTTTGGAGAAAAACTTGACTGTCCAAGGTAAAGATTTTATTCGGGTTTTAGCTTCCCCAAAAGACAGCAATATGCAGTTTATCTGGCCTAACAAATACTGCCTGCTCCTTTCTAATTCAACAATACAAACATTTCCTAATAAGCTTTTTCTGTGATTTATTTTTCCATTTGGACCACACTCAGCTACTTCAGCAAATGGAGACAAATAACAAACATGAAAGCTCTCTGTAAAGGCAATCTGCTAAGAAAAAAAAAAAAAGAATTTAAGCTGCTGGCAGGCAAAGATGAAGTAATATTTGATGTGTTTTTTATTCTACTAATATTGCAACTATTTGAAATGAAGCAATATTTGTGAGGAGAGTGGAAACACTAAGTTTATTTTCAATTTACTAGCTGTTACACAAAGGTCTAGATCTAGTAATGCCTTTATATCTATATAGTCAGATATTTATATCAGATTATACCTCACAGACTGGAATGTTGGAGAAAAGAAGATCATAAATAAGTGAGGGAAACAAGTGGATAGTAACACGCAATATTGCCAGATTCTGAAATGAACTTTACTTTCTAAGCATCAGCATCTTGCACTAGAGTGTTGATGTCCTCTGTATTAATCATATTTCTGTTTTCAGATCACAAGTAAAGGTTCTATACAACTGAGTACATTTAGTCTGATTCAGTAATTGTTGAAGCACAGGCTTAGCATTTTCCTTAAAGCAAAATAAAAGAGGATTATATGACATTTGTTCTAACAGTGATGAATCTTTTAAAATTTTGTCTTTTTTTTTTTTTTTTGAGTCTACCTGTATTCAAATAAATGTACTTTGTGGGGGTACAAGTAATTTGTAGATATAGCTAAGAAAACAGTATTTTACAAGTGCTTAAATAGAAGTTGAGATTGATTTTTACATGTCACAGCTTCAGGACTAAGAAGTTATAAATTGAAAGAAAGCCTCAGGAACAGTAAGAAAAGTCACCTATAAATTAGAAGAAGAAATCAAGCCCAATATTTAGACAAAAATTTAAAGACAGGAGGGAAGTAGGATTCTCTTTGTTGTTGGTGAAAATATATGGCATTTAACCACAAAAGGACAAAATCTGTGAAATCAAAAATCTACATCCCTTTAAAAAGTGTTTTTGAAAATTTTGCACAGTAGTATTTTTACCGAGGCCATGAGCCAGCAAAATAAGTAAGCAGCTGTGTAATTTAAGTTCATGTACTCCTTATTGAAATATAAGAAAATTACAGCTAAATCCCTTTCTCAGGAACACAGCCTTAAAATGCTGCTAATTCTGTTTGCTTTTCATTATTTTAAAATTACACAGATTTTTTTGAAATATGCCATTATACACACAAAAGCAGACATCTAATCAAAATCTCTTTACTTGAATCCTACATTATTTCCCAAAGTTTCTTAAACCAAGCACTTCTTGCTGAACTGCAATGAATGCATTTATGTGAGATTTGGCTACAAAAGCAACTATGTCAATGCCTACAACAACAAAAAAGAAAGGTGGAGAGGGTGTATCTAATAAAAAAATTCCAACCTGCACAAACTTCTTGTTTAATTGCCTTCTGTTAAAGTAAAGCAAAAAAAGTTGTTAAAACCTTTCTCTTGGCTGTGGTCGCAAATGAAAAAATTTTCACACTTACAGACATTCTAATGAGCATAATAGCTCCCCTACTGCACCACAGTAGTCAGTTATTATTAACTATTAAACCAATTACTGAGAATTGATTTTTGAAAATTAACTTGCACAGAGTGCTCTAGAACTAAATGCCTACAGCAGCCATTGAGTTATATAGGATGGCATATCACTGCCTAGACTTATAAAAAGAACATCACATTAACACGGTGTCTGTTGAGTAATTCTTAGGATGCATTATAATTCCAGTCTTCAGGATAGGGTCAAACACAGAATCTTATTTTCACATCTTTCCTCTCTAGGACATGATAATTCAGAAAGCAGCTTGCTTTGCCCTAGGAAAAAAAAAATAAATCATGATCAGAGTTTTTCATATGTCACTCCTTAAAAATGTTTTCTTAAGTTTAAAGGAAGTCTCCAAATTAAACTGAAAGGTGTAGTATGGAAACTATGTCAAGAAGGATGTGGGCTCCCTGGGGAAACTGCTCACACATAGAAGACCTGCAGGCTTTCTCCAAATCCCTTAGGATTGCTCTGTCACCTGCATGCATGTAAAACTTTCAGCTTTCAAAACTGGCACAATGCAGGGGAGAAATATACTAAAAACACTTCATAGAATAATGGTTTATCTTGCTATTTGGGAATTGATAATCATGGATGAGTTACATCTTTGCTATTTTTTTTTGGCAGCATCAGCCAGTCATAGACTAGGAAACACAAATTAGCCAATATGAGCAGACCTTATCTATGCAGAAGAGCCTGAATTCTGATGATAAAATTTCACATCTCAGTATAATGAAAAGGCAAAGAGTTTAATCATCAGCTCTAGAGCATACCTGTTCATTCTTCAGGCAAATTCCGTGTCTTGAAAAATAGGATCTCTGGAGGCTCTATTGTGATATATTTACAATGATCAATCAAAAGAGAAGCTACCTGCATTGTAGATAAAGCAGTGCAAAGCCTTTCCTATTTTTTCAGCTCTTCTGGTAAACCACAAGCTGCACAGCTGTAAAGAGCTGGGTGCCAGGTAGCACAAAATTCCATGGCCACATGAGAAACTTACATCTTTATGTACTCAGATAGGTGATTCTCTTGGCCACAAACCTACTTATTAATTTTAATCAAAGGTAGAGTGAAGTTGGAGAGGAAGAGTGAACTCAGTGTTTTAACTTCTGAGTTAACATTAACTTCTAGAAAAACTTAGCTGCAAACAGATAAACCCTAGTTACAGGCCTGTTGTTAGTTCCACCCTTCCATGGCACCTCTCCAGTTCCTCAGAAGGGAAATAATTTTGTCAGTGCCTTCCAATTTCAAGCTTCTTTATTTTGTCTAATCCCAGATGTCATATCTTTCCAGTGCCATGGAAGAGTAGAATATTTTTACATCATATTTTAGCAGATGGAATCCATTCCAGCCAAATTTATCACTGCCAGATGGCTGACCCTTATTTACTGATGAGAAGTTAGACACAGAGATTAACTTTAGGCAGTTAAAACATCCAAATTTTCTGCACGAAAATGGTGGGATAGCTCTTCCCTCATCATATTTGCCAGCACCAACAAATCATCAGTTTCCACCACATCACCCTCTAGCAATAAACCAATGGACCTTCACGTGAAATTGTAACACCTTCTGAACTGAATCACAAGATTACCCAGTAAAGGATTTAGGCCTTTGATACTGAAATTCATAGGGAATATGTGAAATCATCCTTCAATGGCATTAATGCTGTCTTTGAAATTAATCCATTTTTCAGTGTTTGCAAGATAAAAGCCCTGTGTACAACAGGGCAAGTTTGCAGCAGAGGGTCAAAGGGTTAGTAGGTGATATAGATAAAAGTAATATATTACACACATTATTTTTTTACTATTTTCTCAGTTGAAGAATAAGTTCTGAACCTAAAAAGCTTACGTGGAATGGAATTTCAGTATCCAGGTAAAGATGATGATCATCAGCATCTTAACAAAGGATTGAAAAAAAGAAAAAGCTAATCTTGCCTAGTGAATTTATAGGTTTTGGTTTCATACCAGAACCATTCTATATCACAGTCTGTATTTTAACAGTTTAGTAGTTAGGTTCTGCTTTTGAAAATGGTGTTAAATGGTGCACAGAAAGAGTTTCAGAGAAGTAGAAAGAAAAGATGCAACGAAGGACAGACTCCAGGAAAGAAGGGAACCCTAAGATGATGATTCATGGATCTGAGTAAGATAGCAAATATTAACTCCAACAAGAAATGTGATTCTGCAAACAATTTGTAAATACTGTGCTGTGTAAAGCAATGCTGTGTTACAGTTCTCTGAAATAGCTCTGATTGAAAAATAGCAAATTGATGACAGAAAGTTGTCACACCAATACAAGCCTTATTAGTCTCCATGTTTTGCCTGTAACAGACTAGAATCTTCTTTTAAAATTCTCTTCCCGTCTGTGGGCTACCATATACATCCTACCAGTAATCACCTATCACCAGTCCCATTTTACAGAAAGACATTTCTTAGAATCTCATATGGTAGCTAACATAATTTTTTTAAAGCTCTGCTCCTCTCCCCAACTAATGAGAGCAAAAGCACATAGTGTAACTACCTGTTTGCTGTAATTTTTCATGAATGCATTTTAAATGGCAACATAAATTTATCTTCCATAATAAAACTGGGACTCAGTGTTTCAATTTCCAGTTTGTTAAAATGTGTCTGTATATTAAAAAGGATTAAAATTTATAGGGGGCCTAAATCTTCATGCTTCCATAGTAGAGCTGCTACTAACTAGATGACTGGAAGATAAGAAACTTCCTCTGTGGTTGTGATATTTTAGTTGTACACTTCTGCTTTTCTCACACCTTTTTCTGGAACATCTGGCACTGGACAGTATGGCAAACTATGAATCAAATATTACACAAAAAGGACAATAAACGAAGCATAGCAAATGTTATAAGACTTTATTTATCTTTAATATCTTTAATATTTGGCCACTAGTTTAAGAGTAAATAATTTCTCACTTCTTCAGCTGTATTTTAGCCATTCTTCCTTCTGTAAGATGCCAGACATGGGGAATCTACAGTAAAAGGAGCCATGACTCCATATAAAAACATGGTTTAGGCAATATATGACAGAAGAAGGTCACTAATTATGGAAAATGTGCTTTGTTATTTTGTATCTTCCCAACAAAGATGACATTCCAAGAGTATATGAGGAAGCAGTCTACCCTATTATCTCCTGGCTGTGTTTCCCATGCCCTTTCTTCTGGTTTCTCTGCTTCTAATTCCTTTGAATACCATGCAAATAAAATTTAACATCAGATTATGGGCACACATGCTTTAAATTTAGGACATGTACAGGCAAAAGGTTAAGGTGATAGTTTCAGATCTATTTTTAAAGATGTATATGCAGTTAAAGATACAGACCACACTAGAATTACAGATATTTCCCTCTTACTGAACATGTTCCCATTGCCATACATGATATGTATATGTGTACTTTGTTTAGAAAAATAACCCTCAAAGCAGCCCAAGAAGGAAGTGAGCACTATTTCACTGCAGTCTTAACTCAAGTTTTCATTTCATTTGCTTCTCCCCTGTTTACCCTCAAACAGGATGCAGGCTTTGAACCTTCATACAATGAACAGCCTTCTGTAATATAATGTGCAGGAAAAATGCTATCGCAGAAGCTTCTTATTGTTGCATCACCAGTGAGTATTTCCCATCTCAGGCAGTCTTATCTACCCCCTAACTGTGTCCATATCTGCTTAGCTGGAAGCTTTTCAAGTGAAGTAATAAAGAAATGCAGAATCATGGCATTCAGCTGTGTGAAAGACAACGCTTTAATTATCATAAAGAGATATTTCAAATCTTTTTTTTAAAACTAAAATGGATGACGAGGACAGGATTAGACTACAAAATAAAACATTTTAATTTCATTTCTAAGCAGAGATACAGAGAGCTGAGATGTTCAATATCATTCAAAATGGAATGAAATGTGATATTCACTTTTACTTTATGTCTTTGAAGAACCAAATTGTAAAATTCAAGTAATAGCAATGAATCTTTGTTTTTAAATTGTATCTGTAACTATACCAAGAAATTCTGCACCCAACTGTAGCTTAAATAAATCTAGACTTTCAATAAGGAAATGACTGCTACACACAACAAATACTAGCATCTGGCTCAAACAGGAGTCTTAGCATAATTAATTCTTAAAAAAAGTAGTTAAAGCCTAAGTTTCAATTTGATTGCTTATTTTATCAGATAGCTTTCTACTACAGCACTTCAATGCCCTGTGGAATACATTTTCACAGTAAAAGATTGCTAGATTAACCTGTGTTTAACATTCACACCTTTCAAGATGCAGATTTATCCAAATAAATGTTGCAATAGAATCAATTTACAAACTTTAATACACAAGTCATTCTGAATGGAGGAAAAGTACATGCTAAACCACAATCCTAAACTGCAGTCTGAAAAGCCAGTAAGAATTATTTAAAACTGATTATCAAATGAGATTCTGAAAATTGTAAATTGGCTTCACCCATTTCAGTAAAAAAGTGTGTGACAATGCTATATGCAGCAGCACAGATGAGAGAATTTCTTCATGCAAGCAGGTTTACATATTTTTTTACTACTTAATAAACACTTTTCCACAGGTTCTTTTTCTGCTTCTTATTGAGGAATTTCAGTTTGCACAATGCATCCTTCTCGCAAAATATAAAATATCTTATTTGCCAAGTAGAAGGAGCTCTACGGATCTTATTTGTACCTTTAAATTACTCTGTGGCTACATCTTCATCACAGGATAAATTGACCTGTAGAGTAAAATATTAGTTCTGAGAAGCACTGGTCACATTTTGTATGTTTTAGGGACCTTTATTCCAAGCTGTGCTCTGGACCTGTTGACTGACAACCACTAACATTAGGAGTGCATTAAGGAGAGATCCTAGAGACCATCTTTTGATTTAATTTCATGAAGAAAGTAGTCCCATAAAATCCTCCAAAACTGTTTTATCTTGTGAAAGACAGCAAAGATCATGGGAATGACTGGGAAATCCACTTCAGAAGCAGACTAATCTAATCCAAATTAAAATTTGCAGATGTACCCTATATCCACTCTCTATCCTCATTCTTAAAATAAGCTTCTTTCAGGTCTGCCAGAGTCATTTATGATTTAAGATTCTGATTGCATTTGATCTTTCTCCTTCTGAGTCACCTGTTTCAGCATACTTTCTGCTCGGGTTCCTTCTCCTAAAAATGGTATATTAACTCCCTATTTCATGGTATTAATCTCACTAGAGTATACAATGGTCCTCTCATCCTTCCCCTACTACTCCACACTGTGTTCATCATTTAGGTGATGACCCCCCTTCTTTAAGAAAGGTCCTTTTCTCAAGGACTATTGAGCATTTTCTGTTTCTGCAAACTACATTATTCTGAATGGCTATTGACAATGTGAGATCAAGAGCAGTGTAGCAGCCTGCCATAGTACCTTAACATTTCCAGATATGAAGTTCTTCAGGAAAAAAAAGAAAACAAAACCTACACCATTTATAACAAATTTTGGAGTAATTCAATTTAATGAAAACATCATGCTTGCTGTAGGGTCCAACAGACCTATTAAAAAGTCATTCAGAAGCGATAATTGACTATTGGAGGCTAAACTGTTTTGAAGTTCTGCAGATACCTATTATATTCCTATTGAATTTTATAGGTTAAATCGTTATTATGAAATTCCACCGTAGCTTTGTGTTCTAGGCAACAAAGCAGAATTCATAGCATGTTTAAGTTTTGTGTTTATTGGCTTGAGAGAAACAGAACTGCTTATAGACATCTTCAAATTTTCTAGTCATCCACCATTTTCTGTTTCCCAATCTTCTGAGCTGGTCAGATTTGCCCAATCATTGCCAGTCACAGGCTTTTGCCAGTGGCTGCTAAGCTGCTCCTGCTGAGCATCCTCGTCCAGTGAAATGCTGTGCTTTCAAAGCATACTCAAATTTTTCAACATTATGTCTTCAGTACATATGGTAACAATCCTGTTGGATGTGTTAGAGACCCTACAGCACCTTGAAAGCATGGCAATTGAAAACTGTAAACTCCTTCCCCTTTAACATTGTATTTATATTGGTATCATTTACATCATAGTACTGAACATCTGCTCAGATTCATTAGTTTAGTATCCTTCTGCTGGTATGGAAAAAAAATAAAACAAAAAAAAAAGAAAGAGAAAAACCAGTTAGAAGTTACAGCTGTATCTGCCAACATTACAAAAACATAATGTGAATGATTTTGTCACATAATTTCTTCAAAGGAGAAAGAATACAAACAGGTAAGAATAAGAATATTTTCTGTCAAGAGTATAAACACTGATTCACATTCCCAAAAGTAACATGAGGTGGGAAAAAAACATACAAATCTTGAAAAAAATAAGACCATGTACAAAAAACTGAATACTTCAGCACATTTTAGATCATGTGTGTGATAAAGCCGCTTTTCTAGACAGAAAAAGTGTGAAATTCTTGCCATGATTCTTAGTTTAAATAATTTCAGAAGGCTGCCATTCAGCATGTAGCCTGGAGCAAATCTCTTACTGACGTGCTTACCATGGTCTGCTACACAGAAAATGTTTCCTCTTGTCCAGCATTTTCCCCTGGTGAAGCAAAAGATTAAGGGGATTATTGCCTTTTTTTGTATCAGTTTTGCAGTTATTCAACCTCTTTGCTGCTTGTGAACATATTATAACATGTTTTTCAAACGTTTCTCCCTTCATTACTGCACCTTTGAATGACTTTCTGTCACCCTGTGTCCCTCCCCCTTCTTTACCCCTTTAAAGAATGACAAAGCTTTGAAGGCACTTGAAGATATTCTGAATTGTGTCTCATATTTTCTTCTGCTTGAGTGCAAAAGATTAAATAACCGCCCAAGTGACAACTCCCTCTCTGTTAAAAAAAAAAAAAAAATTATAAAGAGTTCTCCTGCAAAGATGCTATTTTTGTGTATTCCTGACTTCTTCCTACGTAGTTTCCATTTCTAAGTTCATGCATGTGTACTTGTAAGAGCTCATTTTCATAACAGGGTACTAGGGCACCAGCAATTAGAGAAAAAGTAACACCACCTTCACTTACAAGGTATACAAATATTTTATTGACTACAAAGAGTCTTCCTCATTAAGAACAACAAATGTACAGAACAGGAGCAAATTTCTCTGGACTTAGCTCCTGGAAACTGAAGATACGGGACCCAGCTCCTGCCCATCAGTCTCACATCTGTGTGAGCACAACCCCATAGCTTGACTAATATTCTCCTTTCCTGGAAGCAAGGGCAGGGCTAACTCTTGTGTACACAGGCACACACTGAATGACCCCAGCTTCTGGCTGAAACAGACACTCAAAGGCATAACTGCAGCAAAATAAGGAGACACTGATTACAGATTCACAGATGTACTATACATAGAGTTGACAAGCCTATCTGGATTAAGACAAGTGTTAATCTTTCTTGCTTTTGATAGGTAGTATTCACCATGTATGTATAGTGGGTGTCTTCAGCAACCAGAACCTCCACTGGTACAGTCTGTATTCTTCTGTGGACATCTGTTCCAAATGCCAAAATGTCTAGATCAAGCCCAGATCTCTGACAAAACTGTTTCACCTTGCCAGTATTTATGTGTGGTTCATACTCCTATTTCCATCCATTTTAGGAATTTCCATTACCCAGACTTTCTACAGCTCTTGAAGGTATTCAAATGAAAGATGCTGTGCCACCGGTGCTTCACACAGCTAGAGTACTGTACAGGTAACAATTAAAAATATGCTCTTATTTCTTTTGGCCATCCTGCTGTTTATCTGAATTGGGTTTACTTAGGACAGCTAATTGCTTTTATGTGTGGAAGCACCTACCTGCACATATATAAAACATATGTAATTAAATAATCTCTCTCTTTGTCCTTTCTACCAACATACTGCCTGTGTGCTCCCATGTAAAAATGAAAGTGTTTCTTTGTGTAAATTCTCTGCTATTACCCCTGTTGTGACCTTGTGCCTTGTCTCTGCTGCACCAGTAGAGATATTTTGTGGGCAAGTCCCAGAGCAAAGAAGTATAGAATCTTCCTGGAGATAGTTCCTTGTCATTACGTTGGTGGGAATACTGCCTGGAAGAGCTGAGGTCCCCACAAACTCTGTGTGACACCACAGCCCTGGACCAGAATCCAGTTACACACAGGCACTCTGACATTTCATTATAATTTAAAACAAAAAATAAAAGTTGCAAAATTCTCATGAAAAGAGGGTTCAGAACTAATTCTAGGGTCATCACTTGGGAGAATTGTCCAGCAGTCGGGGAGAACCCCCAAATCCCAGCCATGCACTGGATACTCACCATGCTGTTTGAGCAGGGCAGAAGCTGCTTTCCAGGCAAGCTATGATCTCCTAGCAAACTGTTTTTTAGTGATGATTTTGCACTTTTAAACCACAAAAAGGTCTTCACTTAGCCTCAAACATAAATGTTCTCCTTGATTAGACTGTACGGAGGTTCAACGACTATGTCTGCATGCTCTGAAAAGGCTGTTGGCCATAACGAGAGAAGAAACCTGCAGCAATTGTTTCCCAGCACAAACACTCCAGTATTTTCAAACTTTTCAAACCTTATCTTTCTGTATCTCAAGTAACAGAGTGTAGCCCACAATGGGTAGTTTCCCTGTGTATTCCTATTGCTACACAGTCAGTTTAGACAACCCCGACACACACCATAGCCCAAATAAATTCTGTTTCTGAAGTAAAGTTCACATCCATAAGGTTGTGTCTGTCTAATTTCTGTTTGAATGGTTTCTTTCAGCAGCCTCTATTCCAGCAACCTGTATTAGAGCTAGGGAATGAGAGTGCTTGTTGAATGTGTTGTTAAATATCACACATATACATATATGTCTGAATCTAATTGTAATCAGTGATGTAGGAAACCACTCTACTGACCCAGGTGCACATAGTTAGAAGGTATCACTTACTGTCAGTCATCAAATATATTAAAAAAAGCAGCTTTTGCAAATGGGACTATTGGTCACACTTGCAGAATCTTTTCTGTTACTTGGCTGTACAAGAATAGCCAATCTTTAGCTTAGTACCTTTATCTTCATTTCCATAAATAGCAGCCATTAAGCAAAGACTGAATTCAATCAGCTTGTCTCCAACGGGAGATAAAGTTGAAACCATCTGCTAGTTCTTAAAAGCAATGAGGCAAATTTTATTACAGAGTGATTTGGTTACTCATGCCCTTGCTTCAGCTGACACATTGAAGCTTTTCTCTTTTAAGAAGTCTTGCCCAAGGTCCAAAGTGAGATTGGAACATCCAGTGCACTGTTTGTAAAGTTCAGGAATAAAAATGAAACTACCAGAAGCTGCTGTTCAAAAGTGGCATACCAGTCTTTTGGGTCAGGGTTAACATGAATGGATAGAGTCTCCAGATGAATCTTGCAATGTATTCATTTTCTTTGGGTCTTTTCTCCCCTTGTTCTTGTACCATCTTGTTTGTATGCCAATTTTTCTTGAATATAAATAGTATTGAAAATTAAAAATTAACATGAAAATTATACATGATCTTCTGGGCTCAATTCTATAACAAAACCCACAGCATAGCCAATATTGTGTATAATAGTATTTAGATATCTTCAGTGCATACACCATAGATAACTATATTTTAAATAAACACAGATGATAATGCTATCTTAAACCACGCAGATATTGATACTGGCAACAGTAGGAACATCCTGGTTAACTGCATTTTCAAATAGTCTCAAGGAGTCTGGACTTCCTTATTCCAACAATAAATATATAGGGAGAACTGTGTGCTCTCTGAAATCTCATAAAAATCTTCATATTCCTTTGCAATCACATTCTAAATGGTTGGGTGAACTTGGACTTTTAACTAGGGTAGCTATACAACACCTATGTGTAGTATATATACCATTATAAATACACCTTATGCTATGATAAGATATGCAACACAGTATTTAATCTTAGGAAGATTAGATAATGAAAGTTCATCAAATTGGAATCATGCAAAAAAATCACATTATCGTTCACATCATTCTTCTAAAGCAGGGTAGAGAGGTTGGAGCTGAAGTGGTAGAGCTCCTTGAATGTCAAGAGGTCTACAGTTCTTTCTGCTCATTAACGGGAAAAAACTCAAATTATTCTTCATAGACCTATTGCCCAAGACTGCCAGTTATTAAGTAGTTTGCTAGTTGCTGGCTGCATAAGCTGGGAAAGACTGGGAGGTGATGGTTAGATGGGCTATGCTAAAGATAAAGGTTTGGGCATACACTACCTGAGCAAGAATATAACACAACTGAGAGAATTAGAAACCTGAACATACTGTAAGGACTTGGAAGCAGCAACCTTGCTCTCTTAAAGAGCTCTGATATAAACTGAACAGTGAGCTCACTGCTGGTGCTTAAGTGGCTTCTGCTTATAACTAGATACTTCTTTCTCTCTTCCAGGATTTTTCAGGAGTATATAAGGTTAAGCCTTAGATCAAACATTTCATTTATTTCACCTACTCTATTTTCCCTGTCAAACTCATGGGAAAATAAAAAATGCTTTTGTAATAAACTCACTGAACACAACAGCTGTTCACTCTCTTTTCTGAATGACATGGTTGTGTTAGATCATGATCAATTCTTATTTTTCACAGTGACAGTACTGTGGTAGGAAGCATTACTGCCTATTTGGAAATTCTGTCCTAGTAATACCAGTAAAGAAATAGATTTCAAAGTCCTGTCTGCTACCTCTATTGCAGTGTTATGACATTCAGATTTATGGGCACTGTCTGGACTTCTCTAACAGTAATTAGCTGGATGTCCTGTTTTATTTTCAATACATACATGATATAAGTAATTACTGATTTTGGTCAACTGCTCTTGAGAACAGATTTCTGAGTCTGAATTTCATTTAAATCTTACACCAGGCTATTTTCATTTTTCTCCATCCTCACCAGTTCAGAGGTTAAAAAATAGTAAAAATCCTCTGAGGGAAAAAAAAAAAAAGACATCGTAAACTCAAGCAGATTAAGAAGTGATTGGATAGTAATGGAACACTTCCATAATTTTTTTGGACCAAGGAAAAATAAGGGAAATGCAGTTGTATTTATTTGAATGAGTCAACTCTTATTGGGATTTTAAATAATATAGAAATGACTATACAAATTTTTAAAAAAAAAAGGAAACTGCAATTTTATTCACAGGAAAAGGAATCTCTTGGGTAAAGGCTTAAGTGATTTGGGAGGATGGAGCTTACAGAATTTAAAA
>VXBX01007657.1:0-29803 GCA_013400415.1 Scytalopus superciliaris | reverse complement strand
AAAAAAAAAAGTCAGGTCCAAAATAAGCATCTCCTGTAATAAAAAGTAAAATAACATCTGTTCTATATATGAAAATATGGGCCTATTACACTGTTGGCAAAATTTTGAATATCTATAAAATATGGGAGGTAGACTACATTGGTAATTTAAATTTGGATTAACAAGGGTCCTACATTTTGTATTTTTATTGATCAATTTCATATTTCAAATAATCAAATCAGGTTGCTTGCAGCATTCTCAGTCTAGGCAAAAAAAAAATTAAAAAATACTATTTTACTCAAGAAGACACCAATGGCTTTGTTTTGCTTTCCTTTATTTTTCTTTTTTTATTTCATCAGGAGGTAGACAAAAAAAGGAGACACACATGTAATGCTGGGTGAAAAAAAAAGCTAAGAATAGTTTTAATCACTCAAAACAATGAAGTCAGAGGAACTTAATTTTATACAGAGCAAGAATTCAACACATGTGGCCACTAGGAATACATAAACGGGTGAATGTATATTTTAAGATTCTGGGTTAGCACATTTTAGAAGGCAAATTAATCACTCTACCCCAGGGGATGAATTAGGTGCTTAATAATCTTAGCAATCTCTGACTACATGGTGCATGTAGGGCACAAAGATGCCAATAATGTCTATGGAGCCAGAAGTCTCTTCAGGTTTCAAGTTTAAATAAACCATTCTAGGCAATCATCTGTAGGAAAATAAGGCTTGAGTTGTTACAGAGCATTACATTAGTGTATCTGGCTGAGGTTGCAGCCATATCAAATATCTTTCAAGAACTGCTTGTCTGGAATAGTTTTTCTCACTAATGGAAAAAAAAATCAAAGCTGAGCAAAAATACTTCATTGACTTCTGCAATCTTTCATTCTCATTGACAAATATTTGTCTTATACTGTGTGCTGTTGTGTCGTAAAGATTATGGATCACCTGTAAAGATGTGGACTGTAGCAAGGAACTAATGCTTCCCATTCTGCATTTGTGGTATATTTTCTGTACATGAATGGATATTAATTTCATATTTTTCAACACCTAAGGATCTCTACAGTGTTATGAATTAATTTTAACTAGTGTTTACATACTCTTAATGATTTCACACATTTCTTAACATGCATGTTACAAGTATTTCTGTTTTTGAAAGAATTATGAGATCACAAATAAAGAGAAAATACTAAGAAAAGTTGTGTTAAATGATACTGTGTGCACATTATACATGCAACTATTTTAGCAAAACATTTCCACTTTCCTTCCCTGCTTCTGAAGCTTACATACTTAAGCCATTTTTCAATCCCATTACATTCCTCAGTGCCCACAGAGAGGAGACTTAATCTTCATTTAACACATCTAAACCCACTGCCCTACTAAATTCCAGTGTCACCCATATTTTGTTTTACAGCTACTTCAGGCAAGGTTGTTAGAGGAAAACAGAAATGGGACAAACCTGGCTTCCACTTGGAGACTCCTCCAGGATCTGTGACTATGATACTTCTTTACCTGCCAAAGGTTTAATGAAAACCAACCAAAACCCTCAACCCCACATGCCACTGGGCTAGCTCAGAAGCCTTTAGGTAGTCAAAACAACACAGCTAGAACTTCAGGAGTTTTATATAATAAATAATCAAATAAATTCAAAGATCTCTGAGGAACTCAAGTAGCCATGATGAAAACACTACCTTGTGACTGTTTTAACAGTAGCTTAAATTAATACCAGTCGAAACTGACTTGCCATAGACTCATAAGACAAAACACCACCTCAAAAAAATCAGCTAATCTTTTATGATACAAGAACACAGAATTAGTTATTCATGTCTCATTTAAGGAAGATGTTTGTGTAAGCCATCCCAAAGAAATATCTTAAATTGTTACAACAATTTCTTTTTATCTTTCTTAATTATAAAAATCTAAAACCAGGAGATGGTAATCTTACTGTTGCCATTCAGAATGAAACTTTGGTCTAAATTTTGGAGACAGCAACAACCTGATTCATTCTACAAGAAAAGGAAATATTTCCTCTTACTGTCAAGCATCTGCCACAAAGCCACTTTGCAGAAATTTTTGGATAAGCTTAAGGAAGCATCACTTGAATGCAGACGAAGGCTCAAAGACAAGATGTAGTAAGGTGAGCAAAATGTTTTGAAGCAGCAGATCTTCTGCCTTTGCTGGAACTATACACCACTCAAGCACTATTTTAACTACCTCTCCAAGAAGAAGGTACCTATTGCCTTATTGGACAAGCATTTTTCATTAAAACATGCTAATGATATACGCAAAGAAACACTAAAGCAGGTGTTTCCATATATTTAACTGTTTAATAGCTAAAAAAATTACAAATTAATTTTCCAGAAATGGCAATACTTTTTCTATAGTGCACATTAATGAAACTGTCTATCCAACATGACTAACTTCAGGTGAGATTCATTATAAAGCTAAAATCAGTCCAGTCACCCCAGCTTTTTCTAAAGACAGTGAATCAACAGATCATCTGGTAACAAAGGAAATCCATCTCATTCTGAATCAGTCATATAAGATCCCTCCTCAGCGTGGTTCATTTGAACTACTTCTCTCCAAGAACCATACAGGGAGCCCCCCATATTTTGTTCACATTTCAACACAGACCTCTATGCCTAAAATTATAGCAGAAGCCATCTAAGTAATTCAATAGATAACTTAAAAAGTGTGCCTGCAGCTCACCAACATCTTCTTTGTAGTACAGTTGAGCACAGTTTCAGGACTGATATTTTCTGAGCCAGGGAGGCCCCAAAACTCATGGCAGGGGCTTAATCATCAGTGGATGATGGGTATATCCTGTAACACATAATAAAGTAAACAAGTCCAACAGCACTGACTCAATTTAGTCTGTGCCTAATCTCATAATCCCCCTATATACCAACTCCTCACCTTTAGGTGGGTACATGTACTGTGAAGAACTTTCTCATGTAGACGTAAATTTTTTTTTTTTTTGAAGAGTTTTGCCTTCTGTGAAATGATAGAGTATAGTTTTTGTCACACTAAAATCAAACTTCTGTTACACGGTCCACGGTTTATCATTTGTAAACTGAATAGCCTGTTGCATTTTAGCACCAATCAATGTTCCTTGCCGCTGAAAGCTGGGGGGGGTTTTTTGTTTTGTTTTGGGGGTTTTTTGGTTTGTGGTTTGTTTTTTTGTTTGTTTGTTTTTGGTTTTGTTTTTTTTTAGGACAGTGTGTGAAGGGTAATAGAAAAAAAACCACATTTTTTCTTGATGTCAAAGAGAAAATTTTTGGCTCTCAGAAAAGCCAAATATCATAAAGCTGCCCATTGTGTTGTTACAATACATGCTATCTGCATGCTTTGATGTGACAAAATATGGAACTGTAATCCTAGCATAGAGGTAATTTCTAGTGTCTCTAACATTTCTTTCATTATACAAAGAATTGTAATTTATTTAAAATTATTCCTAAATAGTTTAATTTATGTGAATCTATGTCTGAATATATTCCACAGAAAACTTTGCAAAATTATGACAGAAAGCAACTTTACAAAGAACGATTACATCATTCTCATTTTTTTGTTGCTTATCCAGTAAAATTAAATAGATGAGTCACAAAACAAGTTTTGTAATGTCAGTCCTTCTAAGAACTTACTACTAAACACAAGATGGGAAATGTTGTACAAGGTAGACATCATCCATGTTAAAAATAACTAATCAGATCAATAGAAATTCTCATTAAGTATAAAGTAGATCCCAGTCAATTGTTTGAAAATCCTTTTTATTTGTGCTAACTACTACTTCAATTTAGTACATAAGGTCCTGATCCTCACAGGAGTTGAATTTGCAAGCACTTTCCTGTACAGAACACTAAGACTGAAGTCTGGTATGCATGTATTCACAGCATCATGAGAATGAGCATCATGAGGCTGTGTATTCACAGTCTTTTGAAAATCACTTCTGTCAAAAACTAGTTCAAAAAAAGCAGATGCACTTAATGCTTGAGGATTCCTCATTTACCCGTTTCAGAACTTTTGAGAAGAAACAAGTTACAATGCATATCAATATTTAAAAAAAAAATGTTGGAATGAAAACCACTTGAATTACTGTCTTCATTGAAAAACTAAACAAAAAAACCTTTTAATAAGTATTTAGGAAGTTTCTTGTCCCTAAACATCACCAGTGAAATTAAACATTCCTCCCAAGAAAAGATCTGCCCTCACAGGAATCTTTGTATTAGTGCATAGGCTCTGTGAGCCTTTTCAAGTGTGCAGTGAACAGATGGAGGTTGTTACAAGCTTTTCAAACCAGTGTTTACTGCAAACTTGCAGGCAATCTGTCATGGTTTTTGTATTCCCAGGGACTTTTAAGTTCTTGAAAAGGGACCAAAATCATAAATGGTCCTTACTAATCCATGTCTACTTAATTCACACACAAACTTTCACACTCGTAGCAAAAACATGCATAAAAGGTGAAGGCAATTGTATGATCTTTTCAAATACATCAAATCACTTTTGAAGATGGAGCTATACTCATTGTGTTCAGAGAAAGAAGACATTGTTTAAAAAAACCCAACAACTGGTTCCTCTCCTAGAGAACAAGCCATATTTTTTCTTCTAGTTAATGGCAAGACTTGTTGAATACAGCTGTAGAATAATACACAAAACTACAAGGTTGGTTCTCTGCTGTTGAGTCGACAAGAGTGTTCTCTGAACCAGATGAAACCTACAGTAGTTTCAAATTGTCCAAGCTAAGGAGCAAAAATTGTTGTGCCCATATTACTAAGATGCTCATTTTACCTCTACCTCAACTTTCATACAGGGTTAGAATGCAGGTCCTTACTTACATATCAGTGTAATTTTTCCCCTGACATTTTCATAGTGACAAACAAGCAACAAACTAAATATCTCCCTTGGAGGTACTTAAGGAAGTGTATATTTTTCTAACCTTTGTTATTTCCTATAAGTAATAACTGCTACTTTATTTTTTTAATAATATGTATTTTGAAAAAAACCTTCATATATACACTATTTCAAATTTTCAACTTTTGTAACAGTCAAATCATGAGACAAAAACTGGAAAAGTATGGCATGATCACTAAGAAATTTGTCTTCCCATTGTCACGAAAAGGAGCAAAAAATAGTTTAAATTTATGTTCAGATGACAGTTGTAAAATTCCTGAATTTTTTTCTCCAAATGATTTCACTAATGAGTCACTGCATCTGTCAGCAGACAGTGCCAGTTGTGAATTGCTGATAGGCAGCAACAAAAATTCAAGAGGATTCTGTCACAGGGTTTCCTACTCTTAGTAACATCATCATTGACATACTCAATTGTCTCTTTTACCTGAAACTAGAAAAGACTCATTAGATGAATATTTTCATTTGCCTAGCCAGCAACAGAAACCATCGAGTACCTGAGGGTACTCTGACAGATCATTTTAAAAAAATCACAATCAGTAGATCATAATCCATAAAAATGAAAAAAGTGCCCACAGCACACTTTAAGCCAGTTCCTTCAAATGACAGAATGGTTTGATGAATGAAAGCAGAAGCTGCCAATCTTTAAATGCACAATGATAACTTATTCATATCTGTGTATCACATACAGTAAGAAAAAAAGTTATGCACTTAAGATCTTTGCTGTAGGTTACATGGTGTTTCACTGACTGGGGATCCTGGGCTTTCTTTGTTATTCATATTTACATGATCATTAAAAAAAAACAACCTATTGCTTTTTTTCATCACATTTCAATTTATGCCAAAGGACAACTCAATTTGGTTTGTGACGCTCCAAAACACAAGTACAGCCAGCTCACAGGCTGAGCAAGTGATGAAAGTCAAACTTCATCATCAGTTATTTCTAATGCTTATGGAGATACAATCGGCTTTGTTGCTAGTGACAGAAAGTTGTCTTGGCAAATCTGTCCTAATTGCCCAAGGGTAAACTCCCTATAACAGCCAAGCAACCAAAGACATAAGGAAACAGTACATGTGGTCTTGAGAGTCTTTCAATTCACCAGTCCCAAGAGTCTAAGGGATTGACTACCCAAGATCTTCAAAATTTCCCAGCTAATGTAATACAAATGATGCGACTCCGCTTAGAAATCACACTGATTCAACCTGGGAAACATCTAATAGATATTAGAGCACTCACCCTGAGACAGAACAACTATGGGATGAGGAGCAGTGGTAACTATCCAGCAAGGTCCACAGAGCTCACTTCAGAGATTTTGCTTTCCCATGGGATCAATAAAAATCACTAATAATGTGTTAAATTATACAGTAAACTGATAGAATTCATACTTTAACATACAGCTTTTACAAGTCTAGGAGCAATAATCCATCTAATACATACAGACCAGGGAAAAAGTTGGCAGGCTGTGAATATTTTAGTTGGCATTGCACTATAAAGGGGGTTTTAAACTTCAGTGAAGCTACATTGTTACCCAAAGCATGTGAACCTATCCAGAAATAATTTCAAAAGTCAGCCATCTGTAGATTTTGAAGCTATGAGAATGCCACAGGCCGCTGCAGATTTCTATTTCTTGATAATGAGCAGTATGATAAATCTCAAATGGACTCTTGTTTTCCAAATAGTAAAAGCACAAGTATGGTTAGGGCTATCAAATGCCTGATGTCCCATAAGGTTATTACAGCCATTTGCTTACCAAAGAGTCTTTCCTGAACCCTAAGAGCTGAGGTCCACATGATGATTGGATACCTGGCCAAATAAAATCTTTTCCCCACAGTGTCTGCCTGAAATGGTGTCTGCCTGAAACGGTCCAGCTTCAGCTGTGTCTGTAGGCTTGTAACACTGCAGAGAGGCTGCAGAGGGTCACTGGTGACTGCTCATGACAGCAGAAGCAGGAGAGAACTACTGTGCCTGCAGGCACTCAGCACAGCAGATGAAAAAGGCAGTGTATGCAGAGGGTTTCAGCCAGGACATCTTGGAGAATAAACAGGCATTACATACATCCCTATATATACTGCATGCATATTCATAATTCACGGAGCAAGAGATACTTTTGGGATCATGGCAATTTGCTAACCTATTTGTTTATTAGAATACCCTTTTTGGTGCTATTTACCACACAATACTCTAGTCAGGAAGAATCTACCTCTATACACTCTGCAGATCAGAGTAGTATTGTGAAAAACGTTTGAGAGGTAGGCATTGACAAAACAAAAGGGATACAATAAGGCTATAATTCAATGTATATTTTAACACATTATTAAAAAAAGCATCTGGTGCTGGCCATCTATTAATGACCAAGTAAAGAGGAAAAAAAAAAAATCTTTCAGTGTATTGCATGACTATTATTTATATTCCATGCTTTAGGCTTTATTTTCAAGTACCCCATGGTGACTCACAGAAAGAAAATGCCCGCAAAAAGACCCACAGAGACGTTAAGAAAGGCATTTTCTAGTAGCTGTTTAGGAATATCAGCATCCTAGTCCCTCAAAAGAAGTCTCCATCAATAGTTAGGAGAACCATCTGCATTGGTTCAACTTTGAAAATGTTTACTATAAAATTTAAAAAAAAAAAAAAAAGAAAGAAAGGTTATTGCTTCCTAGAGAAAAGAAATATGGGAATACAGGAATATGACAGCAGCTCTCACACATAAGCCTCCCATGGACAAAATTTTTACAGAAAGGTTCATTTCTAGGAAGGCACAAATATTTTCTGGTATCACTATTTTAGAAAATTCCTCAAAAAATCATGCATAAACCTCAGGGGGGAAAAGTAAAATTAAGCTTTTAGGATTTTAACACTAGCAGAGTCATACTGAGTCATTTTACACACAACATATGTTTGCATCCTCCATCAGCTAGGATGTGAACCCTCTTTAGGGAGACTTCTTAGATTGTTAGTCATTTCATATATTCCTCTTCTCTGTTCTCATTCAGTTCCACAACAGCAGAAATCTCTTCACTCATTTGTTATTTATCCAAATAAATAAATTTGTTATCCCATCGATGAGGCTTTATATTTACTCTATTGCTTTGTAGTTAAGTATATTCACTAGTCTTTTCTTTGTAAGGTGATTTCAAGCACTACAGTTAAGGTCAGAAGGTAAATAAAGAAATTGATTAAATGTCAGTTTACCCAGATTAGCTGCATCGTAAAGGATTTTTAAGAGATTGGCAAAATGTTTTTGTGCATTCTAAAAATAAATAAAAGTAACACCTCTGATGGAATGGAAAGAAAAACTACAGTATATGAGGCTTAAACTGAAATCCTTATTTGATTTGTAAATATAAAGAAGTAAAAGATATGTTCAGAAAAACTAGGTAGCTGGGAAGTGAAAAGAATCTGGTTGCAAAATTAGAAAATTTATAATGTTCAGTTTGGGGTTTGACATGAAATAATTCTCTTTATGACAAAGCCATTTCTCCTTTACAACATTATTCTCTCAAAACAAAATGGGGTTTCTGAGTATAGCAAAATCAAATGCTAGAGAATATAATTGTTGATGCAGTGTAATAAGTCAAGTTCTTTAGCATACAAAAATCAAAGAGTCCAACTTGGATCACATCTCTATTTTAACAGTGCATTATATACAAGAGAGAAGTAAGATAAGTCACTCTGTACATTTGTTTCTATGCTGAATGAATAGTTCCATTTGAAACCCACTCTGTTTAAGTTCCATCGTAGGGTGATTCACTGTTGCAATTCACCAACAGTGAACAAATTACATGGGTCATGTGTGTGTGGCTAGCCGTCGCGAACGACGATGCTTTTTATGCCTGCGCGAATGGATTTATTACGTGGAGCTCAGCGTGCGCGGAACTGGCCCCACCCCCTTTAGCCCTGGGACGCTTTCTAGCCTTGGCCGGGGCAAGCCCGGACGAAGTCGGCAGAGCGAGCCCCGCAGGACTCGACCCGGCGCCCTTCCGAGAAGGAGCACGGATCCAGGGGCGGCGGCTTTACCCACACAGCCACAGCCGCCGGCACATGGGTCATGAGAAACACAAAAAAGACACCTGACTCTTTTTCAGAATTAGACTCTCTTTTTACGTAACTTCACTCAAAGCCACAAAAATTATACCCCTTTTTACGAAAAAATACCTTTCACAATTCATATCACACACTGCTTAGAAAGAGTGAGAGAGTTAACACCATCAGACTGCTGGGCAACAGAGCTCTGTTTATTCTCAAATGCTAGCACAACAGGAAGAAGAGCTGGAAGGCAGCACAAAGTGTTGTTTACTCCATACCCATCAACATACCAAGAAAAACAAAGAAAACTAACTTGGATATTAATAATGCTGGTTTTCTAAGATGTTTAGCAATGCCTGAGAGACAGTGCTCAGCTGATCACAGTTGCAGGAAGACAAACTGAGCCCACTTTTAATTAGTGGGAATATGGAAACAATAACTGAGCAGATTCTCTATTTGCCTGGCAAGGACACTTGAATTCAGGCAGTATTCTTTAGAACAAGGCTCTGTTTGGGAAGGTGCATTCCAAAATCATAATACTCAAACAAATATCTTTATTTTACAATATTAAGAATAAATACTTGACAGCAACATAACAAGATGAGTCAATTAGCTCTGCAGTGCTAATCCAAGCAGCTAAAACTTTTCCAGGGTAAAACCACTGAAAGTAAAATTACTTGGGTTCCAACTATCCCTACTTATTTACAACAGACAGCATCTAAATAACTACACCTCTTTTTACCCTTCCGTCTGCTTAGAACAGATACTGGCTCTACCTCATATATCAGATAACCAAGTCAGCCATATGAACATCATTAACCATGTTCTTATACATTGTTTATTTTTTCTTCTTTACAGTAAGAAAAAAAAAACAACAAAAAAAGGAAGGGCATGAAAAAAAGAAAAAGAAGAAAGAAAGAAAGAAAGAAAGGAAGAAAAAAAGAAAGAAAAGAATGAAAGAAAGAAGAAAATAAAGAAACAAGAAAATAAAAAGAAAAAAGAAGAAAAAAGAAAAAAGAAGGAAACTTGGCAACATTCACAACAACTTGTAATAATTTTTTAATAGAAAAATATTTACCATTGAAATAAATCAGAAAAGTCAAGTCAGTCAGAGATTTGTACTACGGAATATATGACAGGAAAATGTGCAACATGACCTTACAAGAATGAAAGTGCCCAAAAAGGGATAGTTTAGCAGTAAATTTAGAACTTAATCCCTGAATGTGCTACTTATCTGCTCATGTAGCTCCTAAGAAGATATTCCCAGTGGGACTTGTTAAATAAGTTAAAATTATTTGTGTAAATTATGGCAGCAAAGGCAGGCTCTCAGGGAGCAATATGATATGGATTGCTGTTAATACAGCTTTTGACATGATGAAAGGCGGGGGTGGGGAAGTTGCTTCCAAATAAAGACATAAATATCTAATGAAAAAGTCTTCCTGAATGCTGAATCATGGACTTTCAGGGGCTGCACATAAAGGAAGTAGCCAGGGGACACCTTAACGCAGTAGAAACATATGAGAGGAAGGTGATTCCCATGGCACTGCTCCTCTTGAGGTTTGCACCCAAGGCGGCTTCACAGCACTCTTTTCCAGCAGCAGACCTTTTGCCCATCCACTCCTTGGCTTACTCATCTTGAGGTAGTTCTCACCAACCTGCCATGCATGACTACTTCCTATGGGACCTGCTTCAGTTCACAGCTGAGCTGGTGAAGCACAAGGACACCCAGTTCTTCTCTCAGTCCCCCTGCTGGCCCCCACCTCTACCCTCACAGCTCTGCTGACCCTGCCATCAGTCAGCCAAGGATTCCAACCAACAGGGAAGGATGTGCTTTGAGCTGTTTGTTTGGAGTGTTGCTTTTTCTTTCTGGTTTAGCTCCCAGAACCAGTCATTTGGATTTCACAAGTGCTAAGGCAGAGACAAAGCAGCAAATTCACTAGTTCAGCAGCAGGTTTAGTCAGGCTGAACAGTAACAAGCAACCTGATCCTTCATCGTGGGATTCAATTCATTGTCAGGCTTTAAACCTGTGAAGAAGGAATCAGGATTAAAAACAGAAGAAGGTATGAGCTCTAGATAATATGACTCATACTTTTCAGAGAAAAAACTGTATAAACAGTTACACTGGGGCAACAAAGGAAACAATGAATTATGAGAGGCAGAAGAAATGAAAGCAGCTGCAGACAGAAGGGACTACAATCTTCCCAAACCAGATTTGCCATCAGAGAAATCATAATGTGAAGCCTCAATTAAATGCTTTCTCCAAGTGATCTCTTTCAATTATATACTACAAAAATGCCACATATACCATTTTCAGCCTTTTTATCAGGAGATTTTCTTCATGTTTGTGCATGTCCTACAAAATTCAAGTGAAACACTGAGGATTTCCACTGAAAATCTGTATGCACACAGCCACCTTGATTGCCTTTTATCTCCTAGTCTGTTGAAAACGCTTTTCTCTCCTTCCCCTTGTGCCCAAGGTGCTGAGAGCTAATAGCTTGTTGTCAGTGCCAATGCTTTGTGCAACTGCATGGTTCTGAGTTGATCAGTAAACAGCTGAGAGTGAACAATGGCAAAATCTCTACAGTTGCAGCACATTTTCTTCTGCTCTCATCACCCTGGATGGAACTCAGAATTGCAGTTTCCACTTCACCCTAAAGTTTAAACTAATATCAGAAAATAGGGAGGTTTAGGACTAATAGCATACCCACACAGAAACATAAATAACACCATGAATATATGGTTTCTGAATATCCATGGTAGCTATAATCTCATTTCTGCATTGCACTGAGACCTGGTACCAAACTATACTCCCAAGTCCACTGTCTTTACTCCAAACCCCTGTATTTCCTTGAAGAAGAATCAAGCAGTAAACCAAGACCAGAAAATCTAGGAGGCAAAGCAGCAGTTCACACCACTAAGTGCACCCACCTGAAACTCAGACACAGCCATTAAATGTCAGTAGACCTTAAGTCTTCAAGTGCCTTGAGTGCCTTTTAACACATTTCCTTGTATACCCTCCTGTTCCTACAAAAGAATCAGAACTGAATTTAATTTGCACTTGTATGGGAAATACAAGAAAAACCATCATAGCCCTTTGTTCATAAGAAAGTAAACAGCACAGGCTAAGTCTATGCAAGAAGGCAATGTCAGACATGAAGAGGATTTTTCTTTTGGATACTGGTTACATTGAGGACCTGGCTATCAGTGGAAATTACATTTGCAGAAGTGTCATCACCAGTGTTTAGTCCGGTTTCAAGTTTGGCTATTAATTGCATAATGTTCCAGCCTACAGAGTTGTCCTGTGATTTTTTCAGGCACTTAAGGTTTTTTCTTAATTTCATGTATTACATTACGAAGAGTGAGTGGAGATGTGAAATTTCTATTTCAGTGTAGATGTGATTCTTATGTGAGCTTCCCAAAAGCCTGTTGTCTCTGAAATGTCACAATATCTATTTATTAGGTCTTTTTTAAGCGTGGGGGAAAAAATTGGAAATCACTTAAGAGGAAGTGTCATATAAATATTAGTTCCTCCCAAGAAATAGATACAGACTTAAACCCAGTAAGTTCCAGTTTCAACATGGAAATCCTTGTAAACTAATTTTTCTAAATGCATCCGTTTCTAGTACAATAAGAAAAGGGGGGTAACTCTTTTGAAAGAGATCTAAACCAAGCTCCCCTCCATCTCATTTGGTATGCACTGCCTTCCTATGCAAGAGTTCAGAGGGAGCATGCTCTCAACCCACCTCCTGCTGCCAAACTGAGAGGGAGTGGCTGTGAATCTCTGTAGAACACACACCCTCCTCTAAATTCAACACAGAAAATCAACTCGTATCCTAGAGATAAACATCATAGAAATGCACCTGAATATGCCAGCTGATTTCACATACTCTAAGTATTAGCCTGATAGAGGTTGCTTCTAGATTTTCTTTGGTTCTCTGCTGTTGTCCTAGGATTTCTCAGCCCCACGAATACTCGACTCCTACTTCACAAGTTAAGAAATCATGGTCAAGCAATGAACAAGGCATACAATCTCTGCAGAATTTTACATTATTATTATCAAGCAGTTGAAAATTAATGTACTCTTAGCTGTGCAAAAGAATGAGAAATAACACCTTGCCTACTGTTTAAGGCAGGAAATACAAAAGAAAAATCTATTTGTAATCACTAAGACATAACATAATGTGATTTGTGAATGTCCCCAAAATCATACACACCCATGACAACCACCCACAATGTCAAAAAATCAATCACACTTGCTAGTTTCCCTCCTTCTCTGCTAGATTCCTAATCATTGGCTTTCAGAGTATGTAATGAAGTATCAGCCAATTCCTCCTCTCATTCCTTTACTGACTCCAACACTCACCCAAAACCTCATTAAGCCCATCCAATTCACTACACCAACCAGAAAATATTCCAGCTTGTAGAAAGAAAATAAAGAACTTTCCGGTGGCTAAGACAAAGCAGTCTCTAAAGGCCAGGACAGCATCAGAATTGACAAAAATAAAAAGTATAGCAGGCCCTGTTAAAAGCAGGTGGCAGTGAGCGAGACAATTTCTGTCCATGGCATCAAAGTACCAGGCCACTTCAGCAATCTCACAGACCCAACAGGTGCAGTTGACCCAATCCGATGCTGCCTGCCTGCCACAAGAGAAGACCTCGCTCCCCCTTCCCTTGCCTCCCCTCCCAGACCCACTTTCAGATGGATCTCCTTCCCCTGTGCTCCTCAGATGATGACCAGTTAATTACAGCCACTAACACGACAGAAAAACTATGGTTTGGGTTTTTTACCCACTCAAGTTCTTTTTCTGCAAGGCTGGTGAGTTGAATTTGCTCTGATGGGGCCTGACACCTGAGCCAGCTCATACTGACACAGGTATAAGTTGAGCAGGGAGACTGAAGGGAGCTAAACCACTTCCTTCCAGCAGAGGTGAGCTAGATCTGCCATATGCCCTGAAGGTGTACCATCAGTCAGATGCCTTCCTGCTGGAATGATAACAGTGACCAGAAAACCAGAAGTTAGCAGACTACCACCAGCATTCATTACGTAATTGCAAATTCCTCTCTGAATATTAGCCATAAGTTATGTACATTTTTTTAAGCACAGGTGGCCTTGGTAGCATTTGTTTAAGCACAAAAAAATACCCATGCCAATGGACATGATGGGTCAAAGCTCTGTTTTCCAGATCAGGATGTTTAGGAAATGAGATCACATGTGAAGGCATCACCTGGAGTGATGCATCTGAAGATAACTGAGCAGACCTAGAAGCTCAGTTCTACCAAAATAAAACCTTCCTGCTTTCACACCTTCCAGTCTGCAGGGTCAGAAAGTCACCTGATCATTCAGTGAATAACTTCAGCACACTAAAAAGAGAAAAACATTTTCACTTTTTTTTAGGTTAATCTCCTGTAATTTAATATTTTTTTTTTAATTTTCACTGTTCATTCTCCTGTCTTTTTTTTTTTTCCTTTCTATATATTTTTACAGTTTTACTTTCAAAACCAGACTAGTTTGTTGGGGTTTGGGTGGTTTTCTTAGTGGTGGTTGTTGTTGGTTGGTTGGTTGGTTGGTTGGTTGGCTGGTTGGTTTTTAGGGTAGTGCTATGAGTCTAGCACTTAAAAATCATGCAGGTTATGTAAATATGCAATGATTCTTCTGTCACATGCAAGTCCACCATCAAATGTCAGCTACTTACTACCCCAAAGCTTTGAAATCAATAAGAGCAATTATACACACATAAGAAGGGCTGCCCTTCGGTAACTTATACCTTCTGCAAGCAGGTACTTCATGCTGCATCACTGACACTGGTTAGAGTCTGTCTATCAACACATAACTAAATGTCATGTCATTAGCAGTGCTGTGCTTCAGGAGGACTTTATTTTTATGTGCATTTACCTACTTTCTTTGAGTCCACTAATTTGCAGCTATGTTTGCTCCAGATGGAAACATTTAATCTAATCTATGCCTCATTTTCTATACTGCTCATGACAAGGCTTTCAAAACATTTAAGAGGGAGGAGGAGGGAAAAAGCGAACTAGGAGATTTTGTGAATGATTAAAGCCTCTGCAACTCCAGAAGGAGCAGCGGCATGTTTGGCATGCTACTTACGCATTTTATTACCAAGCAAACAGGAGAAATAAACTCCTTTCTGTCACACTACTCTGCATCCAGCAGCATTCATATGGAAGCCTTGTGAGAACCAGCAGCAGGGGTAGGTTCAACATCTGGTGTGCCATTTTTGCAAGTCTCAACTGTTTTGCTCTGTGTTCCACCACCAAGACCAGAGCATAAAGACTGAAACACCAGAGATAGCTCTCTCCCATTTGTTGATCCAAGATATTGACTGAAATACAGATGAGACTGAACCTTTCTTCACTTGTACCTGCTGCTGTTGAAGTGTCAGTATGCTGACTATTTTAAATCCCATTTTGAGGCATCCACATCTTCTTAGATTTTACAGAGGTTCGCAATCATCTGTGTCAAGTTTGCAGCCTGGGACCCAGGCCAGGACTAGGTACAACAATGCTGAGTTTCCCTGTCAGCTTGTAGGACACCTTACTAGTCAAAGAATAATGCAGCTTTAAAAAAAATTACTGTTTTTAAAGCACACATTTAAGTGACCTAATCATTAGCATAACACATTACGCAGTCACACTCAAGAAAATCCATAGTTTAAACTACAAAGATTCTGTATGGAAGATTACATCAGCAGTTAACAGCTAAGGACTAAATCAGTTGTTAGCTGTTACTGTGGACAGCTTCAGTTTCCATATCTGTGAGAGGACAGATGTCATCAGAAGGGGCACAGAGAAGTACAACTAAAATAGCTGAGGAGATGGATCAGACATTTTGTGCAGAAGGGTTAAACATTTTGCAGTTGGAAGAGAAATGTCTGAGGAGAGACAAGGGAAAGATTAGCAAAAGTCTGAAGAGGGCAGATAAGGTGGGTAAAGTGCTGTTCTTCCCCAAATTTTGATATGTAGAGAACTTCTACAATGGGCCGCTTTGGGATGCAGGGCTCCTTCACAAAAGAGTCAGTAGCAGAAAAGGTGGAATGAGAGGCATATAGCATCTCTGAATAAACTGTAGTCAAAATGCAGCCAGATATCCAAAATACTATTTCTACTTTAAAATCCAGTGTAAATATATAACTATCTTGCTTACCAAAAGAAATGTTGTGTATTGATAACTAAGACATAATGCATGAAACAGGAAGTAAGCACCATCCAAAATAAAGATCATTTTAGGCTAGTGGGAAGTTCATAGCTTCTTGATCGTTGGGGGAAAAAAAAAAAAAGAGTAAAATAATGAGCTAAGAATGGGCAAAAGAAAAACAGCCCTGCTAATTGCTGGTAGTTGCTCATTTTTAAGCGTTCAGTGCCATTTCTACTCTTTCATTTTCTGATGGTTTTCACTTTGATCCTAACAAAAATAATCATAAGTACCATAATCTGACAGGTAAGTTAAGCTGTGCATTTAGTTTTTCTCTCTCCTGTTAGCCAAACCATATAGAGGCCATTTATATTGTCTGTAATAGCATCAAACATGACAGGGCCCATCGTTTGTTGTGCTAGCAATTATACATACCAAACTACACTCTGAATAAGGACTGTGCTACAAAGTTGTGTTTCCACTTTACTTCAACTGCTTTTGAGTAGAAACACATTTTAACTTGCAAAGTAGATACTTTCTCAGGAGTATTATTTCTAACTACAGGAGGACACCTGTGTTGTGCTGCCTTCTCTAATTACAAAAGGTCAAATAATTCACCTTATATGAGTTTTTCAGTTCTTGTAATTTTTGGACATCATGATTAAGTATGATCTATGTTTCATTTATTAAAGCCATTATATAAATAATAAATATAGCACTTTGTCAATATTTGATAAAGCTGCTCAAAATTTCTGTTTGGAAAATTTTAAAACAGAACACAATGCTCTCAGGCAAAATACATTGACTTTCCATCCACATTTGAAAACTTTATAATCATCTCTTTCACAACTGCATTTCAGGCAATTTCAGTGTTAAAAAGAACTCAGTTTTTGAGCAAAGACAGAAGCACTGCAAGAACAGAGACCAGGAAATTGAATGCTTCAGTGAAGAACAATTAAGGTTAAAGAGATATCCTTGATAGTATATCAGGAATAGTGATAGATGAACAGCCTTATATTTTTCACACATGGCATTTCTTTTCATAGTTAGAGAGTTCTAGAAATTAAAGCAATGTTTTAAAATTAAGCCACTTGACTTTTACAATACTGGTTATTGTTAGTTTTCTATATGAAATACACATGACATTTTAAAAATTAGATTGAAGGGTAAATTCCTTCACTAAGAAAAAGAGAGTATTTCTAAGAATATTTTAAACACTAGTTGAATAAAAATTATTTTGAAAACCTTTGCTTATCTGAACTTCTCTACTTGGCTTCATTCTGAAAAATCATGTATATCAAAGTTAGTTTGATGCAACCATGCAAATTTGCGTAACTGTGGGCAGGGACTTTGGAAACTATCTCTAGGAAGGATAACTGAAGGACACTGGGCAGTTAGGATTTCATACAAAAGCCCATATGCTCTACAGTATCCTCAACTGAACAGAAACTTCAGGACATCTGTGTAAGGTTAAAAACACACAGCTGGGGATCTGAGTAAAATCTGGATTTTCCGGCAATTCCATGTGAAGGAAGGAGGAAAGGGAAAGGGAAAGGGAAAGGGAAAGGGAAAGGGAAAGGGAAAGGGAAAGGGAAAGGGAAAGGGAAAGGGAAAGGGAAAGGGAAAACGAAAAGGAGGGGAAGATCCAGCCTAAACATGAAAGAGAAATTCATAGAATCACAGAATCTTAGAATACCAGGTTGGAGGGGAACTCAATGACCATCTGGTCCAACTATTCTTGTCAAAACCACAGTCTAGACGAGGCAGCTGAGCAGCCTGTCCAGCTGAATTTTAAATGTGTCCAGTGCTGGGAAATCCACCCGTTCCCTGGGGAGCTTTCTCCAATGGCTGATTTGTTCTCATTGTGAGAAATTTTCTTCTTGTGTCTGTTTGGAATGTCCCCAGCATAGCTTGTATTCATTACCCCTCACCTTTTCCATGTGACTTCTCATAAAAAGGGAATTTTCCTCTTCTTTGTAAGCAAAAGATGTCCTCCAACTTCTAAAATGAATATCATAAAAGTTTATTTCATATTTGGGAGTACAGAAGAGGGGCTGAGGGACCCAGAAACCTAGCAGTGTTCAAAGGTTTCAAACTGGCTGGCTGAAGGATGTGTAAATAAAAGATCAGTGGAAAAATTCATCCTTATAGCAACACAGATTAGTTTGCTAAAATTTTAAGTCCGGCATAGAAAAGGAGCTTTTATGCGAATGCTCTTCCTTCGCATTGTCCAAAAGCAAAATAACAATAGATAGTGTCACCCTGTACTAAAAACATACAAGAAATGGTAGAAGAGTTTTAATGACTTCTGACAACCTGGCATGAAAAGACTTTCATGATGGAAGGATGTTTTCTGCTTTTGTCTTTATTCATGTCCTTTAACAACAGAAGATAATTAAATACTGAACACAAGGTGCTAGAGAATGAAACATCTAACAAATAAGATGAAAGATTTATTACACAGATTTAGAGAGTGAGAACTTTGATTACAGGCATCCTTGAGAATCCTTGCAAGAGTGAAAGAGAGGGATGTTAAGCCATAAATCCCAAATTACTAATATATTCTACTAAAAAAACCTTAATAACATAGTTTGACTAAACTAAGGCTTCATGGCCTATGTAAGGATACACAGCCCAATCAAGGATTGTCTGAAGCACACTTGCAATTTCTTTACAGTGTTTGTCATGATGAGAGGAAAGGACTTTTTTTTGATATCTAGAAGCAGTCAATCAGGAGCCCATTTCATCCTGCATGGGTTGCTCTAGAAGATAAAAGTGTGCACTCAGACCAGCTGCTTACTCTTTGTGATCCCTGAGCAAGGATTTGTTTATACTTTATGTCCCATGAGGTATCCATTCACTATGCAAAGCCTGTAGTTGTCACTGACTCCCACATACACAGTAGGTTTTCAGACAGACTGCCAATCAGATGTGCAATGCTCTCCCCAGCAGCCTCACGCCCTGCACTTAGGACAGACTAAGATCATTAGAACACAGGCTCAGCCATGCCATGGGAGAAGGGCTGTTGCAAACAGTTCTCAAGGACTTCCATCTGGGTCTCATTGCTGCACTGCATTGCACTGTGTTGCAGAATTGCTGGGTCCCCAATTACTTTCAGTTCCAGTTCCTTCTTTTTTTTTTTTTTTTTTTTTCTTCACTGAGACATTGCCTTTCATCCTTCCTCCTTTCCCTGGGCTGTTTTCCCTTTGATATGCCTTCTACATCTACCCTTCTTCACTATAGGAGGGCTTCTCAGAAAGAGCTGGTTCTGATTATATAGCACTTAGATCTCTCCTTGCTCCCACCAGCTCTTGAAAAGATAGGTGGCTAATTGGAGCCAGCTGCTTGGCAGGTTTTCCACCTATGTGGTAGTTCAGTCTGTCACAATAAGATGACAGCGGGAATAGACCATAACAGTCCTTGGAAGTGAAGACAAGTAGCTTACATTTGATATACAGAAGAGAAAGCATGTGGAGGGTATTAAAGAAAGTGGCTGCATGGTCAACAGACGCAGAGAGAGATCTTCGATATAGTGGCAAGACTGCCATTGTCAAGTGAAGGGGAGGCTGCAGCAATTGAGATGGGAGGCAATCAGAGCCCTGTGATGTGGTTTAGGTCTGGAAATTAATAAGAAAATCCAAAGCTGAGAAACATATTTAAGAAGGATCAGCAAAATTTAAAGAGTGCTGATGTAAGGACAGAAAAAGGGGGGCTTGTTATGTATTTGGCAGATATGAATAAAAATTTTGCAGGAATAATGAAAATACTTCAGATTCACAGACTGTTGGTGTTATGAACATAAAGGCTCAATCTTTTGTTCCTCCACCTTTTCTCCACATTTTTAACTCCCTCTCCTCATTTTAGCCTCTGCTTCAAAACTCTGTGGTCTGCAGTCAAGAAGCAGGATCAAAATCAGAAATAGGCTCATTATTTTTTCTATGTATAAAAATCTACTTAGCATTGTGGCTTCAATGATGTTTCTTTAGAGTTTCAACAATACATATTAGATTTTAAAATGTACGCAGCCTGTCTTCTTAAATTTTGTTTGTATAAGAGGTATACTTTAGGATATTAGAATAGTGTCACAATGTATCATCAAAATGTTTTATTTTTCGTAACTGTAGTATGAAATTATGTCTGCCTCTTGTCAATCTGCCATTATAATAATATGACTTTAAGATGAAAGACAATGTGAAAGAAAGAAAAATGGGGCAATAAAAAATAATATAAAAAAGAAGATAAAAGGGGGAAAGAAAAGGAAAAAGGGAAAACACTTCCTGATCAGGTACAGGTGGCAGGCTTTACATGCTCAGATGCTATTGCATCTTATGTAATAGTATAGCCCACACAGAAATTTCAGTAAGATTGCCGTCTGCTACATAATCAATTTTTTTCAAACTAGGATGTAGCTTAATCTAATTATGGACTGCTGAATTCAAGTATCAGCTCTTATGCATCCTGTTTATTGTACACTTGCCAATTATGTCTAATAAAGATAGACAGGTGAAGTTCAAAGGAATAACTCAGAGAGTTAAAATGGGAACCAACCAAATTAGCAAAACTGTATGGCCAAATCATGATGCAAAGAAGTCAAAAGGAGCTTTGTTTAACAAGCCAGTGTGTTCAACATTGGGCAAATGAGGGTTTTCTAAATACAAGGAGAAATTACTAAGAAGTTTATTTAAATCCTGGTTTCAGTTAAGTTAAAAGGATTTTTGCCTTTTTTTTTCCTGGAAAGTACAGGTTGCTACCCATCTGTCTTTTGTTCTTCCCTGAATATAAATTAAATGTATAACACATCCTGTAACTTTGCAGCTTGTCTGGAAGAATACACATAATGTACATGTAAATACACCCATCTCCTTTACCCAAGCCACCTGACCTGGTGTTCTCTGAGCTTTGTTTTACAGCTAAAGCAAACTAGACTTAGGCAAGGTCAATGGGATCCCTTAGTTGAATCCCCTCAAGATCAGTGGGTTATTGCTGCAGCACTGGTATCTCTCCCAGGTGAGACAGAATCCCAGAATGCTCTTGGAGCTTATAAAATTTCTGTGGCATTTCTCCTAAGATTAGAATTGTTAACTTCAGCATTAATTCTTATGACCTGACTAATTTCCCATTGAAGTGAAATGGTTTTTCAGATTCTTCTTTCACTTCACATTACATATTGCTGGGCCAGTTGCTTCAGACCACTAAGCAGTTGCTGAGATGCATCTTATGAGGCTGCATGTTAATGCCTATAGAAGTCTCTTTACATATTCCTTTCTTCTGCCACAATTTCCCTATTCAGAAGCTTAATAAAGGTATGTAAATTTTTTTAATTGTTTGGGAAGGGCAGTAAATGTATGAAGAGCACTGGATCCTACTGAATGCCAACAAGGCTGACGTTTCCACTTTGGGCCTAATTACATACTTTCAAAATGTATTGGCAAACTAATAGTATGAAATTAAAGCAATGTCTATATTAAGCAAGTAATACCAAACAATACAGGAGAAGCAGGAATGTAACTTTACAAGAGATGTAACCCAGTTCCTCGGGATGAGCAGCTCAGTGCACACAGAGCATGAACCTCTCCAGAACAGCCATCAGGTCAGACACACTGTCCTTGTGAAGGCTTAGAGTGCATTTGGCACACAATGGGGTAGCAACTTCCAGCGTAGCCTCTCCAGAAAGAAATTTGCTAACACTCACTCAAATGTCAGTGCAAACCAAACCAAAGCATCTTAAATGGAGGTTCACTTCAGCAGGGCATGTTTGACCCAAACCTGAGTGATAGTGTAGCTGGAGTCTGGCATTCTTTACATTCAAAGAACTGATACAGCTTGTCCACCTTTTTAGGACATAAAAAAAGGTACTACAGAGCTCTGTTTCTATTTCTGGATCTTTGTGATGATTCATCCGCAAATCTTTTTGTGTAAAGTTCTTAATTGCAATAAGCCTTAAGTTAATGTAGTTAACTCTCCTGTTTATGCATAACCTGTTCTGTTTTGAGCAAGATAAGAATGGCATTTTTAAAAGTAGCTTTCCTATTATCTTTCTGGAGTGGTACAAACTGTTATGAGGTTTAGCTACTGTTACACTTGAATTAAGAAGTGTAATTACAGAAACTATTTGATCCCATTGCTCTATAGATATATGAAAGGCTGGCAGCCTAAGCTGAAAAATATACTGATTTCTGGTAACACTTGTTTTAATCAAAATTTAAACTATTCCTTCTTCTTTTTCATTATTTCTGTCATAGTTTAATGTCTAAAGAAAACAGAACCATAAATAGAAGGCAAAAATGTCTTTCTTTGTAAAACTATTTCCTTTAAAAAATATTATTGATTTCTTACCACTTTCATCTGTAAAGACATTGAATAGAAACCCTGAACTCTATTATGTGGTATAAGTCCAGATTAATTCTGTTAAAGGAACTCCCTTGGAGTAATTCTGATTTGACACTAATATAATCAAGACCATCACACTTTAATGAAATCCGAAAAATTAAGAATTGGTATAAAAAGCAGAGGGCAGCACTGTTTCTGTAAACAAGCATGCATTTACACAAGCATTTGCATCCATTTACTTAACCTTTTTATCTCCTTTAAGAATTCTAGGTATAAAATTCCACTACCAAAGTGCATAAAGGAGAGTAAAAAGGAGACATTGTCTTCTTAATCAGGAAAAAAAAAGAAGAAAAAAGACTCCACAAATCACAAAAATTAGTTCCTTTTCCTTAGGTCAGAACAGAAGTTAACAAACCCATGTGAGAAAAGGAGAAAAGTACCTCAGTTATGTCGTCCAGAGAGGAACTCCTTAGCAGCAAAAGGCAGAGCACACAGTGCAGTTCAAATCCAGTTGGAAGTGGTGTTTCTCAGTGATTTTATCTAAAGGCTCTATATGCTGATGCGCTTGGCAAGTCTTGCACCATTCACAGGTTAAAATCTTTCCCCTCCACATCAGAGTAAACTGCTGAACAGCTTTTAGCACTCCACAAACTGAGCAGCACCTGAACTGTTTCTTCCAAGCACCATCGAGTTAAAAACAGAGAAAGCTTTCTGGCAACTTGCTACAGATACTTATTAAGACAGAATAAAATACATATGAAAAGGATTTGTTTCTAAAAACTACTACAGTCATTTCTAAACAAGTTTGAATTAGTATTTTTCATAGCTGGTTTAGTAAAACATTACTGCCATTTTTATTATTACAATACCTAGTTCTGATTTCAAACTATGTAAGTATGCCTTTGGCTTCTGTCACAACCAGGTGACTTTAGTGTCCTCCACAGAGACCAAAGCAGGTCACTAAAAGAAAAAGTGGTAGTAGTAGGAGTAATGATTATAATAATGATAAAATCAACTGTACTATCTCTGATAACAGATTTTTTTCTTATTTTTATTACAGTTATTCTTTTAAAGCAGTCCATTAAATTTTACAATAAAGTGTGAATACATTAATGAAAATTAAAAGCTTTTCAGTAAATTTTACCATAATTTTGTTCTAACCAAGAATTACTACACCAGTATCAAGCTTTTGCCATTTCAAGGAGAGAAATTAAAGTCTGCTGTGTACAAGACTTCTGTCTTATAAACACTTCAACATCCAAGTAACTATTTACATATACCTCCAAAGGATAATGCGTATAGGATCATGTTTCATTTTTATAGGACCATGCAGTTTAGCTCTTATTAAGTTCTACAGGATCTTTCCATTCAGGGCATAAAAATAGCAGTTCTTGAGACTTCCAGTCTGTTAGCAGCCAAATTAAGACCATCCAAAGGAAGTCCTGACACCCTAGGCTTCTAAATCATGGAATCTGGTGGAGTCCATCAGGGCATCCTCTGTGCTGGTGAGTCTGGGCTGGGCTTTCTCCCACTGGCAGACCTGTCACCAGGAGGGTAGCAGGAGAGGGTAAGCACCCAGATAGGATGGGTATCACACTTTAGGCAGTTCAGTATGTACCTCACTCCAAGGACAGAAAGTGGCAGAGAGGGAGGCAGAAGCCATGGCCATTCTGCTTTCTACACAGCATGTGCAGAGCCACTTTGCTTGAGCAGCAGGGACAAGATCACAAACTGCAGAAAGCAGAGATATTGCAGTTAGGTTTACCTCCAATTATGGTTCACAAAGGCAGGCAGGTGTGTTTTGAACTGTCCCACCCTTAAAAAGCAATGAAATTGATACCTATATTCTGGCTAGAGATCTCTAGTGTGCCTTCCCTACAAAAGTGTAGACAGAATCTCCCCGATTTTCTGAAGCTTGCTTAAATTAATGTGCTCCTTGCTACCCAGCCTGGAAGGACCCATACACCCAGGGATAAGGAATAGCATAAAAATTATATTCACAAGTGAAAAGCTTCCTGAAGGGTCAGCAAAAATCCCAAATAAGGTCATGCTCAAAAAGAGAGGGACATAATCTGCCAAAAAACCTGGATAGACTGGGTTTCTCCAGTAATGTGTGTTGTCTTGTAGTGCATTTATTGGCCTGTCATTAAGACATCTAGTACATGTCTAGGACATCCATGGGCATCTCTCCTTCCCTACATTATCCTCTGATGAAATCTGCTCCCCTGCTCTTTCTAGGGAAGAAGATCATACTTGTTCTCTGAATATGAGTCACTTTTCTCCCTACTGCTGTTTTGTACCATTTCATAAACACATGCCCAGTGACAGAGCTGACAGGTTGAGTTCATGCTGTATTCAGCAAACCTGGGGTCTGTCCTCTTAAGAAACATTGCAACTATTTTGCATCTCTTTCACAAACTTATACTTCTGAACCATATAATCAGATTTCATTATCAAAAATACCAAAATATACTTTGTGAGCTAAAATTACTTTCCAGTTTGCACAACCACAGAAGGATTGCACTCTTTATTTCTGGAAACAAATAAATATAAAGATTATAAATAAAATGTAAAACAATGGGACAGAGTCAAAGCAGACAAGACCAGACACAGACCATCACAGTATTGATAATGAAAATGCCTGCCCAGCCAACAGCTCTGCCTTGCAGGTGGTGTGTGCATTGTCTGACAGCATTGACACATATTACCTCAAAACTGACATGAAATCATAATGCAGCCAAGCTTTAAAAGAAATGGGGAGAAAAACCTGTAATAATAGTATTTTGCTTTTATTGCCTAGCAGTTAAAACAACCACCTTCTCCATTTGGTACCCTATTACCAACACAGCAGTAAAGCTCCAGTGTAACTCCATGCTATAAAATCTAATTGACTGTTATCCAAACACTGGGTGTAAAGCAACATGCCGCAAACTTGTCTCTTGTCCATTTACTGCAGTGTTTGGGAAGTGCTGTAGTGATATACTGAACAAGGTGCTCTGCTTATTGTCTATGATTTACTCTGCAGCCATGCAGAAAATGGCAGGACTGACAGATATCAAGAAAAGTTTGTCAGCCATTACCCCCATGGGTTAGTCAGCAAAATCTTCTGGCTGGTGATAAGCAATTCTCACCGGCACACTATTTTGTATTTATTCTGGATTTTATTGTCTTATCCCCCAGTGAGTCTAAAAATGCTCTTCTTAAGGTTTTGAATGAAATCTTTATTGCCTCACATAGTGTGTAATTCACATTCTCCATAAAAGTGCTGGATGCTAACCAGGAGTATTAGATAAGAATTTTAAAAAGCTGTATTTGAAATAACCTACCGAAGCATTCACTAACACAGCAAAAGAATAAATACCGAGAAAAGCTAAAAAGAAAAAAGGACAGCAAATATATAGAGTGCTATAAAGTGTCAGCTTTTAGTGCTGCTGCTCAAATGGCTTGACTGCCATTTGCATAGAATTACAGACTTATCTACTACAGGCGAATACAGTAAAATATTATTATTTGGATTTCAGAAAAACTGCTTTCTCAGGCAGGGGCAAGGTTGATAGGATATTATCACTCAGGTGCAAGGATTAACTGAGGTCTTTACATGAGTTTTTCTGGAGGCTGCAGCCAGTAGCACCCATCTTCAGGACACGGGTGAGAAGAGCATTTAAAGGTTGCCAATGTTTCAAGCTCAATGGCCTAAAGGGACAGCATACTGTCTCAGAGACAAGGTTTGTCTACAGACCAGTGACCTAAATCAGACAAGGAGATGCAGACAATAGGGCAATATATGATCATTACCCTGGCACAGGCTTCCAGCTTCTCATAAGCAGTATTTTAAGAAGACAACATTGCCCAGGATTCTCACAGAAATGCATCTACTGTTTCTTCCATAAAAAATAGATTTTGGAAGCTCCAGCCTGATCCTTTGTTAGTAATAGTAAGCAATTTCCTTTTGAGAGTTCTTGGAAATGCCAGACCCCTTGGGCTATATGCTGCCCAGGAGAGACAACTGTTCCCCAAAAGACACTTCAGCATCCTCAAGAAGAGCAGGCTCACATGGGAGAACACAACATGCTAGCAGCACTTTCCAAAAGGTATGCAGATACCACGATTTTTAAAAAATATTGTTAAGCAGATATTAGAATATTCACCATTATTGTTATCTTATCATATATCATGTTACACTATATATGTTACAGGGCAAATTATGTTGAAAGTAAATATAAGCCTGGAAAAAAGCATTAGGGAAAATACATGGGAAGGGAAGGCAGGGAGAAGCAAGGAAAGGCAAGGACCAAAAGCTTGAGCAAAGCTGTAGGAAGACCCCTAAGAACAGAATTAACTGTATGGGTTTAGAGAACCACACAAAAAAGATTTTAAAAATATAGTATGATACTTACTAGTGGTAATGTCAATGCACTTGTGATAGTCTGAGAGACAAATTTTAACTAACTTATCACATTGTTGGAAGAAGCACACATGCCCCTGCTCAGTGTCAAATGCCTGAGGCAGGACCCTGTTCAGCTGCCAGCCAAAACCTTTCCCTGGGGCACAAGCCTACAGGAGGGTATCCTCAACAGGATTTTGCAGATGCTTTGCATGGTGTGGCCACAACCTTCTGGAGACATGGGATTCACTATACGGCACATGCACAGGAGGCACGAGCTTTCTCAGAAAAAAACAGGCATTTTGTATGAAAGTGACTGAGTTCAGTTGAGTTTTTAAGTTATTCAGCAGCATATCTGGAGTAGAGGAAGCTGGATTTCCAGGTGTGAGGTGCTCAAGAAAATTATTTTATCCTCAAATTCCAACCAGGCAAACTTCCAAGAGGACACACTTTGGATGCCTGAGGAAATCCAGATGTAAAATTAGGAGAAGACATTACAAAAATGCCTCTCAATCCTTTAGAACTTCCTGTTTGGACAACATTTTCATTATGAAGTACAACAAGCATGTGAAATCTTTAATCTGAAAATGAATTAAAATTATCTTCAATAAGAATAGTTTCAAGGAGATTTTAACAGTTTATGAAATGTTAGCTTAGAAAATATGTTCAGGGAGAGAAAAACTAGAGTACCTCTTTGACGTGTTAGAAACCTATACAGATGTGGAAATTCAAAACACAAATTCTCAGAGATATTAACATTAGAATTGAGGCAGTGATAATCACTAGATGACAAAAAAAAGATAAATGAGTCATCGCTCTAATACAGCCTGGGATAAATCTATGGAGAATGTGAAGATATTCTGCTGGTCTTACAAGACAACTGTTAATAACTTCATTTCTCTGATTTGTTTCGTGCTGTTTGTTAGGATTAAGGTCATGTCTAAGACTGAAGAACATGGTGACTGAAGAGCTCTGTGTTCTTTGCCTTGAGTGGCCACTCAGAAAATACAGGAGGCAATCCACACAAGTGGAGCTTGAAAACCAGAAGGGAAAGATATATACCTTGACTGTGAACTTCTAACAGTGAACCTCACCAAAATGTGCCTCAGGGGCATCATGCCACTCAAATTTCATTATGAGACACAAAGAGATGAAAGAAGAAAGAAACCTTAGCTAATGTTAGTTATGTCAAGGTGAAGTTTCGTCAGCAGCCAGAGGGATAGGTGCCTGAAGTAGATGGAATAACTTGAAGTCAGTAAGATAAATCTCACATAAACTGACAAATACCTGGAGGAGGTCAATTCTGGGCAACACACACTTTGATTTCATTGGTTTTAGTAGCTTTACTCCTAATGGCTACCATTTGTTTCTGAAAGGAAGGGAAGTATGAACAGGAAAGAAAAAATAGTTACTTTAAGATTATCTGAGCAAACAATTTCAAGACTGTATTTCAACATCTTCTAATAAGAAATCGTAATATTGAAAAATTATTCTATGAGGGTGGCATTTTAATAGGGAAAAAATGCAAAAATGCCCAATTTGAGAACAATTTTGATTGAAAGTAAAGCCCAGTTGAATTCAAGTATGAAAATTTTAACTTAATCAGGAATTATTATTTTAATTTCTATTAATTCTCTTTCCAGAATGCTTTTCCAGAAATAATGCTGTTTTGAAAGACTGTAGATAAAGGAAGCAAAAAAGACCATGCCCTTTACTTGAATGATTTCCTTAGAAATTTTGAAGTTATATTTATAGAAGAAACATAAAAGAAGGTTAAATATTAATTTTCACATGTGAGACTAGCAACAATAGAATACGTAATGTCAGTTACTGGGAGCATTTTTGGCAGAACTGAACTCATCAGCTCTGTAGAGCTGCATTCTCAAGTGCCTGACACCGAGAAACACAAGCTGAACAAACCCTACAAGAAATATAATAAAGATTATTTAAAAAATAAAAATAAAATAATAAAAAACTTTCTTTTATTAAGAAAGAGGAAACACGAAATAATCCTCTAGATGATACCCAAGCAGTAAAAGAGGTTATGACCTAGTAAATAAATCATCTATTTAAAGATACTCTCTCCATAGAAATCGTAAACAATTTGCAGCCAGCTCTGGGAGCAGCTGCTGCTGCCTTTCTTGTCCCAGTGGTAGCTACTGCACATGAGCAAAACAAAAACAGCACAACGTGTTAAGTGTCCTATCATGTTATGTGATAAGTAAAGATGAACAGAGTGAATTTCTAGTGCTGACAAATTAAGCCTCCTCCAGAATTTCTTCCTCTGTGCATTTTACTGCTTCTTACTAGTGGGTCAGATTTTTTAAATGCTTTCTTTTCATATACCTCTTCACCATGCTTTTATCCCAAGTGAGTACATCTCATTATTTTTTATTGTGCCATTTAAGGGTCACTTCTTAACTTTTCCCTTCTCATGCTCTTTATAGGTATGGATAGTCACTACACATGGTAATACTCCTTACCATGCATGAGTTTGTTTACTTGCATTAATTATCAACAAAGAGGAAAAGGCTGAGATACTTAACACCTTCTTTGCCTCAGCTTTCAACAATAGAACAGGTAGTCTGCAGTCCTGAAGGGTCACAAGGGATGGAATAAATCACTCTGAGGATTGAGGTAGGAAAAGTTGCAAAAAAGTGCTTTATTCAAACTGGTGTCTGGATTATATAGGATAGGGGTGGGGGAGGTTCTGAAATGGGGTGTAACCTCTGAATGGTTTAGGGAAGGGTCAGGGACAGTCCTGCCAAACAATGCAGAAACCGCCAAAACTGGGAAGACAGGGACAGGGGTAAGCCATACAGGGAGAAGCTACCCTGCTGCCAGCAGGGGCCAATCAGGGGTGAGTTATAAGCCATGAGGGATAGGAAATTCCATCAGGACACACAGCGAAACAAAGAAAAAACATATAACATTATAAAATCCTCAAACAGGGCAAAATTCTTAAAATGTAAACAGTTCTTAGGCATATCAGTACTCCATATAAATGCAGAGTGCAGCATCCAGGGCT
>VXBX01007653.1:595090-607092 GCA_013400415.1 Scytalopus superciliaris | reverse complement strand
AGGGTAAAAAAAAATAAAGGAAAAGTCATCCATCTTTAACAAGCATCTGCCAGTGACCATTTGCACATCAATCCTGATTGTTGTCCTGCTGTGGAGAGAAGTGCTGTTGCCCTGTGTATACCTTTGATTTCAGCAGAACTTCCTTATCATTAAGGTCTATTAGAGTTCATTAGTGTCCTACAACATGAGCAGCTGACATATGGGAGGTAGAGCAGAGAGAGCCAGGATTCTGCTCCCAAAGAGCATCTGATGCTGCTTGGAAATCCTGCTTTTTCAGTCTAGGAACATGCTGCTTCTGAAAAGACAGTATCTTACATATAGCATTCTTCACTGGAGGCCCATTTTATCAGAAATTTAAAAAAAAAAAAAAAAAAGCTTAATTCAGAGACCTGTAAAATTAAAAAAAAAAACAAAAAAACCCAAAAAAACCAACCACCTCTTCTCATTCGTCTTTTAATGTTCCCTCAAATTAGATGGAGAGGAGAGATAGTTACTTGCTTCACCCTCACCCTTCTCCACCCTATCATTTAACCACAGAAAAGACTGATTTATAGCAACAGTAACTTCTGTATTATCAGACATCTACAAGTTTTCAGTCTGCAATTTTACCTCACATGAATAGATACTGCAAACTTAACATGCTTCAAAAAGTTAGAACCATTTAATGAACTACTACTAATGTGACTACACTTCTAAGAACATGCAGTTCTTTCAAATGTGTTTCCAAGTGAAATAACGCTTCTGAGATTTATAATAACACATATATTTTTTTCCCTGAAAATTCAGAACTCAACTAATTGCAAAGCCAAGAGTGGTGCGTACAGACATCTCCTTATTAGCTCTGGACTGGACATTTTGAAGATAGGTAGCTTTAAGTAGAATTATGCTTAAATTTTTCTTAAGTATTTGAAAGTTCATTATTTTCTTCTTTTAAGTTTGTTTTGACCCAAGCTTGGTTTTAAGGAAACAAATTAAATGTTAAATTGTCCATTCTTGCATTTGTTGTTTTGCCGTTCTATGCATGTCCTGCATTAGGATATTCCAGCTCAGAGCAGAAGTTTCCTACATCATTTCACAAAACTTCAAGATGGAACACCTATCCTTCTGATAAAATGTTTGTTTATAACAATCCTGTCTTTTAAGTGCAAGCTCCCTGGTGCCAGTTTTGCCACCTTGGTAATTATTTATAAATGAGTCACAAGGCTCTGAACAAAAACTTTGAATTGGGAGCCTGACTGAAGCACTGTTATTGGTACACATATTCATGTTTCACTTTTTGACCTTGTATCTGCTACTTTTATGGGGAAATCAAATGCTTTTCATTACTGCATTCAATTTCTGTCCTGTATTTCGAGCAATGTTTAAATTCTACTTCTTGAGGCTCATGCTGATGTGTAAATAGAATGTTTCTTTATGAATTACAGAGAGTTGTCAGCACCATGGGTCTTGGGTAAGTTCACACACTTGATAAAGCTAAACCTCAAGGGACTTTTTATTTGGTCTGAAATGGCACATTTAAATTGCTTCTCTTTATATCCAGTGCACAAAAGAGGCTTATTTTTATACTCTGATACACCTCAGTATCAGGAGGTAAAACATCAAGAGGACAAAAGGGTTTCACAGACATTCCACCAAAACAAATATACTTTATTCTACACAAAATACCATGCCAGAGTTAATCTCATTTTTAGCTGTGTGGTTGACAGTCCATAGGGACTGTGGTGTCTCCACACAGCTATGCTACATAGGCTGCCTGTGTAACTGTCATTGGGCCAGAAGATTTACATGGCAACACACTGTTTTGGAAAAATATCACAGTTAAATTAAGGTTGGTTGGTTTTTTTACATTAAGTGACAAGCAGAACTTAAGAACTGACATGAACCGTGTGAGGTCCATCACCAAGGCATTCTTGGCCACCTATTTCACCCCAGTCACTCACCACTTTGGAAACACAGGCCAAGTTTTCTTAGCCAGTTTCATCTTGGGATCAAACCAGAATTCAGACCAACAAGGTTCTTCATGAGGCCAAGATAATTTCATGTACACCAACCCCCCTGATGCAACTGGAGAGCCAGAGATATCAGGCTGATCACCTTGCATTTCTCTGCAAAAGAATGTTGGGGACATGAATCCCAAAAGAAGTTGCAATTGCAAAATAAGCCTCCTACAGAAATGCAGGGAATGTGCTGGAAGGAAAAGACCTTTCCTTCAGTCATGCAAGGTGAAACCACAGCAGGTATTCCCTTGCAGGTCTGTGTACTACCTGGACCTTTCAGGTGTTGGAATTATATACTTCCCTGATCTATAGCAGAACTAAAAGAAACAAGCTTTAAAACAAAGAAGAGCTTTTTTTTTTTTTTTCCCAAAGGCTTTAGATTTGAAAAGATGTGACAGAGAAACCCTAACACTGAGGGGAAACAAGACAAGGGAATTCATGACTAAATAATTAACATCCTTACTATTAGAGTCACAATGACTAATGAACTGAGGCCAGGCTGCTCATAAGGTGATGTATATAGGACACAATGGAGAAGGGCTTGAGTGGACAGTAATACAAAGTGTTATAGAGTAAAAAGGTGAGTTATATTCCCATCAGTGTGTGACCTGTTGACATGGGTTTTACCAGCACTACTCTTACTTAAAATGTGTTAAAATACAGTACTTAGCCTGGGTTGTAGCATAGCTTATTGTTCTAGTGCTAATGATCAGGATTGCAGGAAGAAAAACTATGAAGGCCATAAACTAAGTGCATGCCAATACCTCCATGTTGGTGTACAGACTGCCCTATGTATTGGAAAGGCATTAACTGGGACATCTTCTCATGGTGCTTGAATGGGTAACAAGATTATCCTTAGCAACATCACTGTGAAGAAAGTGTGCAAGAACAGGCTGATTATCAGAAACATTCAAATATTTTATTTTCCTGACTGAAAATAGTTGAAAGCAATAGGAACAAGTATCTGGTGCCAAAAAAATACGAATATTATCACTCCAGCATGGGATTCCTGAGCCAGCTCTCAAATTTGAGTCCAAACATTACTGACAATTCTTTAAAAAAAGTTCAGTTCATGTTTATAAAAAATTCAAATGTTTCTGCAATTACTTTTTTCATCCAGATCTCAAAGAAGAAGTATCAGAACGTGAAGAGAAAGGTCTGGCAGTCCTGCTGAGCAAGATGAAAACACAACAAGAGCTAGAAGACTCACAAAAACAAACAACCCTTCCTAACTGGTTTTTTTTGTTTGTTTGTTTGGGGTTGTTTTTTGTTTTTTGGTGGGTCTTTTTTTTTTTCTACACTTCTCCAAAAAAGAAATTAGGAAAAGTGTTTGTATATTAAGAAAACTATCCCTACATTATTTTATATATTCTTCTCAATACTGATTATTATGATATTATTTATTCATACTTGCCAAGGGTGTCCTCTCAAACTGACTGAATCAAAGGAACATTAAGGCTAATTCCCCACTTCTGCCCCATTTTCTGGAGCAGCTGTGGAGATCTGGAACAGCCTGTGGTGGCAGAGGACAAGCCAGTCCTTAGCAAGCAAGGGTCCCAGGAAGTTGCACAGACATCCCCACCATCCTCTTAGTGGAATCACAGACATCCACATCTTGACTGTGCATGTTGCTGAGCCCTGGACTAGCTGGGTTGGACAGACAGTGGCTCATCACCATTGCTCACAGAGAGGAGAGACAGAGGGAGATGTCTGAGTGGTTCCCAGGGAGAGATCTGAGAGGAGCAGGGGCTGGAGCTCTGGAGGCAGACACAGGCACAGGTGTCCGCAACCGGAGTGCCGGAGGGAGGGTCACCTCGCCAGCATGAGTCCAGATGGCATTGCACATGGCTCTCCTCTTGCCGGAGCTGTGTCTACTGAGGCAGCACCTAAGGTCACGGCAAGGCTTGGCAGACACCTTACAGAGCTCCCTCTACCCCCACAGTTGCTTGGATTTGGAAGGCCAGTGGGTTTGCAAACAACAAGCTGCTCTCCCCTGATCCAGGGAAGGCTAACTGGTGACCTTCCAAAGACAGTGCCTACCAGCCTTTGCCCTGGGATGGGCAACCTGTCTGCTCCAGGAACAATAAAGAAAAAGCTAAACAAAACACAGTGGTGCTCCTCCACTTATGCCAAAATTACAGGCTCAGGGTCAGTTGTTTCTTGTCTAAGACACCCCCACAGCATTGTCTGGCTTGTGGTATGTACCCAGAGCAGCTGGGAATGTTGGATCTGGGCTTGGAGGCAGCAGCTCTCTCCAGCCAGGTGCTGTGCACCAGGCATGGTCTTAACACCAGTGCTTGTCAAGGGGCCTTGGCCAGTAGGTATGGTGCCTGGTCAACCGGTTTTGATGTTCCCAACAGAACTAGCACTTTCTGTCTTATGCTTGAACAGAGTCTTCTTCCTCCCTGCTTTCTCCAACCCTGTGAGTGGCCACATACTTCAGCATGTGTGCATATTGGTGGGACCTGCACATGAGACCAAGTGTTAGAATGGCTTTACAGGGATACCACAGTGACTCCGAGAATGTGGAACAAGTCCAATGGCACGTCACACAGTGATGAGGGATGAGATTGAGACAGTCCAGGGATACTGCAAGGGTACCTATCTCATGAGCATATAACAGGAGTCAGAGGACATGATCCTTTGGGTCACCAATAGTTAAAGAAGCCTTGAGAGTGATATAAAATGACAGAATAGTCAAACTTCTGCCCAGGACCACAAACTCCAGAAGTCTTGTGACTTACACATAGTTTTTATGGGGTTTTTTTTACAAGTTTCAAGAGCATGAAAATATGACCTAAATATAATGAATACAGTTGCAACTATGCATCACTCAGCCTGAAGCAAGGGAAAGGGTGGACTGCACTGTGCATCTCAGTAAAGTATTAATATAATAGGAGGTGTACTAGCTAAGCTTATAAAACATTCCTCATTCTTGTCCTTGAGTTTACTTTGTTGTTGAGGCACATGTCACAGGTCAAGTATTTCAGCTCACTTGAGTTACGACCCAGCACCATACTGAGGCTACCATATTCCAAAAGACTGAACATCACTGTTAATCACAGCTTTCCAGCAGATCCAGAGAGGGAATACCATAAAATTGTTTAGCAAACAGTGCATCTGCATTAAATAAAGATGAAAGTTCAATTTGAAATATTTGACAGTAATTTTTAAAGAAAAAAGAAAAGGTGTGAATTCTTATTAAACGTTTGCACAAAATCCTTTCCTGCTGCTATTATGGTGTACCTTCCTGAGATACATGTGTGGTTTACAGCATCTACATTACAATGTATAACTTTTAGCACTCACTTTATGCTGTAACACATGCACAGACACTTTTTTTTTTCTCCTCGCACTTCTTTTGGATATGACTTCTTAAGGCTTGTCTACATGGGGGAAGTTAAGCAGCATAACAATTTCAGGATAACTACTCTGTGATAGCTCCCTGTGGACACTTCATTGCAATAAAAAAAAGACTTTATTTGGGAATAATTACTGTGCATTGTGAGTAGTGGAATAATTATTCTAGAATAAAAATCAGTCTAATTCCAAGATAAGGTATATATACCCATGCAGGAGTTTTTGTCTGTTTGTTTGGGGGTTGGGCTTTTCACCCCAGAATATGCATACTGTACAGGAGTAGGTAGAACACTTTTTTTCCCCCTGGAATAGCTATGTTAGTCCATTTTTCCTTATAGATAAGGTTATGGTAACGAGTAAAATAAAATGTCCGTCACTTGGATTCTTGTTAGTTCAAAATGTAGTTTTTGTCAGTCCAAAATCTTTATGTTGCCAGCTAGTAAAAGCTGATGGACCTTTCCTTGACAAGGATTTTCCATTCCTTGGTAACAGGAGGATTTTTCCTCCTCAGCATATTCAAATAGAAAATCTGTAACTAGAAGCCAAAGTGTTACAAATTTTATCTTGGGGGATCATGCTAGAATACATCTTCTCTTTAGTGCATCTCTAGCAAAAAGAGCAATTGTCTCTGGCCCATAAATCCAGAAGACTCAAATTGTGACTGGCAAACTCCTACCTGATAGTGTTTTGTCTCTCCTTTCTCCCTTAATTTCAACTGGCTATTTATTGCAAGAAATTAGGTGATAGATAAAGATCCAAGAAGGCCTTGATACTTTGCCTGTTAAGCAAAGCTGAAAAGCTCTCCACCTGGCCAAGACACAGGCCAATCACAGTTATCTCTCCTGGTCTTGTAGCACTGATCTTTCTCCAAGTTCACTCAGGCATCCCCTACCTCCTGTATTTACGACCTCTCCTGCCTTTGTATTTTGACTGGCTCTGCTCTCAGGCTGTGGGTGGAGTGAAATTGTAAAACTATCTGTCAATGATTCTGTTTTTCCATTCAGCTTCAGGAAAAAGGGTTTATTCAGTAATTAAAAACTCTTTTTTTTTTTTTTTTTTTGCTTTTAGATGTGCCTAAGCATTTCTAGCAGAAACATAAATCACGCAAAAGAATCCATTCCACATTCATTCTGCTGGCCCACCTTTGCCTTTTAAAGATGTAATTCTGTAGTTCTGGTTGAAGGTGATCTTCAGGGTCTGTAGTCCTTTCATAATATGACCTTTCATTTCCCTTCTTACACTTTAGTCTTTTTAAGGAGATCTGGCAAGGCTGTTTCAGATACAGAATGTGTCTGTGATACTAATAGTGTTAATGCATAGTCTAGTGGAGATATTTAAAGCATTCCATGAACAACGAGGAGTTAAATTCAACTGTCTTCAATATGAATCAGCTTTATGTGCAGATAAATTGCCAGGCAAAGAGCAAACTGCAAATGTTGCTCTTGATTCTTTGTACACCAGCATTTTTGGTAATTTTTAAATATTCTATATTATCTTTTAAACAACAGATGGTGTTAATAAAATTATAAACCACACCCCATAAAATGCCAAACAGCAATAGAATTTTCCATGGAAATAATACTAGGTCTAATATTTCCACATTTATGAAAAGCTGAGCATGAAAAACATTCAGGTTGCAAAAGATAAGACCCAAAATAGTCCTTTTCATTTCTTGTTAATGCAACTTCAGCATTTTAATTAGTATCAATTACTGCAAATGGAGTTTTGGATGTGTTTTAACTTGTTCAAAAGTTTCAAAAAAAGAAAGTTTTTATTTGTTTGGTATTAGTCTCACTGCAAGTTCAGATGTGCTATGTGAAAAAAAAAAAAAAGGATATACTTTAAGAAATGGAGCTTGCTTTGAATCACTTAAAATGAAAGAGATGGATGACATGTTTAGTTTTTTGTGAGCTCTGAGTATTAAATTACTTAATAAAAGAAAAGTAAAATTTGGCAATGCCAGGTAAGTAATCAGAAAATAATGAAAACTCTCTAAAATAGGTGACAAGTCAAAGCTCTATCAAGGGCCAATTCATATTCCAGGAAATCTCACATTAACTTTGATCGAAGCAAGAGCTTTTGGTACTTCCACAGATGGAAAAGAATCAGACTAGTTAATGTAGAAATCTTTATTCTACTGACATTTTTCAGCAGTTTATAAACTGGATGGAAACAGACTGACTTTCCCCTTCAGACTAAACTTGTGGTCTGAGTATCACTCCAGGAGAACACTACAGTAGTTTCTCAGCTACAGTATGGAGACATATGGACAAAACAAGTGTCTTCTATGTACGCAGGAGAATGCCACCAAGCCTGTCATCACTTAGGTCATTCAGCACTTCCTCTGCCTATTTTGAGCCCAGCCTGCTGCCTTATCATATTATGCTGAAGGGAGAATCTGTTTCTTCTCTCCTCTATCTATCTTCTTGATATTCACAAGGCAGTCCTCTTCCCCCTGAGAAGCCCAATAGCCATGGCAGCTCAACTCCTGATCTTGAAGAATTGAGTGTATTTTTCAGAGAGCTGGGCAAGAAGTCTGGTATTGAGGATCTGAGCATAGCTAGACTGCAGCACCTCGAAGTGTGAACCCAGTCAGACTCTGCACTTAATTATGGAAAGTAGTGATTATGCAGGATGAAAGTCCCGTCAGCCAACTGCTGCCAGGTCTACCTGTCTTAAGGTGTTCCAGCAAGGTGTGTGGCTGAATCCTTGTAGCTCCACCCTCCTTTCACAGCCCCCTGTGGCATGTGTGCATCTTCATTTTATAGTCTTCAGGGCTAGTCCTCTGAGTGCAGTTTGTATGAGTCAAGAGACTCACGCTGGCATTACTGAGATCAGAATCTAGCCATTTGTATGTCTGAGCACATATTCTCCTTGAAACAAGTTTGTGGTAGTGTATTCAGGAATGTTTCTCACTCGGGTTCAGATCTGGTTCCAGCTGGAGTTCCCTTGTAATGTTCCAAATCTCATTAAGTTAATGAGAGTTTTTTTCCAGCAATTTCAACGGGATTCCCTGTTTCTGTGCCCACATCTTCGGCTCAGCCATACACATGGGAAGCCAGGGTGAGTGTCAGGAACAAGAGGTCACACTCCATCCTGGCTACTCCCCTCACAGCAGGACACTGAGCAGGGAGGCAGGGCAGACAGGTAGGCACTCTTGATGGCCTCCCTTAAGCCTCACCTTCCCCTGCTCCCCAGTTTTCTCTGTTTATTGGTATAGTCAGAGACTTGATTTTAGGAATGAAGGATAGGAAATTTGCACAAGTAAAATGAAAAAAACATGAATTCTGTGGGGAGTGCACACTGACATTACAGTGCTGGGCAATGGTGTGACCTCCCACCTACAGGTCAAGTTCAATCATTTAACACATACTCTTTTCCTTTTCAAGTATATTATCAAATTGTCCTGTCACATCTGTCTGCCTTGTTGACCATCCCAAAAAAAAAAAGAGACTGCAGACAGAAGAGATTGCCCTCAGATGAACTGAGGGATGGCTGAAAACCTTGCAGAGCAGGTGACAAAGCTGACATTTTCATGGAAAGAAGACTGTAGCAATCAGGACAGTCAAACCAGTACCTTTAATGAGAACTAGATTCACCCACACAAACAAGTTGAATGGACTCAGAGATACGTATCTTCTCATATCCAAATCATATACTTCCTATTAGCACTACAATTATTATATAGACTCACTAAGAGAAGACAATCTTCCTAAATATTTATTTAGTGTTGATAGAATTGCTTACAAAACCTCTCTCTCATTCTGAGAATCTCTTACAAGACTCCCTTGTTCCCAAGTTCATTATTGCTACTTATATTATTACTGTAAATCTTTCTAATGCCTCAAATGCTTGGCTCAGAAGAACATTTTTATAATGAGGGTGGGGCAATGCAAAACTTTTCCCCTCCTAATTCATTGCTAAATGGTATTTGCAAGTTCAAATGCCAGAGTGATGAAATCACAATATTATTCATTGGATTTTGTTTGATTATTTGGTAGTGTTGTAGGGAACGTATCTATAAAACAACATGAAAAGCAGAGCAACAGAGCTGTAGGGGTTTTCCGGAATTTCTCTTCCGCACACATCAATTTTACTGTATGACTGTCCTGAAAGATTTATGCTTTGTGTTTTGAGGGCCAGGTTTTAAATGGCTTCACAGAATAAAAATATTAAAATTTAAATACAACTTTAAAAATGTGTGTTGGACCTTTGGGCCTTCTGAAGAGGTCAAGTTCAAGACACTTATAAAAAGACCATTCCCAGAGAGACTGCATGGGAAAGCCTATTAACATTACTGCTTTCCCTTTATTTCCCCTTTGATCATAAAATAAGGTTATGGGTGGCAAAAGCTGTAATGGTGGGAAGATCCCAAATAGGATAGTATGATTTAATCTACTGAATATAAAAAAACTCAAATTACCAACAACAATATGGTGGGTTACCAAGCAAGAGTATGACTACAAAGTGCCTTGCTAAGGATAAACAAAAACAAGACCAAAAACTACAAAAAAAAGAAAAAAGCCCTGTACAAGTACATAATAGGAATGAAGGTTTTTTAAAAAATAAGGAAGAAGAAAGAGAATTTTCATTCTACTTCTTCTTTAATTAAATCTCATTCTGTCCATATGACAAAAAACATAACAATTATTTAAAGTGTTCCTAAATATTGAGTAAAAATAAAGAAGCTCTGCATCTGGCTTAGGTAATAACAAAGTACAATTATCTGTTTATGCTAGGAACATGACTCAAAATCTCCATATTCCATATGGAGAATATTCTTTTCCTACTTCTGCAGGCCTAATAGTGACAGTGAGTGATTTAGGGGAAGACAGGGAGATTATACAAGTCTACATGAGCACTTCTGAGCTCATTTTTGTCCAAACAAACTGGCTTTTGACTGTTATATATATTTTATACTAAAAGCTGGGGACTTTTCTCAATTTTACTGTATGACATAAAATTTAGAAAATATACTATATGAACTGTCTTCCATTGCTGCTAAGGCCATTTTTTTATCATGTGGGTAACAAAAGGTCCCTAGTGCAAAACAGTCTTAAGCTCATTGATGTTAAACAGTCCTATCTAAATAAAAGCAAAATTTGGCCCTGAACACCTCTAAGCAGAAAACTTTGTTACTGTCATGAATATCTTAAATGTAATCGTTTTTCTTTTAATTAACATTCTAAAGAGAAGAGGAAGTTGGAAATCCAGATAAATCTGTTATGAGTCAATTAAGAAGCCAGGATTAGCATATGCAATCAAGATGGGTGCAGCAAGATTTCATGGAAGAGTTCATGAGGAAGGAACCAGGATGTATCATTTGCATGGGCAACCTCCTTGGTTTGTGTTCTCCTCAACCTCAGTATTGTTGACTTGACTCACTGCACGAATATTGCCAAGCAGTAGCAAACCACGATTTCATTTTCCTGTTTGCCCAGATACAACTTACCTTGATGTGCAGTTTTAAAAAAGACGAATCATATGAACTGTGACAAACAGTGGTCCTTTTCTTCTTTCTGCAGACATTCTTTTTAATAAAATTTCTTCCTAAACCCCAGTTGTATGAATATCATCAGCAGATACTGTAGACTGTCCTATTCTTTCCCGCATCAGATAAATGATATTGGACAGCCCTCAGGACTAAAGTAGAATACTTCACACATAGGATACCTGAACAATGGAAGCCTTTATCAGGGGGTGATTGATCAGTGGAAGATATAAAAGGAATGGATACACCAGATACTATCAGATAAGCATTTATATTCTAAAGCCAATGTCCAATTTACAAGATAATGCAGCATTTTGTTTGTTTCTGCTCTTTGTTTTGTTGTTGTTGGGGGGGGTTGTTTGCTTTTTTGAGGGTTTTTTTTCTTAGTAAAACAAAAAAATAAACATTAGCATTATGGGTACAGAGCTTGAAACTTTCAACATTTTTAGCTGATTATTCTAGAGTTCAGCCATAATGGAGAATCTATCTATCCATGGTGTATCTCTTCTATAAATAAACTGAAGGGCATGAGTGTATGGGGATAAAAAACTAATGTTTTCCTAACTTCACATTTCACAGAAAGAAGAATTCAAGGCTTTTGAAATATGATACTCAATGGTAATAAAAACTATTTAATATATATCTGTGATCTCAATTGTTTTGAGAAAAGCTTCCATAACACTGCAGAACAATACAAATTTAGCACAGCTGCTGAAAGACAGTCACTAACTACTGAACACATTTTCAGCATATGGCATGATTTTGCTTAGATCTACACATCGAAGGAGTTTGATGGAAACTAAACAATCATTCATAGATCTCAAGCCTCAGTTACCCAGGTTCACAGAAAGCCATACACTTAATGCCAGTTGAGAAAACTATTTGTTTTGTAATGACTACAAATAGACTACAGAACATGGAAAAATGAGAAAAAATGAATTTCAGCTACCTGAAGCTGTGTTAAAAGCTCATGTCTGCTTTTGCTGACTTCATATTCAGTAGTTATGATAGACTTTGCACAACACTGCTTTTCCAAGGTTTGATCAAGGTTTACATGATACTCGTTTAACACAAGACTTGATACCTTCAGATTCAACAAAGAAAATTATATACTTCACAAATGTAGTTTCCTAATTTGATTTTTTTGAAAAAAA
>VXBX01007653.1:570297-586029 GCA_013400415.1 Scytalopus superciliaris | reverse complement strand
CTGGCCCAGCCGGGGGCGCGCCCGTGGCGGTGGGTGGCACGTCCCCCCCGCCCGCCCGCGGCGCGACTCCGCGCTGCCGCTGTCACGGGGAGCAGTGCCAGGAACTCGCCGCTGTGCTCCAGGATTTTATTTTTGATTTTTCCGCTCCGTCTCCGAACCCGCCACTCGAGGTTTTGCGAAACGCTCGCCCCTTTGTCGCCGTCTCCGCCGGCTGCCTCGGGGAGCGCTCCTGACAGGCACCTGCCCGACCTGGAGTTTCCCTCTGCCAGTCTCCAGCTTTCTCTGACTGCGAGAGAAACTTCGCTAAATTGCAAGTTTGCTGAAACACTGTACACCAGCTCCTAAGCTGAAATGAGTTTAAACTGAGGAAAGCTCTTCGCTGGTTTTAGTCCGTCCAAATGAGCGCAGCGCTTCTATGAAAATAATTCACAAATTCAGATGCAGACACTCCAGGGCGTGTGATCTAGAGGTGCCCTTTCATTCTGGTCTGCGCTGCTTGGGTGGGTTAGCAGCAGCCCCTTATTTCTACTTTATATTATTTGGGTACAGTGCATTCTTATATTTGTCTGCTGTAGTCTGCTGGCAAACATTAGCATTCAAGCTTACATTTTTGACAAATGTGCAGACAGGAATAGCATGAATAGACATCTTAAATATTAACAACCTAAGCATCTGTTGTGAAACAAATTTAATATATTTACTCTGTTTTTCTCACATTGTTAGAAAAGGTTACAATAAGTGTAAAATTTCAGCTGTAGTTAGCACAAGGAATGCTTGGATATTTCACTATCTCTTCATGCTTTTAACACAATCACCAGATAGAAATGTGTCAAATCAGGCGCACTATTCAAAAACAACTTGAAACTGTAAGCGTAGAGTGTACAGACATGAATGTAGGATGTTCGCTACAATTTCTATCTTCTAGTTACTCTGCAGCACTGTTTGTAGAATTTGAGAGTGCTCTTTTCAGTCCTGTACTCCTATATGCTCTTTAATATGTTTATACGTACAGTCATTTTCTAATTCACTTTCTGTTTGAGATTGTCATTGGTAGTACCTTGCTTTTCAAGTTGAAGGAATGGTTTTCCACAGAAATGTGAAGTAACATAGGGTAGGTAAAAAAAAATGAGCAGGCAGAAAATGCGATGTGTTCATGTATGCGTCTGAACAGATAGCGCACACACACATAGTAAGGCAATAGAAGAAAAATTAAAATCACTGACTAGCATGCCATGTATGCCCACTCTTGAATAGAGCTAGTGGAAAAGAAACAAGTGACTCCAAGGAATTCCTCTGTCCCTGGAATAAAACTGTTCAGAGTAGAACAAGAGCACAGAAGAGCGAAGTCTCCAAAAAGACTGTAGAGTTATTTCAGGAATCAATGCATTCCTTCCCTTTTTCCCACAAGTTCAAATATGTAATAAATAAGTCCTTTGTATGCAAAAGAGTTTACTGGAACAAAAACTATTTAAATGAAATGCTTTTTGTGCATGCACTTTGAAAAACTGTCCATTTCTTTTTTATATTCTTTGTTCTTAATACTTTAAATAGGAAAGTAACTCTTGCAGTTTCCCCTCCCCTGTTATTTTAGCGATTCGCATGAATCCTAACCTGCTGCTGTGCTACTGAGAAAGCACTGTAAAGCAGACAGAGTCGATCTGTAACTCACTAATGGGATACAGTGCTTTGACAGCATGAGAAGCAGAGAGAGGCTGCCACAGCTTGTATGTGAGCAGGACACCTTTTTGGTTCGCAGCATAGGCCCAGCAGCTCAGCAGATGAGCACCTGCCCTCTGTTGATGTGCTTCCCAAGGCATGGCAGGCAGTACCAGCCCTGCCTGCAGCCGTTCCTGCAGCCCTGCCAGCATCCCACAGGCACCAACCACTACATTCAGCCCTGCTGGGGATGTGGGCACATCCACCTCTGCAGCACAAAAACCTCTTTAGAGAGGTTTCTCCTGGATTTCAAGTTTGGGCTAGAGAGGGGTTTAGTGCCATTTAGAAGACAATCAGATGAAGTCTGGTGTTCTTCTTAAAAAACAGACCACCAAATCTTTTTACTGTATCAATTACTCAATTTTTGGAAGTATTGTCACCTTTGTATTGTCATCTATTTTTTAATCTAAGCATTGTCAGAGAAATTTGAAGTAATTCTTTAGGTTTCCATCTGTATTTGGAAAAAAAAATATCAAGGAGATTATTTTATTAATAAAATAGTTTGTAATATACAGAAAAATATATTAAAAGCAGATTTCTGAATTAAAACTGGAGGAAATATGACTTCTGAAATGTTTTAGTCTAGGAACTATGGTATTTTAACATGGACTCTAGTGAAGCATTTTATTGCCTTTTTATATATAACTGCCATTGCTCTCTCTAGATATATTTAATATATAACCAATGAAGCCACAAACTTTCCTTCTACAACAGTTTAAACACATCTGGAACATTTTACTTTCTTATAATTTATGTTAATAGATGTAGAGTGTATATACAATCTTCTCAGACATCATTGCTTTTTCCAAAGGGGAATTTTTTTACTTTCAGTCAGGGAATATATTTATAAGAACAAAATAACTCAAAGTATATGCAATTCTATATATAATTTTATTTTCTGTTATATTAGGTTGATTATATAAAGCTTTCATTTAGAGCGATGGGATGATGAAATTACAGAGGAGTGATTGGCTTTTGTTTTTTTCAAATGGTTCAAGTTGAGGGCTGCAAAAATGAATGTTTTTGGTAAAGTTCTTTGAGTACATAATATTTTTCATAGAATTCTGACAAATTAATTTAATAGAAATGCCACAAGTCTCTTAGCATGGAAGGCTATATCTCCAGGTAAAATGGAAGTTCTGCTTTTGCCGTTATAGGCATCAGGCTTCAGTAAGCTGCTCCTCTTGTGGAATGAACACTTTCTACTTAAAGCTATCATGCACCTACTGTTTATTTACGCTGCATTAAACTGACAGCACAGCAATCAGAGGAAAAAATATGACTTACTTTCCTGAAGTAAACACCAGTTTATAGGTTACTGCATGTGTTTATATTCCTGTCGCCACTAAATAATGGCTGTCTCCATTTTAATATCTACCTGTGGTGTTACCCAGGGCTGCTGGCTCTTCCTTGTTTAAAATGAGGAAAAAAATGAAGGGAGGGTGAGGAAGAAAAGAAAGTTTTGTTATCATTCCACTCCAAGACGAACTTAACAGAAAAGTGAGTCGGTATTCCTTTCTGTGGCATACCGAAGCCAGTTTTAAAGACATAGTATTCAGTTTTACTTGGTGTAATTGAATTGCATCTCAAACAGGGAAAACAGAATTCCTTAACAGTATTTGTCTATCCAAGACACTGAAATTGTATATTCAGGCAATGGCAGATTAAGGGCAGAAGCATTTTATTAATAACTGAAAGCACATATGTGTGTGTGATGAAAAATGTTCTGCAAATCTGTCACTATGCAATCAAGTGCATTTTTTAAACTTTAGTTGTCANAAAAAAAAAAAAAAGAAGTAAAACAGTTTGACGGTTAAAGAGTAACTTACAGTTCTTACTGCCTGTTATACTGAAATTTTGCAACTTTATAAAGTCCATGTCAGAAAGCACTGTTAATGTTACTTTTGATATTGGACTAATGCGTCCAAGTAGCTGGTGTTTGAACTGAAGATAACTGCAGTCCAAATAATCCCCACCTTACAGAAAGCTTCCCTAAATCATTTGTTGGAAGATTCCATTAATAACCTCTACGTTAGAGGTCCATTTTTTCCCTAGATTCTGAAATTATTATACTTAATATTAAGTTGACTAGTTTGTCAGTTCCTGCGGCAGTGGTATCCTGAACTCTCAACAACCCTGACCACAACTTGTAACTGTAACTTTCAAAAGGATATACTAGTAATGCTCAATTCCCTTCAAAAGTGGTGTTTTCAAACATTTGCCATCCTGTGACATCTAAGTGAACCACAGTTATCACCAACACTTCATTGCTTAATTGCTATCCATTCTGTTGCTTTGCAAATGTTGGCTCTCTAATGGTTTCTGCACTGCGTTGCTCTCGGTAGGTACAAGTCTTGATAGAGATTAATTTTAAGGAGACTTGCCAGTATTGATCTTGTACGTATGTTCTGATCTGGTCCTCATGCCCTGTACCAGCTGTAATCTACTCTTAATCTGAGTTATCTAGTGCAGTGTAGTAGGAATGGCATAGTAATAGTAGAGCAGAGTATAGTAACATACCTCAGGCACTGTCTGAATTGTAAATATTTCCTTTTAAACTTGCTGGGCCTGACTTTTCTCCCATGCACACTGGTGTGTCACTGCAGAGGTTGGTAAACCTTTGCTTTTACAGCTCTTGTAGACAATCAGTGTTAGGTGTTCCAATGGTCTGAGAAACACACCAATACTTAGTATTTACGCCAAGGTCCATCTCTTAGCTAGTTTTTTAGAACACTAACACACAACGATCTCTTTGGAGATTGATTTTCCTGTGAGACACTGTGTATTTGTGTATGATGGGATTTGGACTCTGAGAAGCCTTCCTTTCACTGGAGCCTAGGCCAGCTCTGCCCTCTGAGCTGTTGTAAAGCATTGCTGGAAACATCTCTCAGCAGCTGTAGGTTCACAGGAGTTAGCTCTCGCCACCTTGTGCTTCTCTGTTGTGAACTGCGGGTTAGATAGGCAGAAGAGTCTGCTCGCCTGCAGATGGGCCTCAGTCACCCCAGCTGCACCTGGGTGCAGAACATCAGGATGGGCCACGTCTATCAGCTGTGTTGGCCTTACATAACTTCCAGCGACTATCTGCTCTATCTTTCCCTTGGGACATTATGACATGATATGACCTGAGGAGATGAGGGAGGTGCTTTAAACCTCGAGTGCATCTCATCTTCCCAGGATCCTGCTCTGACAGGATTTATTTGGCCAGCAGCAATCATTTGTGGGTCGTTCCACTTGTTGCTCACTAGACAAAGTGGTGATGCACTCAAGATCACATATAATTGATGACTATCTTATAATCTTTTCTGGTGTCTGGATTCCTGATTCTGGTTTCAGCCTGACAAAAAAAAGTGTGATTTTGTGTAAGTAACTGTCCACACTGTGTTTGCCATCCTTAATGCTGTAACCTTGATTTTGAAAATGGTCAGCAACTCACAACTTCAGATGAAAGAAAAGGAAGCTGCTGTACACTGTTCTTCTGTAAATACAGCTTTTAATATGCTCCTCGGGTTTATTTACCTAGCTATGAAATTAGTAATATATGTGTTTTGTAGAACACTGAGGGATTAAGTAATTTTTTATATTTTTAAATCAGTCCTAGAGTGGGAAACATTTTCAACACAAGTGCCAAGAATTCCTGCTCTGAACTCAAACACACATGCAAAGGTATGACAAAGGTATATCCTTTCCAGTAACTGCACTTAGAATATGTGTCTGGTCATAACAGCCAGGTAATTAAAAACATTTTCAATGAACAGGAGAAACATTCTAAATATCATACATTCTTTGTATTCCTAATTCTATTAGATTAAATAAAAGACAGAGAGGAGGGGAAAGAGAGTGGGAGAGTGTGTGCATGCACACAAACTCACAGAAGGACCAAAGGCAAAAAATGAAGTGGAGAGAAATTGCAGAGTGAGTTTTAAAATGTTTATTATCAAAGATTAGATTAATATTTTTGTGGAGAACAGTATTAGGAAGATTTTAAATCATTAATGCTTTTCATCATAGGTGGGCTCCCTTGATAAATGTAAGAAGTCTCAAGAATAATTAGAGGCATCTTAAAACTTAAAAATGACAGTTTTAGCTTCTAAGGATTCATTGTAATATAATAATACTGTATGCTTTTTAGTGTTACTTCTGCACTAGACATTTAATTACAGTCTTTGTGAGACATGTTATCTGTGTAGTAACCAGTGCATAAAAAGAATGATATTTACTTTTACATACAAGCTCTTGCTTGCCAGTTTTCTTTTTAAGATTGTAGATTAAGATCTCCAATCCAGAATGTTCATGTCTTCAATGAAAACAACTTAATTTGACACGATTTTTGGAAGGAATGGGGCACTTACTGTAATAGTACTGCTTCTGTAGTCACACTTTTTGCAATAATACTTGAACTGCTATTTAGCAGTAGGATTTTTTCTGTGCAAGGGCCCAAACTCAGCATCTCTTTGTTGTTCAAAGGATAGATTTTAGAATATCAAACAAAAAAGCACGTTTAAGTTGTGTATTGAGAAGTAAGATTAAAAAAAATCTAAGAGTACTTTGTTAGGTTTTTCACAGGTACAGCTTATTGCTGAGAGAAAATTCAGAGCTTGCCTTTTCTGTGTCAGGTACTGACTATTGTCTGAAACATATTCTGGATAACGTAAATTTACGGGATTTATAGTTTGGTCCACACATTGCTGTGGAAAAGTGAGTACATTCACAAGAAGGTGCAGAGAATTAGGTTTTTTTTTTGATACATTTGCAGATTCCCCTAAATATGAAAAGTGTTCTTCCACATACCGAACTTCCCACAGTTCCTAGGTTTTGCACTGCCGTCATTGCAGGATGAGGCACAATGGAAACCGCATCCAGCTGTTTTAGGGCAGAGTTTTCTCAGTTGATTGTATGTATCATATGTCTTCTTTCAAGTCTTGTTTCTCATTTCTTATCTAAGAGTCCTGTGCAGGAATGACACAATACTGGTGTTGAGCCCCTAGTTTCGGTATGCTTCGTAAGAAAATTTCACAGTCCAATCAGTTAGTCAAAATCAGTCTCTGTCCCATTAACTGTATTCTGTTGACTTTTTCTTTCTTTTTTTTTTTTTCCCATGTGATTCACTGAATACCATAATGCCATTCATAATGAGTTTTGTTATAATCTTTTAAAGATAATTTTATAATAACATATTTATATTTGAAACTTGTGATTTCACTACTTTATTTGGGCTGCAAGTCCTACAAGTAACCAACTTCTGCATTGCCACTTAAAATGGCAATTAGGATACTCATAGCTGTAGTTATTGTTTTCTAAGCATTCCAGAAGAATTTTATAGATACCATGCAAGAGAATTGAACCAGTAGAATTTCTTTATATATTTGGCAGGATGACAGATATGCCGTAAGAAGCATTATACTGCCTGATAAATTGCATTACCAAGCACTATTTCATATAGGTTCTGTCTCTTTAAAAATGCAGTCTCCTCTATTTGCCCTATTAATTGTTGATATGTTGCCATCCACAAGACAAAAATTAGAGCTGTAATTAAATAATCATGTGATGCTCCTTAGTGCCAGTGAGAGCAAACTCATTTTTCCAGGCCCTGATGGTCACTGATTATTGTATTACTACTGGCTTGCTTTATTTTTTTTTAATGGCTCTATATTGCTGGGTTACCTAACCACTGCCCTTCTTTTCAAAATTAAAGGAATTGAAGAACATTAAGTCACTTAATTGGCCAGTGGTCTATGGGGACACAAAGTAGTCATACCTTCTCTGCTTTTTGGTCACTCAATTGGTTCTACTGGGAGAACTACATCAGTGGTGTGGTTGTGTGCCATTTAATTTACACTGGTGTTTTGGCTGGGATGGATGCATATAGGGAATGCCAGGAGAATTACAAAAGGAGCAGGGTATTAAAATTCAGAAATGATTAAAATTGAAATAAAAGGATGCTGCTTCTTTGCCAGTACTCTGGCAGTCATAATGACACATAGAGATTAGTTTCCACCTTCATCTTTTCCTTCTTTCTCATTTCCTCTTGTTTATTGTTGACACATTTTCCTTATGTCTCTGCTTCTCAGCGCTTTTTTTCACTGTTATATATTCCTACTTTTTCTCTTTCCTTAAGCATGGAGAAGCTTACTTAACCTTATTATAACAATAACAGAATAGGTTATTAATATTTAATATGCACATGATTAAAATTTCTCTCTTAAACATAGGTCAGCTCTATTATTAACTGACATGTTATTTTTCATTAAAAAATTTTTATTCTGCCCTTACGGTTTCTCAAACACCCTTTACTTTGGTGGTGATTTAACACATAATGTTTAGAAAACTGTGTTAGGCTAGTGAAAAAAAAGAACTTACCAGTCATGGATAATCAATTATGCATGAATTCAGATATAACAGATGGAAACTGGTGAGTTAAAGTTTCTCTTTAGCTTCGTGATTTTTTTGTTTTGTTTTTGTGACACCTGTCTCTTATGTATAGATAAACATCTAACATAGCATACTGCTTTTCATGCGTCTTTGTGTGTTTTGCTTTTTGGGTTTTTTTGCTTCTTTTTGGTTTTGTCGGTATGGCATAAACTTATTTTCCCCTGTTTATAACTTACTATTTTTAATTTGTTTGTCTGTGAACATTTCTATACTGTCTGCCTTTTCTAGGGCTAAATTGTCCTGTGATGAAGCCAGCATTTAATCTTCTAATAAATTACACAATGTCATTTAACCTTAAAATTGAGTCAACACAATATTTTAAATTATAGGAGTTCAATTCTGCCTTCACCTGCTTGTGGCCTGTAGTGTTATGACATTAAAGCAACAGGATAGACTGAGGCTGGGCATATATATGCATATATGCATATACACACATTCTTGTGATTGTGGTACTTACATAGTTGTTCCCTCCAAAGGCATTAATTAAATTTCTTTCAATCATTTGACAAAAAAGTAGATTGCTTTACTGCTTTTTATTAAAAAGTTCAGTATAGATTAGGCATAATATTCCTTTTGGTCATAGAAAGATTTTCACAGACCTAAGTCAAGCAAAAAAGGCAATAACCCTTTGTGACATGCCCATAGCAATGACCACTTGGTATTAAGTAAATAAAGAGCTGAGTATGTTTTCTTTCTCTTTTTTACACAGAAATATCTGAAAGAACTTTAAGCATGGCCTTAGATATGATATGGCAGGGTTTCTGTTTAGTCAGTCCTGGCAGTGAATTGAGCAATTCTTGTATTTGAAGGTGTCCCATGTTTCAAAAACATGGGGGTAAATTGATTTGGACATTACTTTTCTCTGCAATAATTTGGAGCATTTTGTCACCTGGCTTCACCGACCTTGGAGGTGGCATATTTGCAGATGTGTTGTGGAGAGATTTTCCATCTGTATATCAGTAAAGGAAAAATGAGAGAATGCACTCCATCTTTTTCATGAGCAGAATATTCCGAAACTTCTCATGAGCATTTTACCAATATTTCTGAAGGAAAAAATCTAATATGGGAAGAAGTTTGTAGTATAACCTGACAGAAGCAAATTACAGAGAAGAGATCTTTCCCCACAAATTTTTGTATTTAATGCAGGAACCAATTTTTACACACCTGTTCAGGCATTTCCTTCAAGTGCTTTCATGAGTATAAATTACTATCATAAATATTAACCTAATTTTGCCCTAAAAATACTGTATTCTGTTGGGTTCCCAACTGCTGCTCTCTATCTCAATTTGTTTCCCTTGTAGCCACTTAGCAGGAAATCTAGAAATGTATTTATTTTAGCAAATAAATACATTAAATAATTGAATACATTTTTGTTAATTAATTTTTTAATTTTTTTTTTTTTCCTGATTTAGAACAAGTATTTTGAACATTTACAGGGTGCTTGGAGTAACATTTTGAAGTGATTTGGCTTTGCCTTATGTTGTTTGCATTAAACTAAGCATACTCTGACACACGTATAAATGACTTTTATCTTAGTGACACTGCATATGCTAGACCTTTTTTAGTTAGTGCCTGAATATTAACAGATACCTTGTTCCTTAAAAGAGCTGTGAATATTAACAACTAATTGTTCCTGAAAAGAACTGTGAAAAACTAATTCATTTTGTCTTTGTTATTGTGGAATCATCTGAGTTTGAGATTGGAAGGAGCCCTAGAAGAAAAAGCTAATTCGGCCAAAACCACCAACTTTCAATGTGTTTTACACCAAAACCACACATTTTGCATGTATTTTATGTACAATGAATATTGACTCCTGTCAAGTTTGGCTGTAATTAGGTGCACAGTTTTACTTAAAAGGTTTTGAACCTTAGAAAAAGTGTAGCAGAACCTGGGCAGACTTCTGAGTTAATAATGAAACTGGAAATAGGACATTTCATGTGGTTTTGTGTTTCATAATGAAAGTTTGACATAGTTCAAGTCATCAATCAGTTCTAACCATTTCCTTAGACTTAAAACTCTTCCATGTTTTCAGTTTTTATCAGTAGATTTTTATTCATACTATCAGGTCAATGAAAGAAATGATTCTCCCATTGATGAAGTATTCCTATGTAAGAACTCACTGCAGTTTGAGCTCAACAGTGCGAACATCTAAGCCGTAGATAATAATGCTTGAATAATCCTCTGTAGAGCTAAGTGCAATGGTTCGGATGTTTTCTACCACAATGTGCAGCTTTGCTTGGGCTGTGTGAAATTCATCCTTACCCAGAACTGTTGGATAAAATTTCTGTATTCCTGAAAGCATACTTTTTTCGGTAACTGTGAGGGAAGCACAACGGTTGGATGTGATGGAAAATTAATCAGGAAATGGAAGAAAGCAGAATTGGTCAACAACATTGCAAACCACTTTGGAGATAACTTGCTGCAACTTTTCTTTTAATAAATAAAAATAACTGGGACTATGGATTTATATGTCCAGGGATCATGGTTTACATACTGTTAAATTCACAAAGCTTCTATTCAGACAGATCCATAAAATAACCATTTATCAACTGACTCTTCTTTTAGGTAACAATTATATGTCTGTCTCATGCCTAGGAGTTACCTAGTGCTGTGATGATCAGGGTTTTAACAGGAACCACTTTTTTTTTTTATGTCCTGTATTAAACATCTTCACATGAAAGACCTAAAAATTACACCTCTGGGGAGAAAGCTGTGAAATTAATGACCTGCTGAACATACACTTATGACATAGGTAGCTTGGCTGATCCTAAGATACCAACTTTCCTCTTTTCTTCCAGCTGCCTAATTGCATTAACTATTATTATCTAAAGATCTATTGCATTTTTTTATTTGTTCTTTTTTGTGGAAGTAGTTGGCTATAGTTGCCACATGGAAATTACGAGCATGACTCACAAAGTTCTAGTCTAGTGATAGGGATGGAAGACGATGTGGTCCTCAAAAATTTTTTTTAAAGCTGAAGCTTTTTATTTGAAGTAGTTCTGAAATCTGTAGTTATAAAACATATTTGCTTATATTAAATAACATATAGATAGTGTTTGTGGGAGTTCATGTCCTGCTATAGGTGTAGGAAGTGAACTCAGTTTGTCCACACAACAGGCAGAGACACTGCAACTAGAGTAAGATTTATGTAATTAACCATTAATATTCATTGCAGTGATCTTTTATGGGAAAATGGGCATCTCTCTATTACAGTTTTAAGCAACTAAGATTTCTTGTGGCAACCAGAGGTAAAAGACTCACTATTCTCATTAGTGGTCTCATTCAACCTTCACTTCATGCCAAACAGTTTTGCCGGGTTTTACTCCATAATTTTCTTCCAGCATTTTGCCTCTTTGCGAGTCACTAAGGGGTGAACTGAAATGACTCCTGCGACCACATCTGCAAGTGTATGTATTTACTTCAGTTGTACAAGCATGCTAGTCAAAATAGACATACAGCTATGAAATGACTTGCGCAAAATGGTGCAGTAGTTTTGACTAAAAGTAACTCAGTTTTATCCAAAACCACATTTTGCATATTCTTATTAAGCCCTATTTTTAAAAAAGGATTCTGTGATTGAAGTACATTGCAGATAATGTTTGCAAGAGTAAACGAGGCTCGTCACAGAGGCAATCAATAGGGAGATGTCTGTTTGTATATGATTTTACATATCTGCAAGCTAGCTGAGACATCCAACTACAAAATGCTGCACCATGGGACACTGTGTAGATATCTGATACTTCCCAGGGGGTTTGGGGTCTGTAAACTAATGAATGCACTACATGTAGCCATATATGTAGGTTTTTCACCTCTGACGAATACCGTAAGGATAATTTACTTCACTTAATAAGCAATTAAGTGCAGTTCAATACAGCTGACTATCGTAAGTTAAATATTCATTTTACGTAACTGTTTCAGGACATGGTGTGTGAGAGAACACAAACGAGCAGAAATTGCTCATGCAAAATGTGAGAGGGGACGACAGCTTGTGTGCGATGCCTTTCAGTGCTATGAATTTCATTTCATAGCACTTTTGCTTTTTGACAGGCATCCTATCCAGGCTGGGGCAGGTTGCAGTCAAAAAAATCTAGGTTGGTATGTAACTTTTGAGTTCAGCGTGGGGGATGTCGCAGAATGCTGTGATTTGCATTGGTGTGCATCACATTCTTGGGTCGTATGTAAATTGCAATTGCCGCAGTCAGGTTGGTTAAAGCTTTTGAGCAGTGTCAGGCAACCATTGTCGCTCAGGGCAAAGCGAAGGGGAAGTCTGTCTGAGGAGACTGAAAAACAACTTCAGTCAGAGGTGCAAATCTTGTAGGGTTGTAGGTCTGCATTGGCATGACAGTGGTGACTGTGCTGAGGTGTGCACAGGTAGACATGGGAAAAGATAGTAGGGCACATCCTTCCCCTTCACCCACACTTCTGTCTAACCCATGTGGCAATTAGGCACAAGCCCACTGGGGAGTCATCCACCTTTTGGCCATAGATCTGTGGCTTCAGAAAGCCACAGATTGGTATTTTCATTGCCTTTCTGTCCAGTGGTTACCCTTAACCACAGATGTGCACCCATCGCCCCTTGCAGTGGGGGAAATGCATTCAAATCCCCATCAAAGGGCATTTCTCAAGAGTCCCACTGCCGTTGCACTGCTCTGCATCACCTCCAGCACAGGTGCCTACGAGTTACCCAAATGGCCACAGTGTTGTCAGGAGTATGTACATATAAAACCCAATCAGCCTGATCTCCCTAAAGAATTCTGAAAGAAGAGAATACACAGCCATGCTGGTTTTGCTCTGCTGCCAGGTCATTTCTGTTTGCATTGCACAAGAGCCAAGCCTCAAGAGTTGGGCCCGTATTTCTTAATTTATTTTGAACAAGAAAAGATTGGAATAGAGGCCTTAGGAGGCATCGAGGCAGTGAGCCACGCTGGAGAATTTGTTTTGCTTTGCAGCTACTGAGAATGCTGCTCGAGAGCTAATTCACCATGGGGCTGAAAAACACAGTCCAACTTTTAAAATATTTGTCTTATTTCAACACAACCTAGTGCAAATGCATTTATATATATCATAAACACAATGAACAACTTTATTAAGGATTAATAACCTTTATTAAGCATGTATTTGGCTGCTGTATGTTGACTAGAAGCTATGAAAAATGTGATGTTACTATTGCTGCATGTTTAAATGATTGCCTGCGTATGTATCCATGACAATATCTATTCATCTTCTGTTCTTTATATATATTTTTATTATAAATATCTTTATTCTAGTGGAACATTTTAATATCAAAGTTGACACAGTGAAGTGCAAATTGGAATAGGTCAAATGAAAATCAGATATCTGTATCTTGAATTTATTCCAAGTAGTTTGGTATTGATAAGAGATATCTGATTGTTGTCTATCTGTCAAGACACATAGCAGCCTTTAGTAATTTGTGCTTTCTAGTCAAAGCAAGGATTTCATGCTCAGCTTTCCAAGTCTGTAGTAAACACTTTACCCAGCATACATGGTGTATGGGAATTAGATTAATCTATGTGGTAGAAAGTTTATAAGGTTTAGTACATCTAAGCAAGAGAGTTCCATAATCATTTATCCCAAGCATAGGAAGCATATGCACAATTATATAATTAACAGAATATTTGTTTGTCAGTGTTTGGTTAGTGTGCGTAATAATATCATTATTAGGCCTTCTGTGCTCCTGTATTATCAGATTGTTATCTCCCTGCTCCTTTAATTCACCGTCTGCTTTTTAATCACTGTTTTAATCCAAACATTCTAATTTTTTTTGACCATGAAGAGAATGACTTGTGAACACCAAAGCAGAAGTTATTTTAGAAGATTTTAATCTTTTGTTGTTGTTACTTGTTTTTGTTATTGTCATATCTGGTAATCATTTTTATAAGGTGTTTAGGCCCAAATGTTGTTCCAGATCACATTTGCTCTATTCTAATCAGCTCTGCATCTCTCAAATTATCCTCGGTGTCCTCCTCCTCCATCATGCTTCAGGCAGCATACTGCCAGCTGAAACTCTCACATCCTTCATGATTTTCTTTAGTGGTCAGTCTTGCTTACTGCTGAAGTTTTAAGTTTACTCAATCAGGCTTTTCTGAAAAGGTGAAAAAAAAAAAAAATAGTGTGGATATTTTTCACTGTGCCTGCAAAGTTTAAATTCAACTAGTCAAGACTGTTTTTTCTACGAGTATTCAACCTCTTAGAAAAAAAAGAACCTCTTAGGTTTTGGGTTTTTTTTTTAAAAGGACTGAATGATTGTCGTGTTGGAAAAAGATTGGTTTCGAAACCAACAACCCACTAGACAGTTATCCCTTGATCATATGTTATGGAAGATGTCACCTACATTTTCCCTTGTTTTCTTTGTGAAATGCATTTCTTGGGGTTTATTTTTAGGGTTTGGTTGGTTTTCCTTTTCAGCACTCTCTCAACCATCTTGGTAACCATCTTTAGTAACCTTTTTTCAAGACATGCAACATAGGTACAACTTTTCACGTTTCCTATGTATGCCACCTCCACTTGCTCTGCTTTGAATAATAGTATTATGTAACAGCATATTCATTTTCCAGCCTTGCATTTCTTTGCTTCCGAGATTATAATCTATTTTATGCACTGCATGATACATATTTCATGCATTTCACCCTATTATCATTTTCTTTTTCCTGCATGCCCTGTATGTCATTTGTGCTTATTTTGGTAAACATCAGTGTGTTTCTTTACCTAGTCTTGATGCATTCCTCTTCTTATAAGTAATATATGTGTAGTGAAAATTTTTCTTTATAGGTCTAAAGATTTGTGTTTTCTGTGTACAGAGGCCGTACTATTTTGTGTATTACAGAACTGGTATTAGCCTTCCCACTCAACTACTTTTGCTGTGCCTCATGTTTGTATTGGGTTTTTTTGTTGTTGTTTTAAAGTTACTACCCTAAACATTTTGGTTATGTATCTGTCTGTGCAACAGTTCATGTTTTCTTTCGTTGATGATGCAACTTTCCTTTTAGGCACAGTCTATTCAAGCACTATGCATTTTATCAATAAAGAAGTTTAATTTTTCTCTTATCTCGTAGCTTGTACAAACTTGTTGCTTTCAAGTTTGGCTAGTCGGGTTACTTTTTTCCAAGTGCATGATGGGAAAAAGCCATGTCTGTCTCGCAGTTATTTTCTCACTACTTTACCACCTTTTAGCTTTCACCTTTCAGGGGTGGCTTTCGGCCCCGCGCTGCGGACGGGACACGGGGACAGTGGCGGGGCGCCCCGCACGCCGCTGGGGATGCGGCATCTCGCCGTGCCGAGCCCGCAGCGATGCATCTCGTTCGCCCCACGGCGTGCTGGGGGTCGCTCGGGCTGCCGGGCGGACGGTGCCCTGCTCGGAACGGGGCCGCTCCCACCCGAGCTCGGCCGCCTTTAAGCAGCGCGCCCGGTGCTTTTCTTCCAGCTCCGTCGGTACCGAAGGCGGGGGGGCAGGAAAAACTTCTCTCCCCGCCGTGTGCCGGCACTGCCCGGGGGCTGCCCCGCGGCGCGGCCCCACCTGCGGGGCCGGGGCTGCCGTGCACCTGCCCGGCCCTGCCCTACCCGGCGCAG
>VXBX01007653.1:546155-568984 GCA_013400415.1 Scytalopus superciliaris | reverse complement strand
TTTTTTTTAAATTATAATTTCTCCCCGTTTTGGACTCGGAGGGAGTGAAAGCTCGTCACTTTTTTGTAGTGGTGGTGGTGTGCCTTGTTGTGTGTGTTTCCTTCCTCCCCTCTGTTCTTTTTCTTTCTCCCCTCCTCTCTCGCTCCCTCTCTGCCCCCTCACTCGCACAACAGCCCCCGGTAAATGAGAGGAGACAGGTCCTCTCTGCCTTTTCTTTTTTTTTTTTTTTTTTTCTCCTCCCCGCACCGCAANTTGTTGTTTTATAAGCAATCTGAAAGGTGACAAAAAAGTGTGAGGGAGAGGTGATACTGAGCCTCTAAGGTCAGCCTCAGAGCAGTAGGCATCTCAGTTTTTTCTTTTTTTTTTTTTTTCTTCTTTTTATCTCCAGTAGCGATCTCCGGGGCTGAGGTTTCCGCAGAAAGTTTGGGGGCTGTTACGGTGTGTATTTTTGCGGAGGGGGAGGGGAGCGGGCTCCTTCTGTGTGTGCTGCTCCTCTGGGTGCCTATTGGAGAATAATAGTGTAAGTGACAACCTAGAAGTAGACTTTCTGCTCTTCACACTGGATAGAAAAGCTGCCTTTTTTTTTTTATTTATTTGCTTTTGCTTTTTTTTTTTAATAACCCCCCTTTCTCACTTGCTCCTGTACGCATTGGTTTTATTTTTTAAAGAATAGCTAGACTTAAGTCACCCTCCACCTCCATTTAAACCTGCTACTTATTTTTTAATTATTATTATTATTAATTCCTCGTTTTGAGCGTTACACTTGTCTCATCAATTTGATCTCCAGTTCTGTCTTCCGTTGCTAAACCTCGAAAACTGGTTCTCTCAAAAGATATTTAATCTCTTTTCTTTTTTTTTTTTTTTTTTTTTTTTTTTTTTTTTTTTTTTTTTTTTTTTTTTTTATTCTTTTTTTNCCATTGCCATTTTTGCTCATGGCTACTCTGTTTCTCCCTATCTATTTTTGCCCCTCCCCGTCTAGAGGAAAATAGCAACAAGAAAAAAAAAAAAGAAAAATAAGAGAATATTAGGGGAAGTAGTCCTCAGGTCTGCTGCCCCCCCTCTGCCCCCCTCCAGCAAGGGGGGGACCTAAAAAAACATCAGTCTTGAACTTCTTCCTCTTCAAGAGCTCGGGCTGCAAAGGAAACCTCCTTTGTTTTTGTTATTTATATGCTGTCAAGTTTTGAAGTGGTGAGTTTCGGGTCGGTTTTGCTAATTTCACTCAGAAAACTGCAGTGTTTCTGTTTCTAGATAAGTACTTTGCTTCTTTGTCTCTTTAAAAGGTCACAGGGAAAGCTTGGCCTGGATTGTGAGAGCCATATGGAACGGATAAGTGCGGAGCCTCTCTCAAATGTGATTATGGGTTTTTATGGGGGAGGGAGGGAAGAGGAGGGGAAAGGCATGGGGAGGGGGCTGATTCAGGAGGAGAGAAAGAAATAATATAATACCGGCGGCGTTACATCGCGACAAAAGGAGATACCGCACCGAGTCTCATTCAGAAATTACGCGGTGTGCTCGTACGTGTACGCTGGCTCTGGGAAACTGTGCCTTGAAATTGTGCTGTTCTCTCAATGATCTGTGATGAAAACTTGTAGTTGTGAAAGATGCCTAAATGCGAAACCCGGGGAAACTCTTGGCCTGGAACAGGCAGAGATGATAGGTCTTTCCTGCCACCCTCTCTCTGGGCAGGCCATGCTGGTTGTTGCTCATCACTATTTCAGACTGAGGTTTCAGTGAACTTTAGCCTTGGGCATGGAGTTTAAATGAGTAAATTAGGTGTTTTATGTGCATGTAATTTTGCTTTGTAACATAAAGCTTTTTACAAGATGACTAAGCGGTGAAAGGATGCCGATGGGTGGGTATTCTCAGGCCAAGCGAAAATGACCCATTTGATGTTCTGGTTGTAGTCAGTGTATTAACTAAGTGGCGATCTATCACTTTTATTCACTGTACACGATGTAGTCCGATTCTGACTCATGATGACTAGATACTTTTTGTAGCGAAGAATCTCGGTGCCTTAGAGTACTTTTGAAGTTGCCAAAAGTGATGAGGAATTTCTTGTTCAAGGCTTTTTTTTTTTTTTGTGTTTGTATTCTTTTACCCTTCCCCACCCCTTTTTCCCCCCCCTTTTTTGTTAATCCTCTTATTCCTGAGACCAGTCTCAGAAAAGCAGCCCTATGGTATATTAGCATCGTCAGAAACATCGGAAGATGTTAACAGTTTGAGTCTGTAATTCTTTGCTTAGGCTGCACTTAACACAGTTTTAAAAAACCTTTTTGAAAAGTGACTAAAATAGGCATATTTACTGTTTTAATGAGACACAGGACCTAAAACAGATGAGATAAAGATGAACGGTAAACCTTAGCCTGTCACTTACAGCATAAGGAAAAATAATGATTGTCTGAACTTCATCTGTTTGGTGTCATTCTTGAGGTTGTTTGTAAATGTTTGAATTAATACATTACCTCTTTCTTCACCATATCGGAAAAAGCAGGGTGGTGTTCAAAAAAGAAAAAAACAGTTTGTAGAATTGTCAGTGGCATATATACCAGCAATGTAGAAGTGTATATAAAAAAAACAATCCAAGATATTTAGGCTGTAATAGCTTTGCTATGAAATGTGAAGAAAATGTATTGAATTACTAGGCAACTGAAAGAAAGTAACTATTATCAGATCCACATCAGTCTTTCTAAATATGACTACCCCAGTATTAGTATTTGTAATTGCTAATGTAAATACTAGTTCATAAATTAATGTCTACTCACCTGTCCTTGGTGATTATATTATATATATAGCATATATATAATTTGTGTCTGTGTAGTTACACCTTTCTCAATCAGAGAAAGGTAGGGTAAATACCTAACAATCACAACAGTATTGATTAATGAAATCATAACCAGAAAGATGTCTCTGCTCCCAGCAAGGGATTTTTTTTTTTTTTTAATATAGTTGGCAAAGCAGATTCTGATGAGTGGCAAAAATCCTCAAAACTTTATTGTGTTCTAGGCTTGTGAGATTTTTAGTGACTTAACTGTAATTGTTATTCATGGACAGAGGTTTCAAAAGTTTATAAAAAGGGAAGTACAAGCATGCTAACATGCTAACATTTCTTAATTGGCTATTAAAATTCTGGGGGTTTTTGTTTCAAATAGCTGTGCCAGGATCACCCAGGTTTTGGGGCTTTTTTTATATTTAAGGGTTTGAAAGCAACTGCAGAAATTGCGGAGGTTTTTTTCCTCGGCTTTATATTTGGTGATATACTGCTTCTCAGTAATTTTTCTTAATTCAATAAACTACTCTATTTAACAGTTAAAGCTTCACATCTGAAAAATTGCATATTTTGAACTTTACAAAAGTTGATAAACTCTTTCTATAATATTGGTTAGGAAACTGGAAAACAATTGTCTCGCGCCACTGCTTTCTGACGTTAAATGTTAAATTCTTTTTAAACTTCTATTTTTTACGGAATGGAGGGATTGTAAATGGACAATATTCTACATCTTTAATAAATCTGTTGCTCCTTCAACTAAAGTTTTAACAATCTCTCTGTTGTTGTTCATCCATTTTTTAACCGAATAGATCTAGAAATGTTTCGTTAAAATCTTTTTCTCTCTCCCCAGAGTAAAAACACCCGCAATTAAAAGCAAACCTTTCTGTGACGTTTGTAACAATAGCTGTGTTGGAGCACATACCTTGACAATCATCATTTGCATGAGTCTTAGCGTCTCTCAGATTTAGTAGAATATCTCAAAAAATTTATTTTTTAAGGAGGTACTCCAGTTGGCTTTTAAAAAATAATTCCACCAGATTATGTAAACTGGGATATGAGGTAATTTTTGAAGAATAAGTTGGTTTCTTTTAAAAAAGGCATTTCCTTCTAGTTAAAGTAGTTATATATTCTTTAGGAGCTTATGGTGCATATATATCTGTCTCTGTACATGTGCAGACTGTGTACGTATACATATGCGCACACGTGTACAACATATATATTTTTTTTTTTGAATCATGGCAGGTGATCTTTAGAGGCGGGACTGAGTATGGATCATTTGAACGAGGCAACTCAGGGGAAAGAACATTCAGAAATGTCTAACAATGTAAGCGATCCGAAGGGTCCACCAGCCAAAATTGCGCGCTTGGAACAGAATGGGAGCCCGTTAGGAAGAGGAAGACTTGGAAGTACAGGAACTAAAATGCAAGGAGTGCCTTTAAAACACTCTGGACACCTGATGAAAACTAATATTAGAAAAGGTAACACTTTTGCTAATTCTGCATTAGAGAAATATGATTTATAATATTTGGGGGGAAAGCATCCTTCTGCAGACTCTACTTCATTTATATTTCAGGATTAAATCTCCATTCTAAAATACTATATATTCCCAATTCTGATATAAATCACTTTTGGGAAATGTAAGCTTCATGCTTGGGTGGAGCATCTTGCTTTTCAGGGTGGAGTCTGATTTTTGTTAAGGTAAAGACTAGCTGCTCTGGTTAAAGCAAATTCTTACATTGAAATATAAGTAATAGAGTGCATTAATTCTTTGGGTGTTGGGTTAAGGAACGCAAAAATATATAAGAGTAAATACTGAACCCCAAAGCAAGTTCTCGCCTTTCCTCTTAATGATGGTCTGAATATTGGAAGGGCAGCAGTATTTCCATAACAGTTGCAAGTTGGTTTAAAGGAGAGAGTGTAAATCTTTAGGTATCACATTGGAAAAGTCATTTATGATGTCAATCTTTGCAGTTTATTTTCTTAAGTACAATTCATTATTGAACAATGAACAACTTGGGTGTCATATTTTTCAGTGGCTGGTTTGCTGTAATTAGACATTTACACAAGGAAAAGGCACATTTAGAATCATTGATGTTTGTATATGGATGGCTTTTGTTTGCATTGAAAATATTTTTAATGGACAATAATATAGAAATTTTACTTACCAAAATGTTTAAGTCTTTTTGACCATGTCATATGGGCTTGCTAATTTAAATCAAAATATGCTGCATGTAATTTGGCATATATCTTAAAACAGCCTCTACTTTTCCTAGCATAATTGGTTATGTTTATAATCCAGATTTTTCTTGTATTTGCTAAGCAAAGTGCAGAATGGAACCAGGACTATTAAATGCACAAAGTTAGAAGGCAGAGGAATTTCATTGTGTCTGATGCATAACATTTATCGTACAATCATTTATTTTTTCCTCGGTTTGGCGAAAACAAAGAATATATTGATCCTGAAATGAACAGACACAGCAGTCCGTATTGTTAGATCTTTATCTATTAAAAATGGAAAAACAGCACTTCAGCAAATTCTTTGGCCTCTGCTCATGATTACCCTATTTATTGATTGTTTGCCAAGAATGTATGCATCTTAAGAAAGCCAGGGTAAGAGCATTAAAAATATAATTTATTACGGCTTTTCAAGCAGAGTGCATTAACATTGTACAGTGAAGCAGTGGGGCTGTATAAAAAGGACTTTCTGACGCCTGCAAACATATAAGTTCCATAAATTCCTAAATAGGAGATTTCAACTGTCTCTGGTATTATGTGATATTTGCACAGCAAACTTTAATGCCAGGACAGTTTTAGACAAGGATTCTACAGACTTCAGTGCTCCTTATGGCAGACGTGCTGTTTACACAGACTCGTAAACCTTCAGCAAAAGCTCTAACACTGCCTTCAGGTTTAAATCATGCTGTATTTTTAGCAGGGAGCACTGACCAATGCTCTCCCCTTTAATACTAGAAGGTTATGAAGTTGCTGCACTTGGAGGTCTTGCCAAGTACTAGCAGGAGTGATCAGCCAGCTGAGATTGTGCTGTCCTGTATAACATTTTTCACATTAACAGAAGGACACTAGTGACAGTTTGCTAAAAGATTTAGTGGCTTGATTTGTAGGCAGATGATACCTGTGTCACACTACCGGGATCCACCTCTGATAATCTATGCTGTGCTTCAAAATTTGGCCAGGAGGTTCTCCTATGTTGTTTAAAGTACCTCAGCTGCAACTCAGGAGACCATGTACCTAGCAAAAAGGGTGCTGGTAGCAGAGAAGTACCTGTGCGTTGTCTGATTGTAGCTTAATTTGTAGGAGCTGATAAGACAATGTGTTTTAGCTGGTTCGGAGTGTATTTGCACTGTTTGTTAAACTGAAGCTTTGCTTATAGTTTATCTTCAGGAATTACTGGTGAAACTACTTAAGAATTTTGAGCCCTTACTCTGAGTCAGATGGTAAGAGGTGAAACATCAATTGTGAGAGCCTGGAAGGGAGGAAAAAAAAAAAACCAACAAACCACCACAAACCATGCAGCTTAAACATGTGTGTCCCCAGCTTAATTAAAACCAATGAAGAAAGCACCAGTTTGCATGTACTGCTTTTGCTTTGGTCTTCTTTCCCTTCCTGACAGGTGTCTCTCACATAAAAAAAACAAAAAAAAAACCAAAAAAAAAAAACCAAAAAAACCCCAAACAAACAAACAAAAAAAACACCCCAAACCCCAAACAAAAAAACCCCAAACAAACAACCAACCAACCAAACAAAAAAAAAACCAAAAAAAACCAAACAAAAAAACCCCAGGTCCCCAGAAAAACAACACAAAAATGCTTCTTCCTGCACTACATAAATATTGGTGAGCTTTTACTCTTGTCTTTCATGCTGAGCCTATTGGGCAAACTGGAGTAAGTTTGCAAGCTTTTCCAAGCAAGCCTGAAGGGATTTGTTTGCCAGAGATTGGCTCTCTGGTGAACAGATGTAGTTTAAATATACATGCTTAAAGAGGTATCTTTTTTTATCGTGATTTCTTGCTATACGTTAGAACACAAATCAACAGACGTGCTCTTAAAGCGTGTATCTGTTGTCAGGAGTATATCTTCCTTTTAGACTGCAGCGTGTCAGGTGCACCTTAGCAGGTTAGGAGGTTTCCGTAAGTCTAGAGGGCAGTGGTTATAGAGGCATTAACATTGTAGGACTAATTGGAGTTCCTGGGTGCCCTGTTAAAATAACCCTTGTCATCATTTATGCTAAAGATGATACCCCTCTGGCAGGCTGCCATAAAACAGGTCTGTACATCTGCTTTTAACCCTTTTGCTTTCTGTCGTTAAGAGATCCTAACCTGTGTCGCTGGAGACAGTGGAACAGGATTGGGACCTAAAACCACAGGTCTGAGGTCATCGTGTCATCTGTGTCCATCTGGGGGTCCAGGAGGGATTTTCATAAAATCAAGGAATCTGATTGCTAGGAGAGACTTTGTCCCTAAAACAGCTTGGGTCATTTGTTACTTCTCTCTCTGTTGTCAAAAGGGAGGAAAAAATAATAATTAAAAAAAAAAAAAAAAAAAGGCAAAGGAAAAAAAAAGCAAAAAGAAAAAGTTATGGGAAAGATAAAAGGTTATTTGCTTAATATTTTGTGCAGTGTATGGGTGGAAGGGTTTGTCATATGATGCTACGGAACTGGAAATTAGTAATTAACTTTCAGGCATGCCAAAATAGCGTTGTGGGGTGTAAAGTGCAGGAGACAACAACACCAACCAAAAAAAAGCCCAAACTGCAGGTACACTCCTTAAAGCAGCACTGAAATCATGATTTTTTTTCTTAAAGATGCAAGTGAAAGTAGTGCTCAAGTGCACTCAGTGAATGAAGCACGAATTAGTGTTAACTTTTGCCTTGTTTCCTTGTGTACTCTTTTCAGAGCGAATGTATAACACACAAGGTGATTTGTTGTTGATGTTGAAAGCAATTAAATATTTTTGGCAGGACCAAGAAAGTTTAATGTTAACGAACAAAATTATGTAGCTAGTACTAAAATGGCTTACAGTGAAGACATCTGCAGTATGTATTTAGGTTCTCATGCTGCCTGCTACTCACAACAAATCGGGCAGGACAGAGAGAATCAACTTCTCTTCAGTCAACCTTGTTATTTCTGTAGAAGGTAATTCTTTAAATCTGTATCTGATCAGGTGAGATAAATTTGTATTTCTGCTTTTCAGAGAGATGTATCTTTTGTAGAACTTTCTCTTTTTTGGGGGGAGGATGAGGGGAAAGGACTCAGGGAATATGTTTGTCAAATATTTGTGATGATTCTTGATGCCTCCTCTGCCTGTTCGTACAGGTTTTATTTACATAACGCTGTATAGACCCACCTACTCCACTATAACTCAAGTTTAATATGTTAAATTTGATTTTTTTAATAGGAAGTATGCTTCCAGTTTTCTGTGTAGTGGAACATTATGAAAATGCCATTGAGTATGATTCTAAGGAGGAGCATGCAGAATTTGTGTTGGTGAGGAAGGATATGCTTTTCAACCAACTGATTGAAATGGCATTACTATCTCTTGGATATTCTCACAGCTCTGCTGCCCAAGCTAAAGGTAAATAAGATTTTGAAATTGTGCAATGAATTATGTTTGTTTGTGGGGTCTTGGGGGAGGGGCAGGATTTCTTTTAGGAATGCAGGTTTTACTTCTTAAACTTCTTGTGAATTCTGTATCTTGCCATTTTTTTTTTCCTTAGTGTGTTTTTATTTAGCTAGTGCGTGTTTTGTTCATGAGGAATGTGGAGGTAAATTTTTTTTTTTTTTAAGAAGAAAAAAGACTTCAACTGAATCATTAGTATGCTTATTGACCTTAATAATCTGCTCCACTGAGGATCCACAAGGAAGTGTAAAGCATATTTGAGCAGATGGACTGTTGAGAGTCAACTTGCATTTATGACTGAATATCCAGCTCTGTTTCTTTTATTTTGTTCCTGATGGTTTTATAGACTGCAAAGTCTTTTTTTTTTTTTTGTGCTCAGTTCTTGCATTGCAAAATCCTTTCTAATTTATTAAGATGAATGCTAACTATTATATGTCCTATTGAATTCATGGGAACTTAGGAAAATATACTTCTATACATATTAAGAAAATCTCTAATGCATATTCTTGGTGGTGTGTGGGTGGGGGCTTTTGGGGGGGTATTCTTTTGTTTTGCCAGATTTAATAGGCTAGAAACAAAGGTGGAGATCTTGTTAAAATAATATATTTCTTTTGCCACTAGGAATTAACAGGTAAATTACTCTCTTTCAATTTTTCCTGCCCTTCTTGCCCACTTCCCCTCCCCTCACAAAATAACAATCCTGCAGGGCTTATCCAGGTTGGGAAGTGGAATCCAGTTCCACTCTCCTATGTGACAGATGCCCCTGATGCTACAGTAGCAGACATGCTGCAAGATGTGTATCATGTGGTCACACTGAAAATCCAGTTACACAGGTAAGTTGCATACCAGTTCTGGGACATGAACTGTTACTTGTCTGCTCTTAGCTGCTAATATTGCTTGTATTTGTGCTGTGTGCTCAAAGTACAAAGGCTTGCCTAAGTTCCATTTTATTTACTCTAATTCTTCAAGTTACAGTATACTAATCTGGAAAACTTTTATAGCTCTGATACATAGATTTTCTTTGGATATCTCATTAAAACTATATTGCATTTTAGTCAATTAAATGATGCATTACAAGAAGGCATTTTACATAAAGTTTACTTAAGAGAAAAATATTTTTGCATATCATGAACAGTACCATCTGTGTGCATTTTGTAAAAGAATGACTTGCTCACACTTATTGTTGCTGTCTAGGTTCTTAAATTTCATGGCAACAAAAAATTAAAAATGGTTAATATATTAATGCTTTTCATGATCAGTCGTGAGAAAGCATTACACCTTAAATTGTTTTACCAAGCGCATCAGAGCAGGAAGGTAGAAGTAACATGAAAAAATAGTCGCCACATGCAGCTGATGTATAATTCATGCATCAATACAGCAGATGTGTTGTATAAAGTAATTAACTAATCGGAACAATCAGGAGACCGAGAGCAATCTCCAGATGCATCTGCTTGATGCGCAAAATGAAATCTGTCTGTCTTAAAGGAATGTTCTGCAGCAGGATGCAATCTTGTAATAATCCCTTTTCTAATCTGTGTTTCAAATAGTTGCCCTAAACTAGAAGACTTGCCTCCTGAACAATGGTCTCACACAACAGTAAGAAATGCTCTGAAGGACTTACTGAAGGATATGAACCAGAGTTCATTGGCCAAGGAATGTCCCCTTTCACAGGTACTTAGCATAACATGTAATAAATAATAAAGCACTATAGGCAACGCTGATGTGAGATTTGAGATTTCTACAGACTGTAGCAAGTAGTACCCGTGGAGTGGATCTGCCAAAAATGCAAATGCATTTGACCACTTCATGATCTTTATAAATATGCCTGCTTCATTTTGAACATAGTCTTACAACGTTTCCCATGGGGAGTTGTGAAAGGTTGTTTACACCACACTAAAATCGTCTCACAGCAAACTGGATTTTAACTGGTTTTTGTCTTCAGTCTTTGAACTGCTTTGATGCAACTACTTTTTTCAAGCACATGTGTTCGAGATGTTAAAAGGCTCTTTACTTACTGCTGTCAAAAGTACTATTGAATCTGAATGCTTGTTAGATAACCTGCAGTAGTTTTAAATGCTAATTCATAAAATGAGACAGTCTTTGGCATGCTATATGAGAAGGGAATAAAGAATAAAGCTATTTGGATGATGTGTTGTTGCAAACAACCAAAGGAAAATCAGTCATTTATTAGTTCTAATCAAAATATACCTAAACAAAAATGAAACCTCAATTTATGCATTGCTAAATATTGAACCAGTGCTTTCCTCAAGCCTTAGTTGTATTGTTCTGTTTTTGCCATTCTTTTTGTTCTTCTCTTGTCAAATTACTGCAAAGGCGCAACTTATTTTTCTATGCCCTATGGTGTCCAGTGATGCTATGGTGGGAACATGGTATTTGTTTTTACCTTTTAAACTTTAAAATGTATTTTGTTGTGGTGCAGTGGAGATGAATTTAGTACAAATAAATGATAATAGTTGTGGCATGGAGGGGGAAAAAAGGGAAATTAAGGAAGTCAAGGTATTTTTATGGGGATTTTATTTCTCTTGCTCAGAATACTGAAGTCTTTGTCTCTGAAAGACTTCAGTTAATCTGTAGAGGACTAGTCTCTTTCTCTGTCTGTTTTTCCTGCAGATATATTAGCAGGTTTGTTTCCCATAGGTTTTTTTTCCCCTACAGTTAGATTGTTTTCAGTGATGTGACTCCAATATAGGAAGTTCTGAAGTGGAAATAATCAAAATTATCTTCACTGGTTGCAAACCATTCCAGTAATATGTCTGCAAAGTTATCTTGTATGCACCTACTACAAAAGCATGTGAGCTTTTTTTCTGCTGGCTTATGGGATCTGCAGATAACTTGGGATTTTTCTCCATTTTAATCTAATAGAGCTATACTGATGGCAAGCAAATAAATTCTATTGAGATGGAATACCTCATTTCTATTTGAACACTGTGTTTCACATGGAAATTTCTGTACATATGTATATATAAAGCAGAAAAAAGTTTTTAAAAGGAAAACTTTATTATAGACAGGATCATGGTACTGAAGACCATTCAATAATTACAGTCTTCTAAAAAATTGCTTTTAAACTATACTGAATTTTTATATAATAACTTTAATGGACAAAAAACATCTAGCTTAATAACAGCTCTGCACATTAATGCTTGAGATGTCCAAAACTCCAGATTACAGAACCTTGATTTTGGACTTTTTTTACTGATTTGTACTTCTTCATTTGTAAAAGAATAGACTTAAAGCTGTAAGCTTCTTTCTGTTGTTGAAAGCACGCTTATTACTTTTGTCCTCTCTATCTTTGCCAGCGCTGCCGTAGTTGGATTGCAAGAATTTAAATAGCTTCTGCTTTTCTTTTTTCTTTAAGGACCAAAGCATGCTAAGCTTAAAATACATTTATTTATTCTTAACTTTTGGAAAAACAAGTTCTTACGGCCGTTGATCAAGAGCCCGGGAGTCAGTCTAAGCCTTCCTGTTTCCCTTTGGGATCTTGAGGGAAGTTGCGTTGATCTGATGGTGTCCTTTTCACATGACTAAATTGATCTGTGTGCTTGCCATATTTGCCTAACTAATAACATTGTATATCGCTCCTATGGAAGGGATACTGATTTAAGAGTGTCAGTGTTTTATTAAAGGTATTAAAGTTTGTGAATTGCAACAGAGGTGAGAAGGAAGAGTAAGGCAGAGGTCAGCAGGCAGTTTTTCCTTAGGGGGCCCATCAAAGTGCCAGCACGGGAGATTCTTCTGAGAGCAGTGAAGGGGTCTCTCCTGTTATGTACTTCCACAGGTATAGGTAATGCCATATGAAGTGCTTCATCACAAATGCAAGCTAATGCAGTGACACAGTACCATAACTTGCTAACACTGTTATGGATATAATTTATTAACCACAGAAAAATGACTCAAAGTGGAAATGAGAGTAGTTATCGTTTTCTGTCACTGTCATTAGCAATACTCTGTTTTGTGTAGGTATGGAAGGATTTAACATTTTTAAGCCGCTGTGCTCAATGTGGGCATCTCTGAAGCCCTGTTCTCACTTAGAATTTACTGGATTTTCATAAACAATCTTGCGGATTTTATATTAAAAAATTGCTCAGAATACTGGCATTCTATGGTCTGAAAAAAGAAAAAACAAGAAAACCCCAAAAACCCTCCAAAAAACCAAGCAAACTATTTTGTAGTGCAGATATATTTAATAGCTTGAGAATATGTGAGCAAACAAACTTTGAGAACCAATTTGTTTCCATTAGTCATGAAAACCTAACAGCATTATTTGCTTGAATGTGGGGGGGTTTTTTAATTTTAATTTTGTTTTGCCACTTGCTTTCTTGTCCAACTAAAACCTTGGGGCATGGAGGTAAGAACTCTTCATGCCTTCCTTGGTAAAATACCACTGCGTCTCTTGCTCTCATTAGGAGAGTTGAATGCACGGTCCTTTCTGAAGCTGCTGTAATTGTCTCGCACAGTGACTGCTGTGGCCACCCCTGAAGGTCAGATTTATTGCTCAGTATATGAGCCCACATTATGGGGAATCCCTAATCATGACTTGGAGTGCTCAGGATTGACTGGAGCAAATACATGGGTCTGAATTGCTGTGGAATTGCAGATAGGCATCCAGAGCTTTAGTCTCAAATTTTTGGTATCAAGCAGTCAAGGTAAAAGGAATGGACACTGCAGATTTTGCATGGAAAAGCCAAGCTTATTCTGAATTATGCGCTGCAGTGGATATTTTCAACCTTTGCATGGGGTTTGCAGATTTTGTTGCTTGAGACTAGCAGCATGTGCAGATGCCGAGTGAAAGATGTTTTGCGTTTCATACACACAGCTCGCTTCATTTCTGCTTCCTCTCCAGACTTCTTTTGATGGGGAAAGTAACTCGAAATTTAATCTAGGGCTCAATTTTGGGCTGTCTTGTGCATTCCATTAAATTGGTCTATCTTGCGAGTGGCCTAGATCTCATTTCCCTCCTGTTTTGGCTCTTCAGTCTCCAAAGGGTTTTAAAGAAATTGTTCTACCATCAATTCTTATTTCCAAACCCTTGCACAGAAGCTCTACTCTACCTCAGTCTTCTGGGAGCTGCTCTAAAGTGATCAGGCAAGCAGGCAGCTCTGTTGCATTTACTTATTTAATGTTAGTCTTTCAATGTCTCTCCTCAGCCTTAGTCTTAGCATTTTCATCTTTTCACAGTTTTGCTGTGTTTTGATTTTTAGTGCAGAAGTCTCTTATTACTTTCATGGTTAATAACTAAAATACTACAGGCTGTATTTATGATATTAATAAGGGGTTTTTTTCCTCATTTGTCCCTATTGAATTGTTGTATCTTTCACTCTGTGCATTTATAGTTGTAGATAGTTAGATCCTTTTATGAGGAAGAGGAGAGCAACATAGGCTATTGGTCCAAGAAAAGAATGGGAAAATCTTTTGATAATTCTGAAATGAACTCACTGTGATTTTGAACATTTAGATGTACACCTTGTGTTGAGTTCCTGTAACCTTTTCTAGGAAAAGAAGATAAGTTACCCACCAATTAAGAGATTGTAGTGATTAATTAGTATCTGGGCACTGCTTTGAAAATATAGCAGTGATCAAATGACATTGACTTTTTTCCTGGTATTATCNTTTTCTTTCCCAAAGTTGAAACTTGTTTTTTTTTCCCTTTTTTTTTTTTTTTTTTTTTTTTTTTTTTTTTTACCGGAAAGGTTTTCTAAATGGTTGTTGCTAGTATTTACAAACAAGGGACTTTATCAAACCCCTGCAAAAGCACTTCTGAAACAATGTATTCTTTCTCTTATGTTTTAGTATCTGAAATATGAAGGTATTTGGCAATTTTTAATTTGTTTTTTTTTTTTTTTTCCCTGTTTCTCTTGTCCTTTGAAACTGCTTGTTTCTAGTCTGACTCTCAGGACAACCATGAGTCAGTGCATTATAGATGATAAATTCCAGGCCTGCTGTATAGTAGAATCTCAAATCTCAATAGCTTTCTTTTCCCCCCAATGTTTTGTAAGGGACAAGCAATATTTCCATTAAATATATCCAGAGACTGTGATACTTGGGGGCATAGTAATTTATAGGCATTTTAAATGAGTTCTTTTAAAGATACTGTGTTCCCCCCTGCCTATAATGTCATTTACATAATTTTCCTCCTGGTGATGAGGGAATAGTGAGTTTTTTTGGTCAGAGGGTTATATATGCTTGCATTCCATGGAATATATGCATACACAGAACAAGTGCTGGTACCATACCCAAGTCTGAATAGTTTTGCACTTGTGATAAGTATACCTATCCTGACTGCATTAACAAACTTCCATGCTGTAGTGAATGATTCTCTGCATCTGACATAGGCACGGTATAGATCATATGCTTTCCTTTCTGTTCAGATATCCTGCACTGAATTTGCATGTTGTTTTATGCAGACACCGTGTAGACTTTATATGATCTGGCAGAGACAACAGGCAGAAAGCTTTCTCGGAACATCAGTATTTCTCAGTTCACCTGATCTGAAGGCACCTGGCCATCATACCAAAAAAGCAGCTCAATAGAAATTCTCTTACATTTCTTCACTGCTGTTCTGACAAACCTCCCGCTCCCCCTTTTCCAAAATCCTAACCAAAAAAGTTATGTTTTCTAAAATTAAAATTTCTACACCTATACATAATCAAGGAATCAGCTATTAAGACTTCCCAAAATAAATACTTTTTATGAGCAATTTTTAGTGTACACTTTACAAAACCAAAAGGTGCTTTTTACCCCCTCCCCTTTAAATTTTACCTGCCTAGACCTGAGATCAAGTCCTTGGATTTCTTTGTTGCTTGCAAGTCTTTTCTCTCTTACTCCCCTCCCCCAGTAATTAATAACCTGAGTAAGGAATGCAGCTCCTTTTTCTGTTTTAGAAGTTGCTGTACTTTAGATTTTAAAGATGTCATTAGTTATTTCGGGAGAAGTAACTCCTTGAGGGCCTGGGCTCAGGTTTTGGCAGGCAGGGCTTTTCAACCCACCCCCCACTTGCTCAAGAGCATTCACTGCAATGTCTCTTCAAGCTGACATGGTATCTGGATTTTTAAAACATCTGCAATTAACTATTGAAATTTGTGTGTATGATTTTTAGTCATGCAGATAGAATGGGGAATGCAAAGCCTATTGCTGATGGGATGAGCAAAATGTAATACGCGTGTTGGTAGAGCTGTGTGAGGACATTCGCAGGATACTCAACCTTTCAATCACTTGATCATTTGGTCAATGAGTTATGTTCTTTAGATGCACCTAAACACTCAGTGTTAGAGCTATGCCAGTCTATCTGCAACTGTTTTATTTGGGCAGCACCCTATTAAAGGAAAAAATATGTAGCTATTTTTTCTGCCTCTTCATTAGAATTAAACATAATAAGGATGTAGAGTCCCTTTCCAAAACAGTTATGAGGCCTGAAATTATTGTGGGGAGGAGTGGGGAAACATGTCTTGCTCCTCAAATAAACGCAGTTTCTGACTTCAGAGGAGTCTCTAAAGTGTCAGTGTGTCCCTTAGTATCTGTGCTGTAATGAGGTGTTGTGTTTCTGATTCTGAAAAGTGGAGAAGTCCAATAGAGGAATGGTGCTAGTGCTGATTATTTTGATTTTATTTTTTTTTTCCTTTTTATTTTTTTTTTTTTTACACTCCTAAAGTCGTCTGTATGGAGTTATAAGCACTTGTCCTCTGCCAGGCACTCTTGTGAACAAAGTACAGAATTAGTGCATTTTTGGGACTGTGCATCCCACATGTGGGGTAACCATTTGTGATTTTATCTCAACAATTTTGAGAACTGTGTCATGTGAATGATTATGTGCATCGTATGGACTTCAAGTTTTAGGGAAGTGGCAGAATGAAAAGGCACATGGAACTTTTTCTTCTGATATATTTTTCTTCTAAAACACGCATTGTAGAACTGAGCCCTACTTGACTTCTGTTTTCATTCAGCGGTCTTGAGAATGGTATACAGAATAACTTGGATTTTAAATGGGTGCTGTTATTCTTTTTATAGATATATGTATACATATAACCATGTTGTTTTTCTTCTGGGTACATTTAGAGGGTTGAGAGGCAGTCAAGTAACGCACTACTGCAAAATTTTTTATTCATTCGTTCATGTTTCTCGCGTACTTCTTAATGCAGCCATGGCCAAGTGCAAGCCTTGATTGATTTATTTTTTCCATAACTTTATTTGAGAGTTAACAAGCCACTCCTCCAGTGTTCTTTAAAGCAAGATTGGAAATAAGTATTTTTTTTTTTTTTTTGTTATTGACAAATTTTTTGCTGTAGAGTACTGCACAAGTATAAACAACATGAGAGATCCTTTAACATAACATGAGAGAGCCTTTAGTCGCTTTCCTCCCTAGCTTTGGAACTCATTGCCAATTGAAGTAAGGAAAGCTTGGCTGTTGGGACTTTTAAATCTAGACTTAAAAGTTATTTGTTCTGTTTAGCATTTTTAAAATGATTCTATTAGGAATTGTATGTGCTTCAGTTTTAATTTTAACTCATAATGATTGTAAAGCACCCTGGGATGCTTGCATGAAGGGCGCTACAGAAACCCAAGATTGCATTGTACTGTGTTGTAATGTATTGTATTATTACATGGTGCTGGAGTTGGACCACGGACAATTCATATAGAAAGCATTTGAATACTTAGCTAAAGATAAGGAGTGAGTATGGGGGGGTGTGTGTGTACTGTCTTCTCTTGCTTCTTTCCCCCCTTTTCTGTCAGTTATTTTATTAAACTAAATTAACATGGCAGTTATTCCCTAAGAAATGCCAGCATAATTTACTGCTGCAAAGGGGCTCAAAATGTAAACCAGATGATAAACTAAAAATAAAAAAGTCCACATTAAGATTTAATTGCACTTCCCTTTCTATATTACGTTCTTATGTAAAATACATTACAAAACAGTACATTCTTTATCACTTCCTTCACTTTTAACTGAATTTCATTAACAATAAAGAAATATATTGTCTCTATTTTCAGTAATGTCACTTGACAGTTAATCCCTTAACTTGATGTACATGTCTTTAAGATATTTTTTCTTTTTTTTTTTTTTTTTTTTCTTTTAATAAAGAACATGATAGCACTGACTGGAGCCAAGTATTGCACAATCATGTGATTTGCAAGTTTCCCAGCTCACAGCTTTGCCAGTGCAGGTCAATTCACACCTGCCACACTTATGCCATTCTGGTCCTCATGTTGCTTTTCCTCAGTGATTGTCAGAGGTAGAGAGAGTTGTGCATGCAGCTCCTTCCTTCCCCCCTCCCTCCCTGCTCCAAATGTGTGGTAAACCTTGTTCATTGGAAGTGTGTCCTCAGGAATTAAATGAAGTTTAATTTCTGTCCATTAGAAAGCTGCTATCCACATCACCAATTAAGCCTTCTATTTAAAGGGTGAGGAGATATGTATGTCTACATCTTAATCACTGCTGTGACTGGTTTGCAGAGACCTTCCCTGACTGGTTCAGTTATTACTAGCAGTGGTGGGAGGCACAGAGATCAGCATGGTTATAAAACCTACCCAAAAGCTGAGCAAATTCTGTAGGTGCTGTAGCGTCACTGTCAGCAGATTTGAAGCTGAGGTACATCTGTGTTAGGGGACGCAGGAGTGTAGGCATAAAGATGTGTCAGGAGAAAATTACTTGAATTGGTAATAATTTTTACCTGACAGGCACAAAAGCAAACAGGACCCACCTGTTGAGAAGCAATGCTCAGAGACAAGTAACTCTCACCTTGTCAGACCGGACTCATTGCATGCCTTTGCTCTAATCATAACTTAGAAGAAAAGGGATGAGTTTCTCTAACAGACTGAGCAAAACTCTAAAAGCGTGCTCTCCTACCATAACCACTTTTTGCTTTTTTAATTAATGGTTGGTTTCTTTTTATTACCAAGAAACATGGTAGGAGAACCCTAAGGTCAGGGTGAATTTTGTCTCTCTTTCCTTGGAGACTTCTTCAAGAACAGCACAAATGGTATCAGATTCCCCTGGTGCCTTGCAGCAGTGATCAGAGGACAGGTTTTTCAGGACAGAGCAACCTCAGACCTGCCTCACTCCAAGCCATGGAATAAACTGCTCAGAAGGGGAAAGTTCTGTTCCATTGAGGTGGGAACAGATGAAACGTTCTCCTTGTACACACCTGTCTCATTTATTTTTATTTTGTGTTTTGAGTTCTGAGATTTCTACATTGAGAGCTTCAGTTCTTCCATAAGCTTGCAACAGAAGACGGGGAAAACTGGGCTGAAGCACAACCTGTGCCTGGCTGTGCCACTGGTCCAGAGGATTTGATACTTTACAGTAAATTGTCAGGGAGAAGCTTGGGGTTTGTGATGATGAAAAACCGAGACAAATGCAAAAGGACATTACTATCAATGACCTTCCTAGAGATGGAGAGGAGATTTCAGCTCTATAATTTCATCTGGGGTGTTTGTATTTGAATCAGTATATTTGGCTCTTATGAATTTTCAGGGGTTTGTATGTATTTATGAATACAGCTTAAAATAAAAATTTCATCAAAATATATGTGCCAGTTAGCACATCCCCAAGCTCTTACAGGTGTGTTACTCATTCTGCACTTTTTCTAAGGAGGAACCTAGTGTGGCAAATCTAATCTAGCTACATTTTTAAAAAATTATATATTTTAGTATAATGGGTACCTAAGGAAAAAAATTTAGTAAAATAGAACCTCAAAGTGCTTGTACATATTCCTCATGGAAAACTAGCTGGAACATTTCTCTTTCAAGATACCTTCACTGAATCTTGGACCTTTTTATGAATTCTTCAGAGCATTTATACTTTTCACAAACTCTTGATAATGAAAGATAGCAATGCTGATGCGAAACTAGTATCTTGGCTAACACAGCTGCTTAAAATGTCAACTTTATACGATTTTACTTAGCAGAAGCTAAGAATCCATAGCAAATTTCATACTAGAAATTATTTTTTTCCTGACAACTTTTTATGTTTTTCTCAGGCTAGAAAGTCGTTTGTTCATATGCTTCTAGCAGCATCTCCCTCACAGAATTTGGGTCTATGTGATAAAGAATAATCAGATGTGCAGGTGGCTCCTAAAAGGGTCCATGGCCTGAAGCAATAAAACTGACACCTAACCAGTTAAACAAAGGATAGATACGGGACGTTACCTTTGGCACTAGAGGAATATTTAAGCAAGCAATCAGTGGCAGGAGAGATGCACTCACTATTTTTTTGTTTTGGTTTGGTTTTTTGTTTGTTTTGGTTTTTTGTTTGTTTTGGTTTTTTGTTTGTTTTGGTTTTTTGTTTGTTTTGGTTTTTTGTTTGTTTGGGTTCTTTGTTTGTTTGGGTTTTTTGTTTGTTTGGTTTTTGGTTTTTTGTTTGTTTGGGTTTGTTTGGTTGTTTTTTTAAATGTATGACTAGCTTTTAGTTTGAACTTGAAACTAAAAGCTAGTCATACATTAAAAAAGAAAAAAAAAAAGGTAAAAAGGTACATAGAAGGGTACATAACTGGTGAAAGAGATTACCCGGAATGTGGTGAAAGACCCAGCATAAGAACTCTTCAGATAAATATCGGATGATTTCTCCATCTCAACCACTGGTGACTTGGCTGAACTCAAAAATTACTAGATGAAGTTCTAGAGTCTCTTTTTATATAGATACTAAAATGGATGTTCAAAATGGCCTCTTTTAACTATAAAATCTGCAATAACTTCTGTCAAAAAAGGAAAAGAGATCAAAGAAAAGGCTTATCCTTAACACCAAAAGAAATTCAGCAAGACAACTGTTAGTGCTACTGAGTCTAATGACTTCTTGTCTGGACATTGTGCCTTAGGGCTCAACTTCATGCCAGACATCTGATGCTTTGCCTAGCAGAACACTGGAATCCGAGAAGAGACTTGCTGAAAACCATGTCCTATTTCCCAGAAAGGAAATCTTCCTTAACATGGTGGATATTAAGCAATTCTACAAAAACTGTATTGAAAATAACCATTGTGGCTGGTTGAAGATAGGGCAGTTATCAACATCTCTATCAGGAGAGTGTATATACTGTGTTTTTTGTGGAAAGTTTAACATGCACAAAGCTGACTTTAATGCATTAATACATCTAAAATGTCCCATATCACACAAAGCATTTGCATTAGGATAATATCTGAAACTATGTACATTAGGATAAGCACTTCAGACAGGAAATAAGTCAGAAGCACTCTAACCTGGCTGGAATAGAGTGGTTGGAAAGAAAAGCAATCCACCTGAGCCTAAGACTGAAGATGTTTCAGATTTTCACCACATCATCTATGAGATCTCTAAGGCCTCACCTACCTCTTTATTCCCATACAAGAAATGCTGGTTTGCCCTATCCACATCCGTCTTGGATGATTTCAATTGTCCTCCTTGGCTCTACCTTCTTCTGGTCTTTCTTATTGCATCCTGAGGAGAAGAGGTGAGTGCAGGTGGACAAGCTTCATGTAGTGGATTGCCTAGTGTAGGAACAGCAGCCTTCTGGAGAGAGGCTGAGAAAGCTGTCACCACATCATGGAACGGATTAGGAGGGATGGAACTTACCCTGGAGTAGCTTAGCTCTGGTCCTATGGATTTGAAGTCCAGCTTCTGGGTTTGGCTTCATCCAGAAGAAATTCTACCTGTATGCCCCAAGATATTGTTGTGATGGGCACCAATGTGGAGCATTGCTCCCACCAATTGGGAGCAATGGGGAGACCCCTTGAAAACACACATTCCCACTTCAAGCTGAAAGAGCAGTTTAAAGCAGTCTAGTTACTTCATAACAACTCTTTCAAAAGGATTCCAGGCTAAAATGGATAGTGCTTTTCTTACCCGTAGAGCTCTCAAATTTCAGAGCTTTGCTCACAAAGGCACTTGCATAATCAAAATCTTAAGGTGTAATAACTCACCCCTCAATTTCATTCTAATTCTGTGAAGTAAACCAAAAATTAACTTATTATATACTGATTATTTTGCATTTTTTATTTTATCCAGGTTGATTTTAGGAAGGGTTTAGCCAGGACTTTTACTACTAAGTACTTGCCATTTACAAATTGTGTTCAATAAAGATCAGGATTCTTAAAAAGATTGATGTTGGACATCTGACAATGAAGACAAAAATGTGTTATGTCTCCTTATCTTTTATAGGTTGAGGTTGTGACTTCTTTTTATTTCTTTTTTTTTTTTCCTAAGTCTAAGGCACTGTGCCATAAAGCTTGTAAAGCAGTTACGAAGTTCTTCAAATCTGAATTAACATTTCCCACCTACCTTTCTTTCTCTCTTTTAAGCTTTTAACCTTTCTAGTTATAAGACTAGTATCTTTGGAAGCAGCTTTTTATTTGAGCTTTTTTTATATCCATCAGTGGGAGATGCTCGGAAAACATTGGGAGAATGCTGCTCTGTCATGCAGCAACGGGGAATTTACATTACAGAATGGTAAAAATAGTGCAAGGATCAGTTCCTTCAGATGCTGAATCCTCATTTTGGATTTTTAAAATCTTCCCATGTGTGGGTATATTTCTATGCATATCTAAATATGTGTGTATATATGTATATATTATTTGGGTTCTTTTAGTTTTATATCTTCCCTCATATTCAATGTAGCTTTATGTTTACATTAATACATACATTTATAACACTTAAAGACAACATAAGGCAGAAAAGGAGGAGGAGAGAATTTAGGTTTTACAAGGATAGGAGAAAGGAGGAAAGACATGCCCATATATTGGAAGAAAAGCTTCTGCTGTCATTGTAAATATGCCTTTTATTCAGTTTTAACTTATATGATCAGCATTTGCCATGCAGATCCTTACTTCTCCTGACCCTGACAACAGTATGGAGGTCAGATAGCCATCCAAGTGCAATGCCAAAGGCACAAACAAAAGTTTTTTTCTTCTCTGTCCATCTGTGGGTTTTTCCCTGATCCTATGTGTTTATAGGGCATATGACAACAAATTCCGTTGCATTATTTGCTATAGTTCAAGCTAATGGACCAAAGAATTTAGCATAATTCTTCATATGCAGTTAAACTGTCCGTTTCATGATTCCTTGTCCAAAAAACAGCTAGTGGCTGGATATATTTGGTCTGCTTTTATTTGAAGTGGCAGATGATATTTCTCTGCCATGCCAGAACACTAGGAACAACATTTTGCCCTGGTTGGGTTTTTGCAGTACGTGGGTTGCCGTAGGCTCAGGCAGGCTAAAATCTTTTGATTTGGGGATAATCTTGTGTTATCCGGTTGGGGCTTGAATGTTCCCTTCTCATTTGAAAAATGTTAACGTAGAGCCTCCTGAGAAATAAGCACTCCTAAGAGTTCAGCTTGTATTAAAACTGATGCTTGCTATTTCCAAGCAGACAAAAGCCACTGATAGTGGCTAGGATAGGGGAAACAAAGTTCCTCTGTCCTCCTGAAAAGATCCTTCCCCTCCACTCC
>VXBX01007653.1:510615-545986 GCA_013400415.1 Scytalopus superciliaris | reverse complement strand
CTTTAAGTTCTGTTCTGCAACTTTATCACTATTCAAACTAGATCTGGGGACAAAGGCTCGTAGCTTTTCTTTTTCTTTTTTTTTTTTTTAAAGGCAAGTTAGGTTTGCAGCATTGGAACATGCTTCCCTGCTGGTGTCTAGGGATGTAAAGCAGAGGATTTATGGAAGACAAAGTAGAATAGAGTCTTAAAAGTTTGGCTTTAAAAAATGAAGCCAGTAGTTTGACAGATTGTTCAGTAAATGCTCATTTTATTGAGAATTATAAAAAAGGTGCTTAACGCCTCTGTACCATTAATATAATACATTAAAAGAGTACTGTCAAGATTAGTGTTTCAGCTCTGAAAATTGACTGTAGGGTTTATGGGCAGCCCTGTTCATACTCTTCTTGTAAGATGAGGTATCTTCTACTTACCACTTGACAAAACCATTATGTTGTTACAAGGCTTTAGACCAAAAAACTTGATAAATAGTAAAACGTAAATAAAATGTCATTTGAAAAGTGGGAGAATAGTTGCTGCCTGTCTTATAGCCAGATTTAGCAGATGCAGGTTTGAATATAAAACAGTTGTGAAAATAGCCGGTGTCAAACTAGTGCAAAATTAAACTTGTGGGGTGTTCTGTTTTCAGTGTCTGTCATTGTTGAAGTACTCCATTTCAAAAGCATGCATTCCTTTCTACAGAAAAAAAATCAGATTCCTTAGTTGAAATTAATTAGCATTCAGAAACCAGATAGCATGTTTTTGGGTATTCATGAGATCTCTGTTTGAAAAAATGTTTTTAACTTGTAGAAATGTGTTGCAACACACAGATGGGAAGAAAAAGAAAAAAAAAATCTCTTTAGCAAGCACTGTGTGTAAAAGGAATATTACATTTTGCACGCTCCTGATTACCCTGTGTAAACAGTTTTTGACATCTGTCTTTATAGTTTTCGAGGAGAGGAAGACTTTGTTAAAAGAACCATTTTTATACAGCAGTCACCATTTCAGTCTTGCTTTACCTGTATTATGAAAGCAGATGGTCTGCATGTCTTTTGAATATTTATAACTATCAAAAACAATCTCTTGCTATTCACCCTTAGGCTTATGAGATGTCAGGACTGTTCTGGTTGAAAAAAAATCATCTTGGGTGTTTACAGAAAGGGGATTACATTAAGCTGAAATGACTATACATTTTCCAGTTTAATATTTGTCCATCAGCTGTTTAATCGTATTTAGATAATTGTGTAAATAAGTTGTTGCAGCCCTTGCCCCTTCCACTGAGCAGGCTTGAAGCTTTAAACACCGATGAATGAGTTGCGAAAAAGCTCAGTTTTTTTTTTTTTTTTTTTTTTTCCCCTAGTTAAACAACCTGGAAGGCCTAAGTAAGTTTTGGTTACAATTCTCCTTTTGAGGGAAATGTTTAATTTGCAAAGGAATCCCCAATATCTAATTCTGCTGATTTGTGTTAGGAAGCTGCTGTGTCTGTTGCTCTCTGCTAAGTCTGTTAGCATGTATTTGCTCTGTGTAAATACTGCAGCCCAAGTACCCCTTCATGAGGCATGAAAACAACCTTATTCTGCCCATATAAAAATAATTTTAAGGTTATTTAGGGGAAGTTTTGGGACTGTGGGGGTTAAAAGCTTTTTTGACTGGAAGCTGAGCAATCACTGATAACAGATTTTGCTGTGGTTGGTTGATTTGGCAGAAAAGCATGAACAGTTTTGGTTTAGATGATTGAATTAACCTGATTAACATTGTTTTTGTTGCTTTGCAAAAAGGACAACAGTATACTTTTAGCAATGATCGAACAACACTTCACCTGGTTGAAGAGCAGTGTTAGAGGCAATGACTCAGAAAAGCCTCCCTTGAAGCACCTGCAGCAGTGGCTGCAGCAATTAGCTAGCATGAAAGGCTCGGGTCCTCCCCATGTCTGGCAGGACGCACCTTGCATTAGATTCTGGCACATTACAAAAGGTGTCTGATGCTGCCGTTTTATTGGGTTTTGTTTGATAAGCATATGAAAATATTTCTAGTTGAGGTTTATGGTATTTCCCCAGGGAGTTCCCCAACTTCTTTGAGAAAAGATGGTGTCAGGGTTTCAGATCTCTGGTATTTAATCTTCCCGAGAAAATGGGATTTTGTTCAATCTACGCTGGGTGAACCTCAGCTGAACTTCAGAACAAATTCTACCCCTACCTCCACACAGTTGTTGGATGCCTAATTATAATTAACTTATTTGGCTAAAAAAAGAGCACTTGGGCTGCAGCAGATGGTATCATTCCAGAATAGTGGGATTTCTGTGAAGGTGGCACCATTTCAGATGAGATCTCCCGATTCTCAGAACAGGACTGCAAGTAATGTGGTTGGGGGGAGGGAGGATGGGAGAGGGGAAAGAGGGAAATTTGAGATTTTGAAGTCTTGCAACTTATTTTCAAGGATAAATTTCTAGAAGATAAGTTAAGACTGTGGATCTGTGACCAGTTCTTGCATTATTTCAATTTTCTTTGCAACGTGTGAAAAAGAAATCTGATTATGAGTGATGAATGTGATGCATTTGAATATTTGTATGATATCTTTATATTCATCATCCTTGTATGTGGAAGGCCTCTGTGCCTCACAGATAAGGAGAGTGTATGCAGTAGTACCTGAATATGATGTGCTTCAAATACAATGATTTTGATCATTGATAAGTCAAGACATGGGAAGCTCCTCAAGTGTAATGACCCAGGTAATATGAAAAACATCAATATGCCTGCAGTTTAGATTGTGGATCTCTGAAGATCGCTAACCTATAGGCTTAATCTTAATTTTGTGAGCCATAAGCATATGAGACATTCAGATGCGTAGATTGGCATTAAAACGTACAGGAATTCTATAGCAATAGGAATTTCTATAGCAAAGTGCATCTCTGCACTGATGTGACTGCAGGTTTGATGACAATAAATAAAGCATAGAAACAATGAAATTCAGTGTTGTCACGTTATTTTCTGAGTTAACAAGGTAGTAATATTTTATCTGGCTTGTAAAATTTTGCCTTCAGTGAATTAGTAAATAAATCATTGATTCCTCCTGATGAGGATTCTTAGCGTAGGTAATATCACTTGAATGTTTGCATGAAGTGTTCTTGAAGAAAACGCAGGATAATTTTCATTTTTAAATGTGTTTGTAATGTCTCTTTTTTTTTTTTTTTCCCAATCTACTTTGAAGAGCAGGGATGACATCCCAGTGTTAGCCATCAAAGCTTGAAATTGACATTGTGTCAGAGAAGCTAAAATTTCTAGCAGTGTTGCTTAAACAGACCAGTCCCTTATTTGGTTGTAAAGTAACTGCATTAAATATATTCCTGAAGAAACAGGGGATGTAACAAACTGCCATGTCATTTGTATATCATCCTTGTAAAATGGCATGGAAGGGAGGACTAGAAAATCTTAGCCAAACATCTTCATCAATAATAGGTAATTTACTAAAATTATTACTAATACACATGTTTTCATACTAATAAAGTTAGTTGGCCATGAGAAGACATTTGGAGGGGGCAAAGTAAAACAAGAGAAAACCACCTTGAAGTTTAAATGACCTCCACAAAATATGCATGAGCTGATATAGGATAGTGGCCCACGACAGGTGCAGTTCCCCATTTTGCACATGCAGATCTACAGGTTTTGCATGTAGAATACCTGTGCAGTCATATAATTTACCAGTTCAGATCCTCAGGACTTTTTAAATCATGCCTTACGTATCATCTGCCCATGGTTAAGATGGCTTAATCCATAAAAGCGCTTAAAAGATAATTTTGTACATATTAGACATTACTGATACTGCTTATTATACTGGAAATTGAAATTGGGTCCAGGTGGGCTTGGTTCAGGTCATTCAGACTGGAGTTGCAGTAGTCTATTAAGATTGTACTCTCCTTTTATACCACTGACAAAAAGCTTCTAGCTAATTTCAGAAATGCCAGATTAATATCAAGAATTTTGGTGATTCAGAGAAACATTAAAATAGCTACTTTCTGAGTAGAGGGTATCCATGTTTGGTATAAATAATAGTGCCGCACTCTAGCATTTCTGAACCTCCTTAAGTACCTTCGTCCTGAGTAATACCTTAGAAAATGGTTAGAATGAACTTCACTAAGATCAATAATCAAGATACTTTTACTCAGAAGCTGAACTAGCCTTATAAAAGAGGACTTATAGTAATATTTATTGCATTTTTGCTCCGAATTCTTTCTTCCAGTGGTTATTGCAGTTTGTCTAACAAAGGGTTGATGCTGTGTATCGATTTTATGACAGCACAAATATATCTTAATGTTACATGCTGAATAGCAAAGAAACATAATAATCAGGGCTTTGTCTTCTTGACTGTCGTTTTCTGGATACACTGGACAATTCTTGTAGATAAACTAAAAGTAAATACTTTGCACATAGAAATTTAAAGGGTGACAAAGTTCAGTCTATTGAAATTACATTTGCTAATTTTTTTGTTCAGACATCATATATTGAGTATAATTTTCAAGTTGAAGCATTATCTCATTTTGCAAGGCTTAGTCTTAATTGATTTTGTAAATGAATGTACTGGAACTGAAAGTTTTATGCATTGTAAATCCCACTATTTTAAAATTGGTCAGAACTGAGCAGAAGGTAAATTTCTCACTGTAGCTATCTGATATCTTGAGAACCTTTGGAAAAAAAAAACCAACAGAAAACTCTGTCATCCTTTGGTCTATTTTACAGCTAATAATTCACTTACAGAATTAGACATGACAATAAGCTTTTCATAAGCCTGTTTTTGCAAATCACTTAAAATACCCTGTTTAGGAAAAGCAAGGCTGGGTTCATTTTGGGTTGTTAGATACATATTTTATTCTGCTGTAAACGCCTTATTTTATCCTACTCCTAGGATCAAACTTTGATGGTGTGATTTTCTGGGGTCTGCTCTGTGATGAGTGGCACAGAGGGACTGGGCATGGGTAACCTGGGTCACTGCTTGCATTTAATGTCTCAGTGTAGGATACATATGCCTGTAAACTTGTGTGGTTATGTGAAGGGTCAATTAAATTTAGAAGCAGAAATAGGATGAACAGAATTTGTTTTCAAGATTAGCATCTTCTGTCCAGAGCCCATTCCATTGCTTGATGTTTCTTGGTCAATAACTTTGTTCTTCCCATAGTACATTTACTTTTTTTGCACTTATTTACAATATACCTTGGTTTGTTTTCATGCCCAATTAATAAGTTTTTTAAAAGGCTTTGGAAGATAGGATTAAAAATGCAATATGGTTCTTAAACTCTAAAAATATAATGGTTCAACAATTGAAATAATTTGTGCTTTGACTTGTACTGCTCTGTATTACAGATTTTCTTTTCTTGTCCCCTTTTCACACAGAGTATGATTTCTTCCATTGTGAACAGCACTTACTATGCAAATGTCTCAGCAGCAAAATGTCAGGAATTTGGAAGGTGGTATAAACATTTCAAGAAGGCAAAAGATATGATGGGTAAGCAAAAAAAAAAAATTGCCTTGATGGTGGTTACATACAATTATGTGTCACATTGAGGTCTGTCACAGTCATATAAGAAGCCAGTTCCCTTCACAATAAGTTTAGGATGCTTTTGATGAGTAGATGTAGAAAGTACATATATAGTGAAAGAATTCATTTAAATAAATATTTGCTATCGAAACAGCCAAGCTGACTTGGGTTGCCAGAGATGTAAAGCTGTCATTCTGTAAATCTAGAGATCTTCTGCCACCCAGAATAATTGTTTAGAAAACCTGTTCCTGGAACTGTGACGAACTGATTTTTTAATGTATGTATTTTTTTTCTTGCTTTGGATAATGCATATTTAAAGAAACAGGCTTCTATAACGATCACTACCTTCCAGCAAGAATGCTATAATTTTATAAATTCATGTCTTTCTCTAACTTTGGGACCCTAACTTCAATTAATTTTAACAAATACTTGTGACAATTGTTTGCTTGTTGTAGTAAGCACAAGTAAACTATTGGATTATTGGGACATATTAATTCTATGATACCTTTTATCTTTCTTAAACCTGTTCACATAATTTTCAACACTATATCAGAAGACTTTTACATAGATTTCAACAGAATGGAGAAATGGAACCTCAGTTTGAATTGAATTTTGAGCTTCACTTAGCTTTCAGTATTTGAAGCAAAATCATTCATCTACCAAAACGGGTTCCTTGCCTTTTATAGCTTAAGGCTGTAATGAAGACAATGCATCACTTTTGTGATAATTGCTTGAATTACTATTCCGAGTGAATGGCCCACTTGGGTTGATCTCTACTTTCCACAAGTGAAAAAAGGCAGCTTCTTTCCTTAATCTACTTTGTACCTTCTGTGCAACACCAAAAGCCTTGTTCTGAGACCACCAAATTTGGTGGTAAGACTTCACCTAGGTTCAGGTGGTCCATGTGTGAGGCACCGGAGTGCCTGTATGGGAGAGTCATCTTTCCACAGCAACCTCTCCCACCTCCTTTGGAGCAGCACGCCTGCGTGGCACAACCCCTGTAAAATTTTCCTTATGTGGCCTGTCAAGGCAGGTTCACCATCCATTCATTTGGGAACAATGAAGCCAGTGAATAGAAAAAGTGTGTTTTTGTGTATTCCTGTGTAACCTAATGCTGAGGGGATAGGCAGTACTGCCCCCAAAGCCACCTGGATGAGGAGTAGCAGGGCCTCTGGTTGGGGACTGATCCAGGCTATGGACAACAGAACTCTCTATAGAACAACTGACTTGCTTTTTATTTATTAAGTTTCTGCCTCTGATAGGATAGAGGAGGAAGACAGGGATGCAGGTGGGAATGCAAGTGCCAATTTCTTCATCCAGCTCTCATCCTTGTGGAGAAAAGGGTGGCCTTGCACTGATGACTGTTAGTGAAGATCATAGTTACCACGAAAAGCTAAGACGCTGCTCTAAAAAAATCCCAAAACAACACAAAAACCTTTACTAGTATAAGAAAAACATTGCTACAACACTTTTGTGAAAATATTGGACTTTTGGTTTTTAAAGAAATCATTCTTAAGGCGATTTCCAGACCAGAGTTGCTAATTTCTAGAAGTGAGATTGTTTAAAATAAAGCAACATACATTGATAAAAAGGAAAATCCTTATCAGTCTAGAGTTATTTTATATTGTTTAATCATGCACAAGGAGGGAACTGGAAGAACTCTTGCAGTTTTAAAAACTGCACTGTTAATTAAAAAGGAGGGTGTGTCAAGGCAGATGAGTTAATATAAGAAAAAAATTCAACCATGTTGCAAGTCACAAAAAAACCATGCATACATGGTTGCAAGATAAAGCAGCCCATCTGTGTAATTTACATAAATTATACTAGTTCCTAGCAGTCCCATCTAGAAATTAGCAGAGCATGGGGAGGTCCGCACCTCACCCTGCTTGTTACAGATTTCCAGTGGCTGGGAACTGCAGATGTCATGGCAAGGACATCATGGGAGGAAAAAAACCAGTCACTGGGGGCTTCTCAGTCTCTGGAAGGGGGCATCCTTTCTTGTAACAATCCTCCTTACCCTTTGCACAGATGCACTTACTGTTTGACCTGCATCACCTGCAGTACACAGAATGGCTTTTTGTTTCTTCTCTTTGCCCTGTCCCTCTTTGGTTACTGCCTTGTCCGAAGTCCCCTTTGCCCATCACTGTGGGATGCAGCAGCCCGCTCGTGATTGAGTTGCATTGCACCATTTTATATTTGTTTATTTTTATCAGCGTGGCTTGGCGAGGACAATCGAGTTTGTGATTTTCAGTCTGATGGTGGCCTTTTCAATGTTTCTTTCCCACCGTAGTTGAGATGGATAGCCTTTCTGAACTATCCCAGCAAGGTGCCAACCACGTCAGCTTCGGTCAGCAGCCGGTCCCAGGGAACACAGCCGAACAGCCTCCATCTCCTGTTCAGCTCTCTCATGGTAGTCAACCATCAGTTCGGACCCCGCTTCCAAACCTGCATCCTGGACTTGTATCTACTCCCATTAGCCCTCAGCTGGTAAATCAGCAGTTGGTTATGGCCCAGTTGCTGAACCAGCAGTATGCAGTGAACAGACTTCTAGCCCAGCAGTCCTTAAACCAACAGTACTTGAACCACCCTCCTCCTGTCAGTAGATCCATGAACAAGCCGTTGGAGCAGCAGGTCTCAACAAACACAGAGGTGTCTTCCGAAATCTACCAGTGGGTCCGTGATGAACTGAAACGAGCAGGAATCTCACAGGCAGTATTTGCACGTGTGGCTTTTAACCGAACTCAGGTCAGTCATCTTTTTTCCTATTTTTTATTAAGTCTAGGAGTTCCTTCTTTCTCTCTGTAATTAGTAATTGCCTTCTTGTAAGTCTCTCTCCACATTTCTACCTTGTTACTTAGCTCCTTTGGAGTAACTGTGCTTCCTTGCAGGGCCATTGTCCCTGTTCATACATGACTGAAATCTTCAGGAACTGTTTTGTGGAAACACTCGCTATTCTTATACCCTGATTCTTCTCTAGTTGTGATGGTTTATGACTAGCTGAATCTTCCCTGGAAAGAAAGTGAACAGCCCTATGCAGAACCATTCACAAAGTCACCCACCAAATTGCCTTTTGTGTTGCAATTGTACCTGTACTGACCACATTCACACACTAAACAACCTGTTTTCTTTCACAGGTGTACCAGAGATGGTCACATTTATTTTTATTGTTTTCCAGTGAAAGTCTTAATAACATCTTTTCAGGCTTCTGAAAAGATTAAAAATTGAAAGCTTTATGATTAGATCATCTACCCTTTACATGTATTTTTGTAGCTTGTTACAAAAACAGTAGTTGCTGAGCTTGCCACTGTCCACGTCAGAACATATACTTCAGCTCTTCAATGCAGAAAAAGCTAGCCCTAGCAAAGCTGATAAGTAACACTAAAATGTGTTATTTTTTACACCTGTTTTAGAAGCTAACCCTGTTATAATTTATTCTGCTCTATGAATTTAACTTAATGCCATGTTGCATGGAATTTAATCAAGCAGAAATTATGGAAGAAATGTCAGTATATTCAATGCAAATAATAAGATCTCAAAATTTTAGAAGTGTGTTTTAATGGAAAATAAAATATTGTTAATAGGATTTTTTTAATAGGAAATATTGTAAAAATACGTAGGTAGATTTGCTTTGGATTCCACATTTTTAAATGAAAACATATACTTAGGGAACAATTTGTCCATTGTAAATTATAGTATAACAAAAAAAAAAAGCATATTTTGGGCTTCTCTTGAAACATTTTTGTTTCTCCCTGCATAGCTTAGAAAATAAAAAGTCTGTTTCAAACACTCTGGTACCAGATTTGAATCAGCATGTCATTTGTAGTTGTTCTGAATTATTATTGCTTTAAAATTTTTTACATCCTCCTTTTGCTAAAGGAAAGTAGAGTCATTGTGTGAATTCTCTGTAGAACTCTCTCCGTGTGTGTGTGTGTGTGTGTGTGTGTGTGTGTGTGTCTTTCCTCTTAACAGAGGAGATTTTTAAGATCTGGGTCTTTCATGCCAGATTTCATGAGATACGTGAACTCACGCAAGCATTACTTAACTTAGGTCCAGGCAGTTTCACTTGTTATGTTTACAAATAAGTGACATAGAATCTTGTTTAATACAATGTTTAAAAAATTAACTATTGATACTATAAAGTATTGACGCTTAAATAGCAGCTTCATTTTACAGTGGTTTGTAGCTGTCATCTTAACTGGACAAAAAGCCAAGCAAGTAATTAAAAAAATAAAATTTATTTTATATTTTCTTCTTTCTCAGCCTTGCCTAAAAGCACATTGTTTTCTCTCAACTTTCTTCTCCCTCTGAAGTAAATTGGTCAGTTTTTGTCAGCTAGTTTTGCTTACAGGTTTTGGTATATTGTTTGTGCATGATCAGTATTCATTACCTGAAATACAAGGATGAGTGGTTCTGAGTGGGCATCAAATTTATGTGGCACAGTATGAGAAGATGCTCTTTAGATGTGATGAATGCAACTGTAGAACCAGATTCCTAGTGCAAATACTGATTCTTTACTTTTATATTATTATTATTATTATTATTGCAGTAAATATATATAAAAAATATGTATTGGTTTGTATTTTTCTTACTACAAATGTTATTACTATTCATTCAAAGTTCAGTTCTTCCACAGACTTTGTGGTTAACCAGCTCGGTAAACTGTGTTCAAAGTGACCCAGAACTGGGAGGAAACCCCAAAATGGTCATTGAAAACAATTCCCCTAAAGAGATATGAAATAGATATATCTATGAAATGGACATATATTTTTGGACAATTTTCAAACAAATCTACGTGAAAGAATGCAGAGTAGTATCCCTATAGCCTAACTGTGTTAGCTAATCAAGTTAGTATTTGCAGTTAGTTACATAAGATTTTGCATTGTTTGTTATGTATTGTGGAAAATGTAAGGAGCAAAAAGGAAAAATACTAGGAGCCTAGACAGTATTAGCCTCAGTTTTGCCAAGAACTATCTCAGCATACTTTTCATATGAAGCAAAGCCCCACTGAAACAGAGAGGAGTTTGTTGTAGGTGCATTTCACCTTGGCAAAACTGGAAATTTACCCACAGTGACAGCTAATGTCCAATGATAAACACAGGTACCAGCAATTATTACATGAAAACCTTTAAATTTGTTCGGCTTGCTGTACTTCTGAACTCATTGCAGCTTATTCAAGGATACATCACATTTAGCTAAAATTAAAGCAGCATTTTAATAACTGATGCTATTTAGAAGTTATTTTCTAATACTGATGTAATATCCTAAGTTGGGGGTTTTCTTTGTGTGTGTGTGCATGTTTGGCTAGTGCAAGTGAAAATGCATGTTTAAATTCATCTACTATTTTCTGACATAAAAAGCTAATTCAGGCTTAGCGCTGACTTTTTTGTCATAAGTATATTTGAGCCACATTCAGGGACCAGATCATGCCATCAATTTCTAAAGGCATGAAAACTCACTGAACTCAGTTAGGAGTTCTGTGCAAGAAAGATCTGATGTCAAGATACAGTCTCAGATGAGGTGAGAGATTTGCTTTCAGTGTAAAAGTTAAGGAAGGAAATTATCTATAAATTTAGAGGAATTTAACTTAATGTTTAGGCAATAAAATGGACTCTGGTGAAATTGGCTGAAGACATTTATCATCTCTTGTTTTTCAGGCTTATGCTCTTTAATATGAATACAGAATTACTGGTGGTTTTTGGTGGGAAGAAGGGTTCTACCAGCTTAGTGTAGTAATTTGACACTCAGCCCTCATTTTCAAGATTTTTTGATTTGGGGGCAAAAATGTTGGTTGGAAATATTTCTACCTTTCCCCAGTCAAAGGAAAGAATTTAATTAAAATACATTTGAAAATTAGATTGTCTTTTTTTAATTTTTGTTATTACCTATTTATAAAGCAGAAAAAACCCCTCAGCCACACCTTAGAAGTGTGTCCGTAAGGAAGGGTGTGATTTTAATGTCTTCTTGAATAATTTCCCCCTACTCTTAAGCTCCAAATGGTAATTTCAAAACTGAGTTCCCAGGAATGTGCCTTGTCAGTTTTAATGAACATCCAGATAGCTATAACTTGAGTGAAAATTCACATCTACACAGGCACAATAGGACAATTGTTATAGGGAGCAGAAGAAGTTTTGGAGGGCAGAGGTCCTTCTAGGAGGGATTCAGAGTCCAGTTGGATCTGGAGTTTCACTTGTCCTTCAGCAGTTGTGATTCCAGCTCACAGATGTAAAGAAACAGGTTGAATCCTGTTAGCACCTCTTTGCACCATGGAAAAGTCTGTTGAGTCAGGATTTGTGGCAGCAGATCTGAGTTTCACTCCAAAAGGCTACCAAAGGTGACTACGAGTCTCTCTGTTTGCCAGGGTAATTTTTGTAAATTATGTTTCAGTTGCCAGATCACCAAATATATAAACATGGTATTTTTTCCAGCTGATGTCAGTGCACTTTGCAGACACCTCCACTGTCTTGAAAGAGTGAATTCAGTATTTTCTTGTGCTTTGCTGGCCAGAAAATGGCGGTTTTTATTAGTTCACTGCCCTGGGTGGCCCTGAGCAGTCATGGGGTGACAGTGACAATGCATTGGGGCAGCCCCTCAAAGCATGGTGCCATAACCTCTCATCAGCAGAGAGGCTTTGCCTGCTGCTTCAAATGTGCAGTTAAACTGGGAGTTTATGTACTCTGTTTTGTTCTTAGAGCTGGAGTGAAGCAAGAACATTTGTTGGGCTGAGCTGCCTTCAGAGCCCTAAACAAATAAATAAACTCTCCCATTTCTGTTGTGTGTTTGTAAACACAAACATGACTCAGGAAATGGAAGGCTTGGGTTCCCACAGCAAGTCTGACATTTGACTTGAAGGTGTAGCTTAACCTAGTGCATGGCAGGGTGACGAGTCTGCACCGCACAAGCAAGGAATTGCGTTAGTCACAGCAGTGGCTGGAGCTGTAACTGGAGTTACAAACTGCCTGTCTCCGTGCACACTTTCAGCCATAAGGTTTGCTGTGTGAACTCAGGTGCTGTTACACGGTGTCCTCTCGGCTCCATCTTCATGAAAGAAAAAGGAGTGCTTTTTGCTTTTCCGTGTTTGACTATTGTGATTTTTCTTCTTCCCACTAGTGATAACGTTTGATCTGAAGGTTTTTGGTATTTCCCAGTGTTTCTGCTGGTTAACTTTTCTCTCTCCCTTGCCTTCTATTTCACCCCCGTGTTCCTTTAAAATATCAACTGCTGGGACACATTGCCTTTCGTTCATGTATAATGTCCGTTCTCTTATGTGAAAACTTTTGTGTATTTAGGACTGTGGTCATGCTAATTCTGGGCAATTGCTGTTTCAAAGGAGGATACTTGGATGCAGTAGATGGCCCCATGTAATTGTAAAACAAAATCTAAGTTTGCACAAGCCACCTTCTCAGACACTTCTTTTTTCCTTCCACTTTGTCTTTGGCACACTTTATTTTCCAGTAAAATGAAAAATGAAGATGGATTATTCAAAATTGATAACAGTAATGGACCATCATGTAATGTTTTATTGAATTTGAGTTCTGTAAATTATGTGGTAGAGAGAAATTTGCCTGCTTAAGTATAACAGAAATTGCCACTGTATTCATATAATTCTTCGTAGTGTAATTTAAGAAAAAGCACAGTATCCATATCACTATTGAATAAAAGGTAAAAGGTGCTATTTCACTATCATGACAGCTCTCCTCTTGCTATTAAACGACATAGATAAATGTGTCTGCTTATAACTTACTTGGCAGGGCTCCAGGCTTGTGGGTGGAGCTTGTGAATAATCTTCCACCTGGACATGGGATAGGAGCACCCTGCAACCTAGAGGGATAGCATTCAGAGGTGTTCTGCATGTTTTAGGAAGGTTTGGGCAAATTGCATTTTTCTTCTTCTGGGAGCTTTGAAGTTCTATCAGACTGATAAAATCTATTTGAATTAGTGATTACGTTCAAAGAGGAGACACACTGGGGGCCAGACAGGCAGTGTTTTTGTTCATATTGGCAGACACTTTAATTTATCTCTATTTTTAAAGAATTCGTAATGAGCTTTTGAAAGCCCTGATAATATTTATTGAACATTTTTGTGCCATTAGTAATGAATTATACTTGTGATGACATGTAAACTTTCTTTATTTTCAATGAAACCTGGGAACATTTTAAGAAAATACATTTCCAATGCAAAAAGAATGCAAGGGAGGAACAGTGAGGAGGGCTCTAAGCCTAACGGTGTTTATAATCTCTGTGCAAAATGGATTTAGTTTTTATGCAACTCGAGGTATAGTATCAGGAGATCACACCAAGCCTAGTATCTTGGCAAACCAGTTCAAGCCTGGTAAAATGAACAGTAAATCTCTGCATGTCAGCACAGGGCAGGATATGAGAGCTGACATTTTCTTTCTAGGATTTTTCCCTTTGTACATATTGTCTACTTTTAGCCAAAGATTTTTGTTCAAAAATTGAAGCAGTAGCAATGCAGTAATATTTGAAGCAGGCAAACTGTATTCTAAGACTTTGTTCACACCTGGTACTACACCTTATTTTTCATATTCTTTTCTCACATATTCTGACCTTTAGGTTCAGAGCCCTAGAAGTAAATATTTCCTTGCCTTTTCTCAGCTCTGTCATCCACCCTCTTCACTCTGAATCTTAGTCCTCTGCTCTGCTCCCAGCTCAGGCAAAGAAGCAGTGATGGGCAAAGGAGGGGTGAATGAATACTTAGTGGCATTTCTAGTTACCAAGAGGTGTCCTGCAGCAATGGAAATGCAGGAAAAAAAAGACAAAATACCCCTTATTCATTCTTTCTTTATTTCACTGAAGAGGGAAAAATTATACAAGAAGAACTGCCTTTTCTACCTCTTTTAGCTGCCCACTATGTGGCAAAGGCTTATACAAATGAACATTTTCTATTATGAGCTAAAGTATTTTTCAAGGACATTTCCTGTCACTGACAGTGGGCTGGCTGTTTGTAAGGAGTCTTCTCTCCTGACAATGATCAGTCCACTTGAGTTTAGCTTTTTGTGCGGCTTTTTTCCTGGTGAGGTTGTTTTCAGCACAGCAGCAGTCAGAAATCACGTGTTTAGAACTCCCTAAAAGAAGGTTGTAGCAATGTGGGTGTCTTCTCCTAAGGAACAAGCGACAGGATGAGAGAAAATGATCTCAAGTTGCAGCAGGGGAGGTTTAGATTGAATATTACAAAAAATTTCTTCTCCAGAAGCGTTGTCCGGCACGGGAACAGGCAGACAGGGAAGTGGTAGAATCACCATCCCTGGAGGTATTTAAAAGATGTGTAAAAGTGGCACTTAGAAGCGTGGTTTAGTGGTGGACTTAACAGTGCAAGGTTAACGGACATGATGATTTTAAAGGACCTTTCCAACCTAAATAATTCCATTCTTTTCTCTACATCCTGTGCTTAGAAGTTGAAAGAAATGGTGGACACAAATTTAACTTCCATATTTGCTAATAGGGAAATTTATCATTAAAGTAATCTTTAAGAAAAAATATAAAACTTATATATGACCCAAATGCCACTTCTGTCAGTAAGTCATTACACCTTCTGAGTAGTTTCTGACTGGATACCAGAAAAAAAAAGAGGGATGAAGAAAAGTGGTATTTTTTTTTATCCTCCTCCAAAATATTTTTCATGCTCAGTGCTGGAAAGACTGTTTGTTTTTTGCATCCCATTTCCCTGCTACATGTGCAGGTACAGGCAAAGCCATGAGGCCCACACTGACCGCAGTGGAGTGGTTGGCACCTCTGTCCTCTTTGCCCAAGACGTGGAAGTGCAACAGGGATGTGCAAAGCTAAGGCCTGCACTGGGCGGGCCCTGACCCTGCCTAAGCACAGCTGCCTGAGAGCAGTGACTTTGCAGCAGCACAGCAGCACCTCCAAAAGGTGCTGATGCTTATTCCTGAAAGGATAAGAGAGTTGACAACTTCCACAGGTGCTGTGAGCATGAGACTTCCCTCTAAAGATGCATTTTGGCTGTATCTTTCTATTGTATTCCCTTAGGAATGGATATAAACCATCTTAGTTGTAGCTTTTTTATTGTCTGCTTCATTCTGTCCATTTACCCCTTCATTATCTTACATAACTTACAGCAGTTCTTTAGGAAAAGAAACATAGGTTGTGTTATTTCTTTAAATTCACATGCCTGTTCCCTTGTTACATTAGCAGTAAAAGCCTCCCATACTAACCCTCACCTTGTCCCAGCATAGCAACAGCATTTATTCTAAAAAGAAGTTCTTATCTGCTTTTGCAAAAGTTAGTTTTCTTATCACCATCTTGTTACTCCAAGACAGTAGAACATTTTGGATGCCTAACATTTTTAAAAGGAGAATTTGGCAGGATGGGGGGACATTCAAGAACATGCTGATGTTAAAGTTGCAGTTGCACTCTCAGATTTATAAATATTTCGTCTTTTAGAGTAATTAGGTGTCCCAGACCACCAGGCCTGCTCCATCGCTACCAGTCGAGATGAAACAATTGTGTGGAAAATCTGATGTGGTCCGTACAAGCTGCTGATGGCATGCTACCCTCTGCAGCCTGCCCATCTTGGGCTTGCTGCTGCTACAGATGCCTTGCATGCAGTTTTCCCCTCAGTTCCCAGTGCTGTTGCTGGACTCTGGAAGTGATCAACAAATGAACTTAGGGACCTGCAGAGCAGATTCTCAAATAAATATCCCAGATGATGGACTGGGTGAGGATTAGAGTGGTCCTGATGAGGAGAGGGGAAGGTGTAAGGAGGAAGGTGAGGACATCCAACAGTGAGTTTCCTCACTTGTTGTTAAGCTCCAATATACAACTCTTAGAAAGAAATACTGACTTACAGAAAATATCACCCTGAGTGAGTTAAGCAGTTACTTTAGGAACATTGCTAGCTTACCATCTCAGAGTAGTTGTGAAATATCACTTCTTTTCAAAGAGCTGTTTAAGTTGCTAGGAATGTGGAAAGCCTTTTCTTTTTTTTTATGTTGGTTATGCATTTTGTCTGTGAAGCCTGAGAACACCCCAGTGTATTTCACTTATTCTTAACGTCTCATGATTGTCTGTCGACTGTGAAAGATTTCATGGCAAGTTAAGCCAGTAAAAGGAAGGAGACTTATTAGGCAGATTCAGTTTATGTTGTATGTAAAACAGGTGCTTAATAAAATTAAGGGTACAATAGAGGCTCTCTTCTCTGCTACCTAAAATGCCATTAATATATTCCTATGTGGAGTGAAAAGTGCATTTGCTGCTCTCGTTCTCAGCCCAGCGGTAAGAAGAATGAGGACTGATAAGCGGTGGCTTTGCATAGCACAGTTTTACAGGCACTCACCTAGGCTAACTCTCCAGCCTATTTTTTTCTTCCTTCCCTACAGGGCTTGCTCTCAGAAATCCTCCGAAAGGAAGAGGATCCCAAGACTGCCTCGCAATCCCTACTGGTAAACCTTCGGGCTATGCAGAACTTCTTGCAGCTGCCAGAAGCAGAACGAGATCGAATTTACCAGGACGAAAGGGAAAGGAGCTTGAACGCAGCCTCTGCGATGGGCCCCGCACCTCTCATAAGCACACCACCCAGCCGGCCTCCACAAGTAAACTGCTCTCTCTGTCTTTGAGCTTTGCTCGTGTTGTCACACTGTCCTGGGGTGATACCGTTCTTAAAAAAGAGAAAGCTTTTGTTGTTGCATTTTTTTAAACACACATAGAATAATTATTTGCAGTGCATACCACAGATTAAATTTAAGAAATGTAATGGATGACGGTAGCAGCTAATTTTTACCTGATTTCTACTTTTAAGATAAATTCTATCCCTTATGATCCCTACAGAATTGTTTTTTCTTTTTGCTGAGATAAGGGCTTTACTGGACCTGAAACATGGTGGCTTTTAGCTGTCATATTTTCCTACAGTTCTCAGGTTCCTAATGTTAGAGGTTCAGAGAGGGATTTTGAAGGATTTGGACCACTAAGCAGAGAACGAATGAAAGAAGAAGTGTGCATACATTGCAGTGCCTTAAAAATTATTTTCCAGAAAGCAGACAGGTGAAATGGAGGTGATGTGTGAAAGAAGATTCCATCCCAAAATGCTGGACAGGCTTTCACCAGATTGAGTTACTTACAACTGGGTAACATAACAGGCTTGCCATATCACTTGCTCCAAAAGAGGTGGATATGTTTGTTAAAGCTTCACTTAGTATTTATTCAAATGAAACTCCTATTGATTTATGTAAAATCTATTTGATTTAATTCTCCAGAAATTGCAATGTTTGGTAGAGTGAGATCCAGACTCCTTGTGTCTATTGAGGAAACTCTGATGCTTGCTTTAAGGTACAAGATTAATACATGTGTGAGCGATAGGAATGCACAGGATTTCCACAAAGAAGAAATGTGGTTGTGAGTGAAACACTCCAAAAACCATATATTTTCAGAAATATTCTGCATTGTTGTGGCTCACGGTTGTACCTGTGCAAGTTAAAAACAAACTGTTCTGCAGACACGTGGGAATCACGCTGTATACACAGTCCAGATTTGCTATACAAAGCAAGGCTTTGGGATTATGGGAATTTTGTGGTGATTGAGTATGTAAACAGCAGGTTTTCATTAACCAGTCATAGGCTTGTGACTATGACTATGTTCTATACCTATTCTGAATGCTATACATTCCTTGAGATTATTTTTCTAATTTTCCTGCAGCTAATGGATTCTAAGGACCACACTAAGTAACAAATAACAAAATTGTAGAAGAGAGGACAGAAGATCACCATGACTTGCTGCAGTACTTTTTGCAAGAAGAGAAAAAAATTTTAGAGGAAAGAACAGACTGTGCTAATGGTGTAGTTTTGTTGTCATTAACTGTGTTTAGGCTGTAAAATCCACTATAGTTATTCTTGAAGATTAAGGACAAGAATCTATTTATATAGTAATGCTTTAGTGGGAAATAGTGAAGTAGAGATACCTGTGTTTAAAATAACATTTGAGTTTGTTTTAATATCTGTACCTGTTCCCACAGCCCAGGTAATTCAGAGCAAAGGCTAACCCTCCTTCTTAACTTATCTCTTTCTGCCAAGGTAATGTCTCACTCTGTCTCAAGTGGTCTTGAGCAATTTCACAGCTAAAGAACAGAGTTAATTACAGGACCTTCCAGAAGGATGTCAAGTCAGAGGTAGTCCTTGTATTGGTTTTAATTCACACTTTAAACTGTATAAATCCCTTGCAGCCAAAAAGAAAGTGAGACTTAGGGGTTTTCTTGACTGACAAAACATGCTGTAAGTCCATGTTTGGGGGGTGGCTATCTGCCTCTACTGTGCTCCTGTTCATAATTGCATTTCATTTTTTTTAGTGTGAGTCAGGAGTATAGTTAACCTAATTGTGACAGTTCAAAGTGGAAATGGCATACGTTTTTCTTTTAATCCTTTTCAAATAGAAAATGAGTTAACAAGGAAACCTTACAGATTACTACTTGAGGTCTAGAGAACAAAGCACTTATTTTTCCAATTGTTATACTGTTCTGTCATTCAGCAAAACATATGCACTTTCCCTTGCAAAGGTACTGAAAATGTAGAAACCTCTGAGCTGAGATTCTCTGTGACCTTATGTGTTTCTAGAATTACCCACCTATGAACACCTGAAGCAATTTTCACCTCCTGCTAAGTGTTCACAGTCCTAAGTTTGAAAATCGAAATATCTGTGTTCGTAGCATAAGTACAATACTTAGTGCTAGAAATAATAATGAAATTATCCTAGTTAACACTGGGAAGTATGACTTTACAAATCACAATGGAAATAAATTATAATCAGAATACTGCAAATTTATTAATGCAGACTACTACTCTGATATCTCCCACAAAATGTCCACAGTTTATTGAATATTTGATACTAAGGAAACAAAACTACTAGTATCCTTACTACTAAATTTATTACAAGCAATTATTTAACGTTCACTATGCAGAAATACAGCATAATATTTTTCTGGCTTGATTGTGAGCTTCTTGGATAACCATTGAAAGAGAAAACAGAGCATTTATCCTGACAACAGAATTTACGCAAGAGCCAACATATTTAATATTAAATCTTTAGACCAGTGTAACATTTGAAACAATTAAACTATGAAACCATGAAAAATGGGAGCTAATATGCCACACATGAAGGTTTATTTTGCAATTGCAAGTTATCAGTTTCGGAAGGATGTGAAAATAAACATCCTGAAAAGGATCTATTTTGCATTTTTGTGTTGCCAACTGGTGGCCAGACAGTAGAGCAGACTTAACCATTTAGCAGCTGAGCTTGTTCTGTGTAAATTTTGAATGCTGTTGTATGCAAAAAGAGAAAGCGTGACCTTGGAGGTCTGATTGGATAGTAGGAATTCACCAAACATAAACCCTAGTGCCTGAGTTAGAAGGAACTGTGTTGAATTTATCTCGTTTTTACAGCATTCTTACTAGTTGCTACTTGAGCTAATGTATCTGGATTGTTTCCAATTCTTTTTTGAAATCCTTTAAGAAGCTCTTTGTCCCCTTTACTTCTCCCTTTCTCTCTGACTTAAACAAAACACAAAATCTTATTTTTATTTTTTTTAATTGAAATCATTAGCCTCTAATGCCTGAGCTTTTGGGATGCGTGTATAGCCCTCTAAGCTGGTCAAGCTGTAAAAGTCTGTTACTATCTTCCACACTGGCGGACTGAGCACAAGGAGACGGTGTACACCAGAATTTTCCCCTTGGACATTATTCATCTTGCCACCCTAGGGGCAGAAGCCTGTCTGTCAGGCTCTTTCCTGGGGCACTGGAGTTTATAAGTATTAGCATCTCCATCAGGTAGGTACTGCATGGAGACACAGTTTAATCTCTCATAGAAGGAAGGGAAAAGGTCCTTTCATGTTCTACTTTTTTTATTAATTTCCCACTGACACTCTTCAACACCTTTGGTCTTGCAGATCACGCCATGGAGGTCCTTCCAGGGTATTCCTAAATCAAGTTCAGAGGATTAATCTATTGCACGTTATGTAGGAATGAGAGGATCTGGCGATACTTTAGAGGATGCTGAGTTGCTAGGGATGGCCTTTTTGAATTATCAGGGCAGTTTGGGATGTGGGGAGGAAGATGACTCCCATCTCCTTAGTACAAATTGTCAGGGAGGATGGAGTCAGGTTGCCAAGTTACAAATTTTCTTCTCCAAAATATTCTGCTTAAAGCTTTTTAACGACCCTGCAGTTATGAACACTTCTTTCTCAGGACAAGTAGTTCTAATTTCAGCAGAGCTGAGGAAGAAATCCTTCTTGGTAGCCATATCCTGCAAAGAAAATTGGTGTTAACTGTTGGGGCCAGTCATGATCCCATGTAAAAACCTGTACATGTAATGTCAAAAGCAGAATACAATTTTAACAAGACAATATTTTAAGAACTATACACAAAGCTTGCATGAGTCATGGTTCTGGGTACTCATTGACAAAAACTTCATCTCCTAAATATAATCCTGGCTTCTCTCTGACTCCAGATAAATTACAGTTCCTTCATGCTAAAGCTATTTCAACTTGGGTCTCAGAGATATGATGTCACTCTTGAAAGACTGGTCTTGAGGAGAATGCTTTGAGGTGTTTGAGGACCAGTGAACTTCCATTGCAAGGAACTCGTGCACCAGCTTCCATGGAACTTGATGGTGGAGCCCTGGTGTTTAAACACATGCACATGCCATATGTCACCACCAGTAAGATTTTTATTTTTAAGGCGGATAAATTTGATATTTACATTGACAGTCTTTGTGCCTAGTTGCCTTTTAACGAAAGTAAAAATGAACAAAATAATAAATGCAACCCTCTCCTCCCACCCCCACAAAAACCACCATGGAGAAGAGTTAATGGAAACCCTGACACTTAACTATAACTGCACTTCCAGGCGCCACTGTAATAATGGAGTAGTAAACCTTGTCCTGATAAAAGCTGTTCTGAAAGCAACAGCATTTATTGTACCTTCTTTGCTATTTGCAGAGCAGAACTGAAAAGTAGTTTGTTTTGCCTGGAATGAACTACTTTATGAATTTTAATGTACGATGTAATATTAAAAGCTAAACCAGGATTAAAGAAGATTTTTGTTCCCAAGCTAAAACAGTACTTATGAGGAATGTGTTATATAAGAATTTTTTGTTTCAGTTTCAATGGGGAAGGAATGAGCTTCCATGTTTGTGAAAACCTCTTCATATTTGTTATTCCTTCTATAAAAACCTGGGCGGGGTAGGTGGTGGTGGTGGTGGTGGTGGTGGTTTGGTTGGGGTTTTTTTTTTGGGTTTTTTTTGTTTTTTTAGGAAAAATGAATTAATCCAGAACTTCTTGCTACTGTAATCAGTCTTATTTGATGAGAAGATATATCTGGGCAGGCCAGGAGGGGATGGATGTGTTACTTTTTCCAAGTATTTTTAGAAGACAAAATTGATTGGTGATAGGAAGATAGCCAAATGAATTTTTGATTCTCAGTGTGTTACATTTGTAAAATAATGTTTCCCTATTCAGTTAGGGCTTTCAAAATTTGGTTACTGTAAAAAAAAAAATAAAAATTAGCTGATCTATAGTTTCTATTCTAACGGAAAATGTGGCTGTAAGTGTGGGTGGGGTAGGAGGTTGGGTTTAAGAGTGGATGAGATGAGAGATTATGTTTTGTTTTGTTTTTCTCTTGAAAATGAATACTTTTTCCACCTCCTCTCCCAAGTCCTGAAGTGGCACTGTTGAGGGCTTTTTTGTTTTCTGTTAGGTTTTTCTGAGGAGGAGGGTGTTTTTTCAACCCAGCTTCAAACAGCCTCTGTCTTGAACTCAATTCTAAATTCAACACAACAGCCTAGATGGTTGCTTATGTATAAATTATGAAACAGTTTTATGTATGGATATTCTCCAAGAGGTTAATTAGCATTATTGCATGGAATTCATCAGACCAGAGCAGAACAATAGTCCGTCCAGTCCAGCCAGAGTCTATACCTGATCTTGGAAGAGCAATTATTAAGAGGCAGGGGAAGAATTTTTATACTTGGCCAGTGATGTAAATTGGAGAGGGAGAGGGTATGGCTGTGAACCACAACTCTTGATAATCCCCAAACCAATAATTTTATAACTTTTAAGACTTTTATTCTCCTGAAGATCTTTGGGTGAATATGACTTTTTTATGCAGATATTAGTGTTTCTTGAATTCAGTTAGTGTTTCCTAATTAAATATCAACAGAAGGCAATAGGAGTTTGTTTGTTTTAACATCAGTGACATATTAGATGCTATTGAATTCATTGTACCTGTATAAAGATAGATGTGATTTGTGAACCAGACTGAGGATTTTCAGTAATTCCCCTGGGTTAAATGCATATTAAATTGGACATTGAAAAGTGTGGACCAAGATGCATAATTTAAATTATGTGTCCAGCCTGGTGTGTAGTGGTTTTTGATAATCTGGGTGTTCACAGCTCAGTTAAGTGGTCTATTAAGTACTGCTACAATGTGAAGCTGTCTTTTGAAGTTGAGTAGCAATCAAAAAGGTAGTGTGCGTACAGAAGAGACACATTTTGATCAGGATCATAAGAGCAAAGTGTTTCCTTCCCAAAAGACTTGTGTATGCTAGCTGAATACCTTTGTCTTCTTATCTTCGCATTGGATCATTCAATGACTAGTTAATTTTTTATTTTTTTTTTTGGGGAAAGGACTGAAATTTGCGAAGTTTAAAACCCAAGGTCCAAGACAACATGTTCACAAAGCTATCACTTTTTCATTCTCTGATTTAGCTCAGCCTGATTTTTACATGCTCACAGAGAAGGCCATTTCCAGTTGTATGTTTAACATCTGCATTGGTTCGCAGTTATCTTTTGGCAAATCGTTCTCATTTAAAGGTTATAAAATTGCCACTGATTTTGTATTTTTAAATGATTTCACTATATGATGCTCAGGAGATGCACCTGCTCTTGCAGCCCTGTACTGATTTGCCCAGTGTGATTGTCTTTTCCTGCTCTGCAGTGGGAAGGAGAGAGTTTCATGGTCCTGCTCCTCATGCTGTCTGCTGCCAGGTGCCTCAAATGCTACTGAGCAGCTGGTGGCCCAGGCTTGGCCGTCCTCTGCTGCAGTGTCACTGGTACAATGTCACGCTGCAGAATGGCTGCAAAGTACCAGTTGTTTTCAGATGAAAGCAAATCACATGATTAATGTGTATGCTGCATTATGGGATTTTCCTTTTTTATTTAGGACCCCCTGTTTTCAGACACCAGAAAGTGCTAATGCCTACCAGAACGGCAGCAAGGGGAAATGCTTGTGTATACGTTGTTCTTGCTGGAGTTTTACCCCTTGCAGTTGTGCGTGTGTTAGCACAGCTCCTGAAAAGCCTGATAGACAAATCAGGCTCAGCAAAAGTGTCTTGCACTCTCAGTTTCTGATCTAGATTATTTTATCTTAAAAGCACTATGGAGGAATAGCTAACACAAATTGAGCATGGCATTTCTAGGTAAAAATGGACTGCTGTTTTGCCTGAGTACATCTCTCACCCAAACCTTTTGACTCTTGTATCATGAGACCTGTGATATATGAAAGATCATAGAGAGTGAGATTAGAAGATAAATTATCATGTTGTCGTGATTTCCCTTTGAACCTCAAGGGACTTCAGAGCACAGGAAGATGCTGACTTGCACAGGATCAAACTGATAGTGAAAGTGTGGGTTTAGACACGTGCTTAAGAGGAGGCTGAATCACCTTCTAGCAGTGCCAGGCTCTGTCCATTAGAGTTAGGCTATATGACTATCTTAAACTAGATGTGTAACTTCTGAATAACTAAATTAATTCAGCTCTCAACAACCTCAGTATGAATTAGTAGGTTTGAATTGAAATCTAAAGGTTTGAATTTTGCATCATCATCGTGTGAGTTCTTGGCAGAAATCCAGTCTTCCCTTTTGTTCGGTCCACTTTAAGATTAGTGGTCCGTTAGGTCCACTAATCCTGAGCAAGCATTGCAAGAGTAACTGCTAAAGACAGACATTATCCTTAACTACTGAGAATATTGTAGTATAAGCTGAGTACCTGCTGATTTTTTGTATGTCTCAACTGGTATTGCAGAAACTGCACTCATACCTTGGTGGGATGATGCTTGGTGTTGAAACATCACTTCCATCATTTCCATAGGATGAAGGAAAGGATAGTCTCCTGCACGTCATGTGACTACTGATGTGGTTTTTTTGGTTGTTGTTGTTTTCCTTAATGCTGCAGATGCAGCATAGAAGTGGTACTGTAATCATTGTCTTGTTTACATGTTTGGTGTTTATTTAACCTGGACTGCAAGAAGAATAGGTATTTGATGTATGTAAGTGAAATATAACTAGAATCAACAGTTTTAACAAAGTCTTATCTTGGTTTCATGAAAGAGTGGTTAAAATATGCATTATTCTAAATTATTTCTTTCTTAAAAATAGCTTAAGAATTAAACTGATAAGATACATTTTTTAAAGTTCAATCTAAAGCCACAGCTTTTCAACATTATCACACATTTGAGTGTACTGGATATAGGACATGAATCAAGATACATCTCTCAGGCTTCTATTTCATTAGAGATTCTTTTAAGTGTACTTATAATTTTTATTTTATTTGTGCAGGGCAAAGAAATCATGTAAGGATTCACAAGTCTCTATAAGACTGTTTCCACCTAATTTGTTTTATGGCATTGAAATTTGCAGCGGTCAGTTAATGATAATTCATATTTCAGACGCACTCACCTGTTACAATGTGCTGAATTTTCTTGTTTCCCAGTTACTTGAATCTATAATTTTAAGTCTCTGAAAAGCTGAAAGCAAATCAGAGAAAGATTGAATAAAAGAAATAACATGCAAAAGGGGAACTACCTGGGGAGGGAAAGAGAGGAAAATAACTTTTTTGTAATGAAAACTGTCTCATATTTTCTAGGTCAAAACTGCTACTATTGCTACAGAGAGGAATGGAAAACCAGAAAACAATTCCATGAACATTAATGCTTCCATTTATGATGAGATTCAGCAGGAAATGAAGAGAGCTAAGGTGTCTCAAGCACTGTTTGCAAAGGTTGCGGCAACCAAAAGCCAGGTAAAGCTCCCAGAATGCAAAAACCTCTGTGTCTTACGCAATTATTCCCCCTGCCCCCGTTTTGATCTGTTCCTGTGTGAGTTAAAATGAGCGGCTGGATCAGATGTATCAGTCCAGTACCACAACTTGGAGCTCCTTTCTGAGTCCAGAGGTAAACTCCGGTTCCCCTGGACTAGGCAGGGTTGAGAAGCAGCTTCCAAAGGTGTCTCACTCCCTTTTCCCCACCAGCCGGACACCTTCACTGTGCGGCTGTGGGTCTTGGTGCAGCTCAGAAGGCATCAGTATGGTATGGATGTGGCAAAAGCTGTGGACAAGGTCTGTGTATTGCTGCCAAATACATCTCAAGGCGCTGGTATTTCACAATTACATGTGCTGCAATGAGGAACCCTGGGGTTCTGGTTTTTTGTGAAAATATTTAGTCAAACTCACTGGTGAGGCTGTGCATGGGAGCTGGGCAGCACTGTCTATGTCAAAAAAAAAAACCAACAAAAAAACCCAACCCAAACCAAACAAAAAAACCCCAACAAAATACAGTTATAGAAGTTGTATCTGAGAAAACATGTATAGTCTTTGTGGAATACGGTGTCTGCTTGGTTACTGCATATGTGCATACATATATATTGCATATTCAGTTTTAAGCTTTTCTTGTGTGGTTTCCTATTCTGTTTGCTTCAGCTGAAGAATTTCTGTCGAGTTTAGTGGCAAGAGGGAAATCAGCAAGCACTTTTTGGGTGTGATTATCAAAAGTGACGTGTCTTCTGAGAAAGATCACTGAAGTATATAAAAGCATTGATTTAAATGAGAATGTACTCAAGAAGTAAAGGAAAAACATACAGAAAATTGGGAAAGACTAGAACTATGTTTATACCAAAACTTGAAAGAAATGGCAAGGGCACTAATGCCTGCAATGTTAAATTTTCACATTAGATTAAATGTTAAGTCCACTTAATCACTGCTCCTTTACTTTCCTAAAATTGCTTCATAGAAAAATTCAGCATCTTCCAGGGAAAGCTGATGATGCTCAGTTAGACCAGTGCTTCTTAGGCCGTCAGCATTTTAATGCTGGTTGTCTTTTTAACAAGTCTTTAACTTTGAACTTCTATGTTGTTCACATTTTGGAGTTCGCTTCATTGTACAAAAAGGATGTTGTCTCTTAAGTTATATGGTGTAAGGAACATTTAAAGGGATATTTTGAAAATGTTATATCAGAATGATTAAACTCAAGCTGTGGACTGTAAAAATTATAGCTTTATAGGCCACATGCCTGCTTACCCTTCAATCACTGTCAAAGTGATAATTTCAACAATAATATGTTTCTTTTATTGTAGGATTCTAAACACCAAGTGCTGTTTAAACATTAAACTGAATTGTTTATGTTAGTGCTGTACTCAGTGTGTCATACATCAGGCCACTATAATCTCCCATGGAATGTAAAAATTCTGTCATGAATCATGGCTTGTATATCGGAAATTACTGTAATTTTGATTGGAAATTACAGAGCTCTTGAAATGTTTCTAATTATGATAGAATGTTGCAGCAGCTTCCAACCTGTGCTCCTCAGACATCTTTATTTACATGTCAAGACTTGGGGTTAGAGAACTGTCCGTTTTTTGCACCTTCCCCTTTCCACTGCAGTTTGCTGCAAAGCTAAGGTATGAAGCCAGCCTATCAGCCCACATAATTTTCTTCTGATCTGTGTGATAGTATAATTAAGTGCAAAACCTTAAATTTTCTAAGTGGGACAGCTCTTCTAATGCTGACTTTAAAAGGGACAGGTAATCAAAGTGAAGGCCAAATACTTCTGGAGGATGCAGTGCATGTTTATTTGAGCAATGGTATAAAATTTAGATTCTTGTACAAACTAGTATAGAAAACAACACTGAACATACAGGTTTTTTCATTTTTACTCTGGTGATTATACTCATATTCCCAGAGGTTATTTTTCTCCCCAGTTTCAGCAATGCAATGTTAATTTATGTGTCAACAAACTTTCACATCTGTAGTTAGACAAAGTGTCATTTGCTGTGGAAAGCTGCTCCGCAGAAGTAACCTAGGTAAACTGGATATGTTTAGTCTCCTCTAACTAACTGACTACTAGTCACCAATTTATAAGTTTTAAATATGTAGCACCACCACATATATGAAAGGAGATACTTGTACTGTAAAAAATTCTGCATTGGAGCTTGTTGGTGGTACAGATAAATATTTCTTGGGACAAAAAATTCCCCCTTGCATGAAAAAGAGACTTGTCCAAATATATTCTCTAAGAGAACATCTCTTGAGAGAGATCTACTGCTGATATTTTTTGAGGATATTATTTCCATGCTCAGAACTGGAAATCAATCCTAGGATAATGACTTCGAGTTAGAGTGAAAAGTCTGAAGGATACATATTAGAAAGTGATGCCTTGGTTAACAGTGTTTTTTTCTAAAATGGCTAAAATTGAACATTCCAGTTCTGTCTTATTTGGATATAAAAACTTGGCTAACTCCTGAGTGTATTCTGGACTTATGGCATAAAACACTACGTGACTTAAACCAGCTCTGCGAGTGGACAAAGGTAGTTGTTTGCTGGAGGGCTTTTTTTTAAAGGAAGTGATTTGGGTCAACATTAGATTGGATGTCTAAGCAATCTGCAAGGTGGCTGGGCTTGCCTGAGCCAGGAGACTGCAGATGTTCTGCTGACTAGAGCACTTTGTACAGAACTGCTATTAAATGATGCGCTACAGGAGTTTCTGTTTGGGTAGTGCCAAGGTAAAAAAAGAGCATCTTTCCTTGTGCTGTGTTAATGCCTTCAGCAAAAGTGGAACTGGAAACCTTGGGATAATCACTTCCAGTTATAGTGAAAAGTCAGCAGGGCACTTATTAGAAAATAATGTGTTGATTAACAGTTTTGTTTTTAAATCCTCCTGAATGGTGGAGGAGCATGTGAGGACTTGATGCTGAATAAACCCGGCTGGGTGCTGGTCCTGGTGTGGCAGAAGTCATGGCACAGGGCAAGGACAGGGTGATGGGATCAGGCAGAGGTTTCAGGGGTATTAGTGAGATCTGTGCTCTGGCTTAGGTGAATGATGATTTGCATCCTTGGAGTTTCACAGTGCACTTTGCTGGCAGCTTGTTGATATTCCCAAGGAAAAGGGCTACCTGGCACCACATGGGTTTGAATGGGTTTGGGGACTTAGCTCCAGGACATTGCTTCAAATGTTGAATTCTTTTCCCATATAGGAATGTATGCATTGTGTGTATTTTTGAAGTTTCTATGTTTTTAAGGATTGATACATTGTGTAGAATAAATTCAAATTAATTGAATAAAAGAATAAATTCTGTTAAATTCAAAATATACACTGTAAAAGTTAAGATAGTTATACTGAGGAACTAAGGAAGATACTATAATTTGAATTCCTGTAATACATCATATCTTTGGGGAGTTTTAGAACTGTAATTGGCAAAGCACCTAATATCATTGTTTAAAATCTTGCATTTTTATTGTAAATGGTCTGTCTAATAGGTCTGCATATTTTTTTTTAGATTATGTTGAAAAGAGAGCTTTGGAAAAATGCATGCAAAAGGAAGACAAAAATTTACCAAGTGCTTTGTCTCTACTCGCAGGCTGTTGTTTTTTTAGTGGTAAAATGGCAGTGCTAACAGTATTATTTAGTAACATTTAAATGAAAAGAATACACACATATGTAAAATCGTGGGGCATACATTACTTTTATGATATGATACGTTTCATCATACTAGGTTTTTATTAAATTTATAACCTGACAGTCTGATTCAAGTAATTATGGAAGAATGTTCTTAAAATCATTATTTAAAGAAAAAAAAAGAGGTTTCTTTGTGTAATGATTATTAAGGCCTCATGGTTCAGTAAATGTGCAGTGGTTACGATGTTCTCATGTGGGAGTCAGGGATGAGTTTTTTTCTTGGTAGTGACAGATGCTGATATGTAATTTTATTTCATAAAAACATACAAACAAACAAACAAAAAACCCAAACCTAAGAGCTCTGAGAGATAAGACAAGTAGAGACTTGTAGTGTTTCTGTATGTTTGCTGTGTTTTGAGAAGTTGTATATATGTTATGGCTTATCCTGAAAAGCTGTCGCCTGCCTCTGCTAATGTGGAGCAAGGACAAAAGCAAAACTTTGCTGAAAGTCAGCTTACAGTGCTAAAGCTTCCTTAAATTAGGAAACTACATTTTGCAAAAACTGTAATGTCAAGCCCCATACCTCTGAGAGTCTCATGCACTGCAGTGTAAGGCCATTAGCCTGCTTTATTTACCTAAATATGTTAACTTTATAGTAGAATAAACAGGTGAAATTGATACTCTTCTGCAGTGTCAATTTTGCCAATGGCACTTCGTGGCCACGTAGGTGCTGAATGCCTTCCCTGCTCACCAAATAGAAATGCCTGTGTGTAGAAGCTGAGACACTTGGCTCTCACAGAATCATGCTTTGATTTTAATTTTAGAATAAATATAATGGAGTGCTACTCATACCTTGAGAAACCTCAGCTAACTATGTAGAATTTTGACTTGTTATTTCTGAGCTGTTGCATTGTGTTGCCTAATTTCCTGTCCTTCCGTCCTTGTCTTTCACTTTGGTTAGGCAGTTAGCCCCTTGGAAACTACTTGTTTTGCATACAAGGCATGTACCTAAAATCACTGGCTTCAGACCATGCTAGAGACTCCATCCTAAGACATCAGGCAAGCATTTTGTGCAGTGGTATTTTATTAGAAGTGTTTGACTTTTTCCCTTTGTACACACCCAGAGTGTCCCCTTCCAAGAGGCCATGTGGGGAGATCCACTAGGCAGAGCAGCTAGCACTCGTGAGTAGATGGGAAGGAGTTAAATGGGAAGGGAATGCGAAACATTGGCACTAAAATTGCTTTTGGCATGCAAATACCATGCTTTTCCTGACATAAATATTTTCAGAATAGGCCATTAGAGTTCAGGTATATAAAACCCTGCTTTTACTGGAAATTTTAATGTTGTAGTAAACCCAGAGATTTATAGTGAAAAATTGATGTCTGTTATCTCACTTTTATCTTTTTAACCAGCAGTTTTATAAATGCTATATCTTTGATCTGGGTTTTTCCATCTAGAGACTAAGCTATATACTCTAATAGGAAAGTCGTTTTTAAACAGCTTCCCACACTGAACAAGCACGGTATTGTGGATCTGGCACGGAGATGTAACATGCCATTACTGCAGATATAGAACAATCTATTCAACTATTTTCCAGCGGGAGGAAAAGAAACCTTTTTATCACCAAGAGTAACCCTCTGGTAATAATGTGGCTTTAGGAGGGAATCCTGAAATTTATTTCCGAAGCTCTTTCCTCAGGGCACTGCATCTCAGGCTGCCCAGTGGGGTCCAACCTGGGGGGCAGGAGGGGGCTCAGTCCCTCACTGTCACCGATCATGTCTGTCATGTCCTCTCCTGGCTTTGTCTCCCTCAGAGCAGCTGAGTCACTTCCTGGGTTTAAATCTTGGCTTCAAAACCTTCTTCCCCCCCCTCCTCAGTGTACAATGGATTCTCTGTGGGGCAGGGAGGGATGCTGCACAGGGAGACGCGAGGTGGAAACACAATGTGCTCTGAGGTCTGCTGTTTCACAAGTCCACCTGGAAATAGACCCTTCACCCTGGTGTGAAGGCAAGATACAGTAGTTAGAAAACAGTAGCTGCAGAAGTACACTACACAGCAGCATCTATTTTTTTATTATATTTTAATTTTATTTTCCTCCCCTCTCATTGCCTGGGGGTGATTGCTCTGGCAGTTGAAGAGGTGCCATGAGCAGCAGGAGTCAGGATGGGATCGGGTATCAGCAGGGATGGGAGAGGAAGAGTGTGAACTGAGAGAGCAAGATGGGCTTTTGCATGCAATCAAGAATTGCCCCATAAAGCAGCATGTCATTCAGTGAAACTGTGAAACTTGGCAGATAGAGTTGATTTGTTTCTTTCACAAAATATCGAGTTACAGAGTCATAATGTGTTCTGTCTTGCCCAGGTCGGAGGGAAAAACATTTTCAGGTTTCCCTTGGAGGATAAAAAATTAATGCTTCAGGTCCTTCCTCTGCCTCATGTTCTAGTCTCTTTTACAACATCTCTTCTCAGAAATCAAGGTTAAAACCTCAGGAAATTTCCTTAGAATTTTTTTTTTTTTAAATTAATTCTCAGAAAGTGGGTTGAAAAATTGAGTTTCATTGACTCTCTTATGACTTGAACTGGGTAGACCCGAAAAAGAGCTGGCATTGATCCTGACCATATCCCACATTATTTGTATGACTTTTGTTGAGTGGGTTGACTTCAGAGAGGCTGGGGTTCCCACTAGTAAAGAATAGACAGCAACTTCTTGAATCAACAGAGATGCACTGAAGAGAAACTGCCTTAAAATCTCCAAGGTGGTTCATCAGCATGCAATTGCCCATGTAAATCTGCATAGAGGAGGGGAAAAAAGGCATTAAAACCTGAAATAGTTCAAGCCAAATAAAAAGGTACAGAATGGAAAATACTTTAACTGGTAAGAGGATTATACTGACCTCTTCAAACAGCTCCTTGGGGCCAGGCAGCCCTTTCAACACGTAAGGCAAAGGCTGGATTTGTTGACATACTGACGAGAAAGTGTGCTTCCTGAGCGTGCTTTACACCTGGGGTCAAATCGGCCACAGCTAGAGGTTCCCAGCCAGGCGGGTGGCAGCACAAGCTGTTCAAACACTACCATTTAAAGGACTGGTAGCAACTTCAGGAAACGGAGTGTATTTGAGCCCTAAGGAGAGCTTCCCTGGAGGGATGCGATGCACACCTGCCCTGCACTGGTTGGGAGTTAATGCTTAACGCTCCTGTGGCCACAGGCTGCGGCGCATCCCTGGGAGGCACTGGGGCTGGGACCGCTCAGTGCCTGGCAGGATGTGGCCCACAGGTGTCCAGAAACAGCAAAGTAGGGTGGGGAGGATCTTGGTTGGATGGTTTTTGTCTGGTGCATAAATGTGCATAAATGTGTGAGAAAAGCTGGGAGAACTACAAGTTTAAGTCATTAAATGTACAAATGAAAAAAGAGAGCCAAGAAGAGAGAGCTCTTTACAAAATATAAAATTATGTTAAAGCAGCAAGACGGCACAACATAAGGAATGTTTGGTACATGTTATTGAAACTGAAAAATCAGAGTATGGAATGAATTATAATTTAGCATAATCCATAATTTTACAGTTTTCATTTTGAATTATTTATCTTATATGATTTGATTAAAGATAAAACTGGCTGACAAGATCTCTAACATCTCTGCATGTCTTAATGACAAATGAAAATCTCCACATTATAACTTCACCATTTTAAAATTTTTATTTGTATTGTTTCTATATAGCTCCCTTTTATTTTTAAAGCATATTTCAGCTACACAATTGCGTACACAGGATTCCATAACCCATCAGGCTTCAGTGTTGCCTCAGTACCTCTGATTCAGTAAATCAGATCATAGGCAGCATGCTGTCATATAATAAGGTGTCTGATCCTTATTACCAGTTTGTTGATGCACAGACTCCTTCAAATTGACCATTGCAACACATGGTTTCCCCTGAAACTAGCTGTGATAATTAGCGTGGCTCTAATGAGACAGAATGTCACTGATCTTGTGCTGAACTGTCGAGTATCGACGCTACGGATGGGAACTGTCAAAGCTTGCCATCTGTGACAGAGCTTGGCATATTCCATTTGCAAGGTAGAGCATGCTCAATAGACTGTTTTTAAACAAATGGTCCATTTCTTGATTAGGGCTCTGTGTTCTGTTACTGTGGAAGACTTTATATCATAGTTAAACTTCTTGCTTTTTTGCCCCCCCTTTTTTTCTGCTGAGGTAAGCTCATTAGGAAATGAAAACGTTACTGATTATCAAACCAGTCCTTCAGTCTTCTGTTAAATTTTTGGGGAGAGGTGAGGAACAATTGATCACGTATTTATTCTTTTTCTTCCCCCAGCTATCTTAATGTAGTTCTTCTAAGGCTAGCACTCACACAAGCCTTTTATCTGATTTTTTTTAAGCATTGAGGGATAGGCATGGCATAGTTTTAAAGTATAGAGGAATAAAAATAAAAAAGTCTCAGGTGACATGCGGCAGGAGCACACGCATCTGGGATGAAAGATTGAACTGGTTAGGAGACTTGGGTACCGAGGCTCCCGGGACTGGCCCTGCAAAATGCCATGCAAAAAGTCCAGCGCTGCTTATCATTCCAAAATATGCTTTGTTGCTTTTTATTTCCTCCTTCTCTGGCAGACCACACAGGGCTTGTTCTGAAGAACATTTTCACTAATCTGATCAGGCAGCCAAATACGCCGGGAAAACTGCTTTAATGATCCCACTAATTACCTCAAGTCAATATGAACTGTATTATTAGACTGAGGGAAAATATTCCATTAGGTCTCCCCCTTGGGAGTTTCTCCGCTTTGTGATGTCACCGAAGCCTTCGCCCTCTCGCTTGTAATTAATTTTATTTACACACGCAGGCACGCACAAGGTCACACCTGCACAACCGGAGCTGGCCAGGGAGCTAGTGGCACTCAGGCTTAATCAGATCTGTCATAATTACCATTCTGCATGTTTCTGACACACGCTGTGAAATATTTCAATTTAACTGCCGCTACCAGCACAACCAGATGTAGTGTGAGTGTGGCTGCATTGGAAATATTATTCCTCAGGATAAACTCTCTCCTCCTCCTTTTTCCTCCCACCCCCTCTCCCTTTTACAGCTAATGTGGCACAGAAGCTGATGTATCCTGTAAATCTTGAATGCAGCGCTAGATTGATAACAGCAGATTAGACAGTTTAACCACAAACAGCTTGTTCATTTTTCACAAATGAAAACCACATGTGGTGTAACTAAAATTTCAGGCTCTTTTTTTTTTTCCTCTCCTCTTTGGTGGTTGTTTTCTTTTGTGTGTGTGTGCATGTGCGTGTGTGTGTTAAGGTCTGCCTTTCACTGTAGAGGGGTGAAAAAAAAGAATAAACATATAGGGAGTAGAGACACTGCTGTCTTTGGAGATTATTTCTCCCTGACCTTTATTAAAAACCTTCATTACTTTGGCAAAGAAATCAGATACCGCATGGGGGTTTGTCACTCACTCTGAGACTTCCTAATCTCTGGGTTTTATGCCCATTTATTATAGAAGTCATCCTACTGGGCTGGTTTTCAAAATAACATGCCAGCAAACACCTCACTTTAGGAAGAGCTTCTAACCAAAAATGTAGTCTTCATTGCTACATAAATTTAGCAGAAAAAAATTTCTGCCAAAGTTTTTCACCACAAATTTTACCTCTTTGCTAACTCTTCCCTCTACCTCTTCCTTTGGGGAAAAGATTCTTTTTAAAAAAGAATTCTCAAAGTGTTTAGAATTTTGGTAAATGGAAAATTATTTTTTTATTAAAACAGTCCAGTGTTTTTTATGAAAACAGATCATGAGTAATGAAGTGTTTTCTTATGAAAACACTTTTTAGGAAACTACATGTTTTCTGTGAATTGTTTTGCTTTTTTCATCATCATTCCCTAATTAAACAGCCTTCAATACTTGGTAAGGTAGGGTTTTTTTAAGCCATCTAGTCTTTAGTAGACCACTGTTGTCTATTTTTCCTACACAAAGAAAAAATTAATGCAATTTTGATAGAAGGCTTTAATTATAAGATTCTAAAACAATTCTTACAGCTAGGTAAAAATCATAAGTGTACAGAAAGCTACTGAGCAGATTCCCCAGAAGCTGTTGCAGGTATTGTCAGGCAGGAGGACTGGTGCAGTGCATCAGATACAAATTCATCAAATCTGCAATAAGGCTTCCAGGGGAGGTTTA
>VXBX01007653.1:422559-510578 GCA_013400415.1 Scytalopus superciliaris | reverse complement strand
AAAAAAAAAAAAAAGGTAGCTGTAGTAAGAGATTGTCTTATCCTTTGCCAGTGATTTGTGATGCAGTGGTGATATTGAAAGTCCAGGAGACAGGGAGCTAAGACTCAGTGTTCGGAGTCAGTCAGAAGAAGGTGAGCAGGACAGCTTTTGAAAGCCACTGAGGGCATGGTTTGTAGCAGAAAATGTGGCTATTTAGATGGGCCCCCAAGCTGCTGCAGAGAGGGTTAAAGTCCCGTGTTTGTACCACTTGGCCAGCCAGCAGACTGCATTACTAGTTCCCCAGAGCTGAGCTGGAGTAGGTCGGTGCAGGTGTGCCATCAGTGTCCCTCACCACATGGCAGTGCCATCTCCGTTACTGACTCCCCCAGGGGCTGTGCAGACCTCAAACAAAGGGAAAATCTCATCCTGGAGGTACAGCCAAAGCCCTGGAGATTCTATGGCTGCAGATACCCCAAAAATGAGCTGAAGTAAGATGAAGAGGAGAGCAAGAAGGACTCATGTTGAACCAGATAATGCTGAAATGAACTGTCAGGATTCTTGCAAGGATCTGGAAATACAGCTCTCATTTCTTTGCAAAGCCATTCAAAAAATGTCACACAATTGGGAAGCACTGGATTGCTAAAAGAAAAAAAAAAATCATTGCATCCTCTCCCACCTCCTTTGAGTCTTTTATTTTTAGGGATTTTTTCTTAGGTAGAGGTGTTTCAATTCCTACACTCCAGATGCGTGAATCAGCTCTTCCCCAGGCAGCACCTGCTGTCTGCCTGACAAGAGGTGCTGTTTCTGGCAGGATGGATTTTCTTAATCTCTGCCTGCTTTCTATACCCTCACCTTCTGTTTTGTTTCTCTCACCATCTTCCCTTATTCCTTTTGTTATGACTCCTTTTAGTCCTCCTTTGACTTTTTTACACCCTCTTCATCCACTGTCACCATCTGCCTCTTTCTCCTGGTCTACCCATGTCCCCTGGCTGCTGGAGTCCCACCCCAGGCACATCCCCTCACACACCATCACTTCATACAAGTGCATGGGACATGGTTGTGGGTACCCTCTGCCTTTGGCCTTCACTGGGCTCATCACCAGCACTACTGGCTTTGTGGGTGAAGCATCATTCCTTTCCCTGTGTGGTGACATAGATTTAGCCAGGAAAAGAGCCATACTCTTGATTTCTCTGGTTGCTCGTGCCTGCTGTGGGCAGATCACTGATTCAGGAGGCTTTTGAAGATTGAGTATATCAGTGTTTTAGCTATTAGAAAAAGAGGGGGAAAGTTTGAGTGAGCTGTATGAGAGTTAATAACGGGCATAAATGAAAACAAAGCTGTGGTGGCTGAGGCGAGGAGGAGGCTGAGGAGTTAGCGAGCAGCCTGTGGTTCCCGGCTGTGGGGGAAGCAGGGTACCAAGTAAACAGTGTGGAAAACAAAAGCGAGCTCAACCCGTAACTAAACAGGAAATAACAGGGTAAAATTCCTGCTGCAAAACCGAGAGCTGCTAAACACGTAACTGCAAAGAATAAAGGCATCTTGTGCAAACACAAATATACAGTAATAGTCTGAGAAGCAGTTTGTTAAAGTGACCAATTGAAAATCAGGTGAAGGGCTACTGGGCAAAGGCAGGAGTAAGAAATAATAGATGTGTGTTTTCTTTCTGAATGTTACACTGGGTAATCTGAAACTGAAAGAATGTTACAGGATTTCTAAGTACAGGTTGAGAAAGGTGATGATGTTTTGTTCCAGATAATTTTTAATTTTACTGTTCCTAACAATTTCTCACTGTCCATTTTTTTTTTTACTTTCTGTAAATTTAGCTTCTAAGTCAAACTTCAGAGTTTTGATTGTGAATTACCTCAAACCGTTGGCATCTAATGAATAGTCCAGGGCAGGCATGCAGCTAGCTAAGTGAGGAAAAATTCTGATTTGCAAATATTTATCTAATTTCAAATCTGCCAGATTCTATGTGAAAGTACGTTGTTATTCAGGGGTCATTTAATTTTTATTCCTGTGTCATGTTCTCTTACTTCAGGATGGCATTTGAGAAGCATATGAAAAGAGTTTTCAGGATCTTTGTAAAGCAAAGATATTTGGACCGAGTGGTCTTTAGCAGAATTCCCTGAAGTTTTGGACCCCAACTAAGCAAGATTTGCATACGTATCCATTAATGTCTGTGAGTTTACTTAGGTGACTGGTTATTTTGCTGAGCCTGGTGCTTAGCATCTTCAGTACATACAGCGTGCAGGAGAAAGCTCTACTGATACAGGAACTCCACTTTCTATATAAAAGCAGTTATTTAAGGGGGAAAAAAGCTATAAAGGGTTCAAATGAGATTCTTTTTATTTTTGCTTTGGGGCAGCCAGTTTGATTCAGCTCTGAGAAATTATTTGCTACTCTTATTTAATACAAGGAGAGAGACTAAAAGGGTTGATCTTTTTCACCTGGGGAACAGGATGGGAGGGATGCTGACAGGAAGAAGCATTCCTGCTCCATGCAGACTCTGATTTAAAGGCAGAAGGTACTGCTGAAGCTGCTGCCTGGAAATACGGCTAGGGCTGGGGCTCAGCTGAGCTGGCACTTCTCTTGGCCAGTGCAGAAAATTGTAGCATTAAGAACCACTCTCTCTGGGAACTTTTCCTCTGTGACTGTTCTTGACCCCTTCCTGACAGCAAACTACCTGGAAACACTCTTGTGTTGGTTCCTACCCAGGAGTGAGAAACCCAATGTCTCCAGGTTCCCTTTTGATCCAGGTTTCCTATAGCTTTAAGTCTGTGCCACATGCAATCATGCTGAAAGTAATGATATTTTTGCTTCTGTTTCTGTGGTTAACAAAATCTGGAGGAAAGTCAGAGAAAAGTTTCTTTTCAATTTACTTAAGACTCCCCTAACCCTTGACATTATCAAAGCATTAAGTGTTCTTCCCTATGAAACTGAGAGCCACAGAATTCAGCTTAACTGCAGGAGACAAGAAATTTTCTCAGAATATTTAAATGTCTAATTCAAATCTATATGAAAACTTTTATTTAAGCTGTGAAAATGTGAGGGGATGTCTGATAACGGATTTGAGCTGTGTATGTTTTGGAATGATGTCACTTGTTGGAACATCTTGTCAGCTGAACTGAATTTACAATGAAGTCCAAATATCTGTGAGCCTGTGATTCCTCAATGTGTGGAAGATCTTCCCCTGCTCCAAAATGAATTCTGGAAAGAAAAAAACATATGACAAGAAGCCACAAAATTAAATTACTCCGTCTGGGAAATTATAATATGTAAAAAAAAGTACCTAGCAACATGATAGGCACACATTTAAGTAATTACAGAAGTGACACTTTGGCCCTATGGGCTTTTAACTGGAGGTCTTTCCCCCAAAGCAAATGTTAAATTTCTGTAAGCAACTTAATACTAAACATTTGCTGTTCACTTGTAAATTGATAGTAGTAAAAAAGATTTTTAAAATTGCTAGGCTCTTTCGGTTAAAGGCTCTTCTCTAACTAAACTGCAGATATAGCTGCCATACAAAATTGATTGCATGTTTAAGGATAGATAAATGTGGGCTGTTAAGGGTCATAGTTGGATTTAGGACTGTATTTACTTCCAGGGACACATACATTGCTATTGCAGTGAAATCAGTATTTCTATCTACTTAAATAAAAGATAAAGGGTCATATATTATCAGTCAGCCTCTGTGAAACTCAGTGACCCATTTCACATGACCGTATTATGAAAAGTAATGTACCAGACTAAGAGTGACTTATGTAATAATTAGCAAGTGTTTTTTCATGTTTAGTATGGGAGTTTTTTTATTGTTAAGTCTGTTTTTGTCAGACATTATCTTGCAGTTACAACACCAATTGACTTGTGTGTGTGTTGAAAGGGGAAGAACCTGGAGAAGAGGAAGGCAGAGTAAAGCTTGACCCATTATTTTTTTGCACCTATTACTTTCCTCCCTCTTATTACATATGAACGCTGCTGTATTTTATGTAAGGTTTTCAAAGTCATGCACATTGTGGGTTTGATTAGGGCTTGTGCCTCTCTATCATCGCTAGACAATTGAAGGCAATACTGTAAAAAACGTGCGTTTGAACAAGGGAAAGTAAAGGTGGAGAAAGCTTAGAGCAGAGAAACCAAGCCTGGGAGAAGCCCTTCATTTAGATTACTGAATTCCCTCTGTACTCAACTAAAAAGTAATGATACTTATATTTTCAGTGAGGTTTAGAGTTACAGGTTAAGCATTTTCTTTCCATGAGCTGGCGGTATGTCTCCAGTGCTCATACACAGGGAACACACCAACCAGTTTTGATACAGCCTCGGACCTTAATGCAGCAAGATTTTTGGAAGCACTGGCTCTTAGCCACTCACCATGGCTCTGGGTAGAAGCAGAGGTCCAATGCAACAGATAAGACTCTGGGAGCAGAACAACAGCTTTCCAGGTAATTTTGTTTCTGTACTTGTTTGCTACTTGTCATTGAATTTTAGAGGCTGCTTTAGCAAGTGTTTTTTCCTATTTATTTGTTAGGATGTTTACAATAATAAACATATGTATTTAACTGTTAAATTCTACAGCTAGAGAGAAGAAGGCAGAGGGATGAAGAGATGTTAGGAATTCTTTTTGCATGAAATACCACCAAAAATTTGTGGTGAAATGCTGTCAGTACCACTGCGAAGCTGTTTGGTCATTTGCTTTTCACCACCCAGAGAAAAGGTGGAGTAACATCCAGACAGATGGTGTAGCTGAATAATGGGTAGGATAAGAAAGTTAAGGAAATGGCATAATCTGTTTCAGTATTCTTCAAAGGAAGTTTTTCCTGCTAGTGAAGTTTACCTTTCTTCTGAAAAGCTCTATGAGGTTGTGCAGTTTTCAGTTTGTTTGTTTCGCTAAATCTCATCTATGATGATGGCAGATACAGATTTACTTAAAATTCACATCTGGCTTCTCTTTTCAATGTTCTAGTAATGAAAGCCAATAAAATAGATAAATCAGAAATATCTGGAGATAAAAGACAGATTCAGGTTTCAAACTTCTTCTGATTTAGGGGAATGCTCAAAGGCAAAGTGTGAAACTTAAGGCTGATTAGTGTAAATAAAAAACTAAGGCAACCGTCTTTCTGGGGACACTATTCACTTTAGGCCACATACCAAGAAGAGACATTCATATTTTACTATCACTACTCATCTTCTGGAATCAGCTGAAAAACAGCTTTTGCTCCTTCAATTAAAGATACAAAGGGGTTTTTTTTCCCAGAGAAATAGGGAAATCCCAAAGTATGGAACATTCACTGCAGTTTTAAAAATTCGTCAAAAGTATGTGCCTCACAGAAGGAAGCCAGTGTGGAAAATTTCTTGAAAATATAAGCTAAAATGAAAAGACTTTCACTAACAAATATGTTGGTCAGTATCCAAAATTACTAAGTCTGGTAGATTATTAGTTTTCCTAAGTTTTTATAAAAATACCAGTGGCCTTTCTTTTAATAGACTTCACTTCTTCTATGAAGCATTTGGGTCTATTCAGCTTTGCATACAAGATAGCCAGGATACTTTATGTGTTTTAGGAAAGAAATCTACAGTCAAAATAAATTTTTCCTGCAGTAAGAAAATTTCAGAACACCTAAGGCTAAAAAGGACTGTTCTCGTCATCTAGACTTGTTCCCATGGCTGAACCCACAGGTATTTCGCCTAGAAAGAAGTCAGATTTAAGTGATCTCAGCCTGAAAATGAATTTTGAATTAAATGCTCTGCTCTTACCCTGTGGTGGGTGTTGCTTGTTATATTTTTTTTTGATCACACAGACAGCTTTTCCCAGATAAAGTAGTGTCCATTGTTACTTACTTGTTGTATTTGTTTGTGTTGAAGTGACATTTGCTTATTTTTGCTTCACAATGCCATATGTATGAGTTTACTGGTTCAGAACTCCGTGAATTTTTGATCTTGTTGAACAGTGAGAAATCTCAGTTGAAGGCTTTAATGCATTTTTCAATCAATGTGTGGGGGAAATTTGGCCTTATCAATTTAAATGCTGGAGATCCTTTCATTGCATTATGGAAGAATCTCCTCTAAGCAGAGATTATTCTTAAGAACTTCATAACATTTAAAGGTTAATATGTTAGGTAAAGAACAATATCTTAAGACAAACATTTTTATTACAGGACATGAAGGGATAGTTCTGATTAAATTACACGATTATTTGAATGGGAAAGAAGACAAAGTGCATCATTTCTTGCCCTCAACTTTAATGCCTTTAATCAAATAATGACCTTCTGGAAATAGTTAATTTTAAGCATTTGGAAAGATCAATACCACTTTGCCACCAAAAAATGGCCCAGATGATGAAATTTGATGTATTTAAAGTACCATTTCACCCTTTTAACCTAGTAAATAATTTAAAATGCTTTCAGTACTCCTTTGCTACCATTATGTATCTCTCTCAAAGTATTATGACTTTTCCAAAAGCAACCTTTCTGTGCAATATGGAGTGTACAAGTTTAATACTAAAGACTTAGACTGAATGCATATATGGTAGTGGCTATGTTGGCCCTTTTTCTTCCCTGCTATATGTGGATTCTGTTTTGTAAAGAAATAGAAATATCTAAGATGAACACAGCCATTTGGAACAATAATGAGATTGTAAAGCATGTTGGATTGCTTTTGAAGGGGGAAAAGTCAATATTTAAAGTTTAGTCCATGTGTTCTTTTCCTTTGTTTTGTCTATAAGCTTTCCTGTTAAAGGTGAAGGATTTGGATTGCTCAGACAATTAAGAGCCCATTTTACCAAGTGTAATTTCATATCTGAGTTCTATATACTGGAGTGCCTTCAGCATTGTAAATAAAAAAAAATTGCCCTCTATTAGCTTGTTTGTGGGCAGATTAAAAACAGTCTTCATTAGCATAAGTAACACTTACAGATTCTTTTAAAAGTAGGAAATTATTTGTTGAATGATAAATTGCTAGCTCTCTAGTTAGTTGCTGAAAATGTGCTCATTCAAAATGCCTACTTTAGTTTAGTCTACAATACTCATTTTTTTAGTTAGAAGTACTGTTTAATGGATTATATACTTAGTCTTTGTTCGCAGTAGATGCTGAAATGCAATTCACACTTTCTGCTAAAATGTTTGTATCAAATACCTCGCTATTTAGACTCATTTCTTTTAACACCATATATTTTTATTATACTATATGCCCCAGAGAATGATACAAAATAACCTTAGATATACTATACCAAAGAAATACTAATCATATTTTAGCATGGATACTCTAAAATGTTTTGTGTTGTTAGATTCAAATTACAACCTTTCTAAAATTCCTTAAGTCTTTGTTATTCTATAAGAAATATTCATCATTTAGCAAATTATTACCACTGTAACAAATTGACCAAACGAGTTCAATTGCTATATCTAGAAGCTGTTTAATTTCCAGATTAGATACATTTGTTGCTGATTTGGAAAGCTTTGGCCAGAGAACGTTTTTTCATGATTGCAGCGTGATCCTCATTGATCTAATTAGTGTAGGTATTTACACCTTAAATGTGCATTTCTTTTTCTTCTAATAAGAAAGATACCAGAATGCAAGAATAGTTCATTAGAAACTCTGTGCGAAAGAGCAGATTTTATTTAAACACAGCACAGGTCAGAATGAATAAATAGCATTGGGATATATAAATAAAATGCATAGATGTTTTCTTTAAAATAAGCATGCTCATGGGTATTGCAGAGCCCAAGTTTTGGCAGTTATCCTCTTTGCGCTTTTCATGCAATAGTTTGGCAGTTCGGCTTTCACAGGTTTTTTTTCCTCTAATGTCTTGTGTTTCTTTACTAAATCCCTATCAGAAAACCAGACAGAAGACTCTTATTTATTTTAAATATCTTAGGTTTAGCATCTTTTTTTTTTTTCACCATTTTCTTGCTTACTGTAGCAAGACCTTTGCAGATGGTACTTGGTTACTTGAAAGTGCATAACAGTATTTTCTTTGTAGCAGATGGATTTAAGACTTTTAGTTCCCAATAAATGTAGGTTTACAATACATAACTTTACAGGATTTGTGTTGTATATAACAGGTTTGAACATATTATCTCAGAATTCATCTGCATGGCATTTTCAGCTTATCCAGGGCCTATGCCAGTATTTTAAGTAATAGGGAGAGCATAGTGATTGATAGCAGCTAAAGGCGTGATTTTGAATAGAAACAAAGGTTTTAGAACAGAAGGTGTCAAATTAAACTTTGTCAGTTTGAAAAGTAGTAACATCCTGAAAGTTCTCCAAACATATTTACATGTGGCTAATGTTTATATTTTGCTTTGTACTCTCTTTATATTCAGCGTAATGTTGCCTGGCAAACTTACTCTGTTTTAAAATCAAGGTTGTTCCCAATGTCATTGCAGTTTTTGGGGGGTTTGCCTTGCTGCATAAATGTATCAGCTTCATTATCTTAAGGCTGGGGTTTTTTTAACAATGTACTATATATGCTGTATAAACTGGTTGTGATCTAATCTGAGTTATAAATATTTCCTTATTATTTTGTGGTCATTTCCACTTCCTGTAAGACTGTAGAGACAAAAAGGAAAGAAAAAAACAATAAAAAAAAAAAAAACAACCAGTGGTTCAAGCCCTCCTTGAGAACAAATTGTTTGAACTAGGCAGAAATTGCTATAGACTTAAAAATGCGTAAGAGGAGAAAAATCAGCCCTGTTACATTTGCTTGTAAATTCAACTGCATTATCTGCAGCAGATCATACCTTTTTAGATCAAATGGAAACAAAATTTATACGTTTTACAGAAATTAAAATTCACCATTAGAAAAATCTGGATGATTACTTTTCCTAAATTTTATAAAAACATTTTGTACATTTTCATTTAGCCGACTTTTATGAATTAGCTTTATTTCATATGCCATTTTGTTTGTTTTGAACCAAAAGAAAGCATATTGGTATAAAGTTCTTAGTCTCTTAGCAAAGAAAACCCCTACAGTCTCTCTTACTGTCCATTCACTATCTCTTCTGAAAACATTGCTGAGATCAACTTCATAAATATGTTCAGAAATAAACAATGAAGACCAAAAAATTGTTCCAATCTGTGTAACTGTAGAAGAATTCAGTTGGTTGTTTCCATATTGTCCATCATGTATTTCATGAGAGTGTAGCTGCTTCTTTACAAGTGTGATAAACCCAGTGCAATAGAGACATTTTGGTAGAATAGCAATCTATTCTGTGTACCCTGTCAGAAGTATCTGTCTTCACAGTCTCAAAATTGCTGCTTCCCTGAAAGGCTTGCAGAGACCTGCTTCAGATTACAATTAATCAAATAATTTTAGATAAGAAATTAAAAGTAATATTTCAGTGCAAAAGTTGATAGAAAAATATTGGAAATACAGGTCTGATCTAGTAAATATAGAAACTGAAAAGACAGTGAGGGGATAAAGTATTTCTTAGTTAACAAAAACTGTTGTTGTGAAATATGTTTTATCAGTGTAAAATGTGATTGCCTAGGAATTTTTTTACTATTGGACATTTTTTAATTATAAAGAGTTTCTACTGTCTTCTTTCAAACAAACGAACAAACAAAAAACAACAAACCCTCTGATGCATGTGGTCAGCAGACAAAATATGATGCAGCTTCTAAATGCATGGTGCAACTTCCTTTCCAGTCTGTCTATATGCCTTGGAGAGGTGTAATGGGAGAAAACAGTTTGTCTTGTCTTTTTTTTTTTTTTTTTCACTTTCACCAAACTCATGATAATCAGCTCTGCTCTTTGTTTCACCACCACCATTAGAAAGAGGGCCAACAGTTTCAGTGTGAAGCAGTGAAGATTTCAGACAACCAAAGGACAATTGTTATGTTTTGGCACGGGCTGGTTTCTGGTTGGGGTTTTTTTTACAAATTTTAACTGCTTTTCAGTTAAAATATCTAGATTGGTTTCTCTTCTCTCCTCCATCCCCAACAAGCTACTTCTGCTTTCTGATGGCATCTCTTTTAACTTACTGCAGAAAACTAATATTGCTGTTGGGCATAATCCAGCACATATCCCCACGGATGCAGGGTGGGCAGAGAACCATGAGCAACATGTTGATTTTGTTAGGGGCATGGAGAGCTTGCACATTACCCCGCTAACACATTCCAGTGAGATTCCACAGCCCCTTGCTACTGTTTTGAAAGCACGCCATACGATTCCAGGCCGGACAGGCTGAATGTTGTGTGCTTTCTGTGAAGGTATTTGGCCACGTTTCCCAGTCACCTTGCTGAATGTTGGGGCAATACCAGCATACTCCTCAGTGCGTGGTCAAGGAATGGGGTGCACTCCATCCCTGCAGTGCAGGGGAGCCCTTCTGCTGCCACCGCTCTCCCCCCTCTTGCCTCCCTCCCTAGCACACCCTGTGAGCACCCAGCAGATTTTGGCCCCATATAAATTTTTGCTTTCTTAACTCTGCTATCACCATGTCTATAACATTTGTCACTTTGATTGTTTCTTGGGGGCATTTGCTCCTGTGTCATTTGTTCTGTTTTCCACTTATATTCAAGCGAATGTACTTCAAATTTTTATACACACCTCACTAAATATTTTTGTATACAATATGAATGCATTAAGATTATTTGTTTACTTTCACCTCTTCCCGTCATGGCAATATTTTTACACTGCATTTATTAACGGTTAGCTAAAGATATGTATGAATGTCTTCAAGAAAATATGTATCTATATCATATCTATGTTTCTATTGTATCTATTAGTAAACTAGTCTGGGTAAACCATTAATCCACTACCAGTGAATATAAAAAGGATCCAAAAGCTTCTGTACATTTATATTATTTGTTGATTCAATAAAATGTCATATTATCTTTCCTACAGCATTAAGAAATAAAATTGCATGGCCCTAGTTTGGAAAACAGATCCTTGAAGCTAAAAGAAAGGAAATGTGCATGTTTTATACATGTAATATTTTGTTTCTGGTTTTTAATATACCAGAAATTTTCTGCTGATGCACACTGCCCTAGCTAGAGGGTTTGCACTCCTCTTCTAAAACTGCCAGTGCACAGTTAAGAAAAAAATCCTCAATTAAATTTTAGAGAAGACGTAAGGAAACATTAAATTTTCAAGATGAGCTCATATTTCTCTTTCGGAAGCAAATTAGCAACTACTGCAGTTCTTGCAGGGAATTCTGTAGCCTTCATATTATGTATCCCAAACCCAGGTCTGAGTTAGAGTAGGTAAGCTCTTAGGCACCTTGCTCTCCTGTGATGTGGAAGTGTATGAGAAGCTTGAGCGCATCCTGCTCCCTCCCATCCCTAATAATACTGTATGTAAAACTGAGACAATGGGTTTTTTCTGGGTCCATGAGGACAATCTGGAAACAGAGTCACTTGAAATAAGTTCACCTGCAGAGACACCTCTACTTGTAGCAGGAATGAAGAAGTTATTACTTGACTGCTTCTAGTCAAGGGATTCTGGTCATTTAAATGGCTGTTGGGAGCTCCTGTACTGCTGTGATTTATGTTAGGCAGCCCTACAGTCAGGGCAGATTTCTGAAATATTTTCTTGTTTTGAGTAGTAGTACTAGGGTTTTAAAAATTGCTCAGCAGACAGTCCACTGACTCCTGAAATATGGTACCCATGCTATCGGATAGGTGTAGCCTTGCATAAAAAAGCATAGGCAAAGCCAAGAATATACTGGCATTGGTGAACCCCCTGTTCTGTAGAGGGAAGCATGTAAGGGATTCTGTCTTCATCAAGTGGTTTGTTAATAAGCAAATGAACAGCAGTCCTGTGGTGTGGGACCAAGGGGAAGGTGCTTTCCAAAATGCTTATAGTTGGTAAGGGTCTGTAAAATAGCGGGGCTGCCTCTCAGTGTATTGGAGTTTGCTTTAAGCCCAGCCTGCACAGTGAAAGCACTTTTGTATTGGGCGAGAGCGTGAGAGAATGCAGTGCCTCTAAAACACACATTGTGCCCTCATTTTGCCACTCACAAAGTGAGGAAAAAGACTAATGTTTTGCTGGTGTTATCTTCAAGGGGTGGCTCTGTGAGCTGTTACGTTGGAAAGAAGATCCCTCACCAGAGAACAGGACCCTCTGGGAAAATCTCTCCATGATCCGAAGGTTCCTCAGTCTTCCTCAGCCTGAACGTGATGCCATTTATGAACAAGAAAGCAATGCAGTTCATCACCATGGTGACAGGCCTTCCCACATTATCCATGTGCCAGCAGAACAGATTCAGGTTAGTTTACCTTGGCCAATCCCGCAGAGCGCTAAGTAAATAAAGCTTTAAACGGAGCAAAGGAAATTAGTGTTTCTTTCCTCCTGGCCAGGCTAAATGCAGGTCTCCTGGTACAAGATAAGAGTGCGCTGCCGTCCACCACCACAGTTCAAAGGAGACCGTGCGACCACCCACGGTTCTTGTTTCGGTTCGGTGGTGTTTGCAGACACGTGTGGCGGCAGTGCGGAGGCAGCTCGATGCAGGGCAGGGGGAGCCCTGCGCTGGCTGTCCCTGGCAGGGCCGACAGGCAGGGCTGTGTGGCACCCGTTGTCAAAGGTCTTCCCAGCAAAGCGGGAGGACCTCATTGCATTGCTGTTCAAAAACTAAGCAAGAACCCTCAGCAGTGGTGGCTTGCCCCAGGTAGGAGTGAAGGGAAGGGGATTCCTCATCCCACTTTAGCCCCAGCTGAGACTGGGGTGAGTCAATATTTGTTTGTTTTTCCTTCAGAGCCCCTCTCCCACCACCCTTGGGAAAGGAGAGCATAGAGGCGCTTTCTTACCAGGCCTGCTGACCGCTGGACCTTGGCTGGGTGCTGCTCCACAGGTGAGCTGGCACAAGGGCACCATGTCAGGGAGAGAGAGGAGGGGATGCAAGTCCCACACCATGGGGCTTAGAAACAGCTGCCTTCCACTCACTCCTCTGGGGGCTGCACCCACCCTTTTTGCTTGCGAGGGCACTGCCAACCGGGAGCAGAGCTGGCTGCTTTGCTGAGCTTTGTAGCCCAGGTTGTCAGTGGGGACTGCTGTCTCTCTGAGCTGGGAACTCCTTAATCGCTTCTCACAAAAGACCTGAGGTCAGTCTTGTAACTGCTCCTTCTTAAAGGGCAGATATTACCCCATGCTTTCCCAACCTCAGCTGAGACCCTGTGTATCGTTTGTATTACCTATACAGAAAAATATTTACAAAGCTAGGAAGGATAGAGTTATCTCACAGCCAGAAACAACATGAGTGTATATTAAAGATAAAGCAAACTGAATAAGACAATCCCTTAGGATATCAAGTACTAAAATAATTGTGAAAGCCTGGAAACTTGCTGTTTGATTTAGCAAAAAGAGAGAGAAAGATCTATATTAAGTAATAAAACAGCACTTGTTTGAAAATGTACATTGTTTTTAATAAAATCGCTTCTTAAGGGGATAAAAGGAGAAGCTTATGCACAGTATAAACATTCAACCACTATGCCACTTACTTAGATTTTCTTGCCTTGTTGATAAAAATTGTGTGTTTGATCTCACAAATATTATTCACATAAGCAGTTGCATTGTAATCTCTTAATATGATTTGTAAGAGTAAGGATTGGGAGATTGGGCCTGAGTTTTGTCTCTGCTCTTCTACATGGTAATTGTTGTAGTTGCATAAATATGTAGCTCAGACACAAGTTTTCAAACTGTATGTACAAAGCCTACAGTGTTGTAAGAATTTAATGTGCTGGGAGTAGTCTTGAATCTCTTCAGGATTGGAGCCTTGAATGGGACTGCTCACAGACCATAAAAAGTGAATAGGGATGAGGAAAGAGCCCTAATTCCACTAGCATTTTTGTCAGATCTTAGAGCCTGAAGATCACTTAAAGTAGTGACTTCTAAACCAGTTGTGGAGATCTGTGCCATCTCCACAATGACAAGTGGCCCTATGAAAGTGGACAGAATTATAATCCCTCCAGTACTTGTACCATTTGTACAGCATTTTGTGCCTCTTAGTGTCTCAAAGAACTGCAACTGGAAGGTTAGAAACCACTACCAACACACAAAAAATTGTCAAGGGGAAGGGAAATGAAATGTAGTGATAGCAACTGCTTGTTTTGCTGTGGTTGTTTTTTAATAATAACTGGTGGTTTGTACCATATGACAAGAAATGTGCTGATCCAAAATATCTTACTAACCAGTGCTTCCTGTGCTGTGCAGCAAAAGAATTGTCAACACAAACAGTAGCTGATAAATTTACTTTTGATTTTAAACATGATCTTATAGCGTACTGTACTCTGGTGGTAGATGAGAAAAACATTTCTGTCCCTAGGGCTCAGTGCCTCACCTTTTAAGAATGTTTCTGAATCTATGCTTGCAAAACTTCATTTTAAGCTCTTGTTAATTATTTACATCATAATTTCCTTTATCTTATTCTTCTGATGTGCATACTGGCTCATTTTTATTGCCTGAGTTTTTGGAATGCAGCATGTTCCCTTCTAATAATAATACTGGAACTTATTTAGAGCTTTGCATCTTACTGCTTTATAAATATTAACTAAATAATCCCCAGCACAAACACAGAGGCAGGTAAATAGGTCTGTTCCCTGCTTATGTGTTGGGATACAGGCAACATAGACCCACTCTGAAACCAGAGAGGTCAGAGCCAGAAGGGGAAATACAGGTTTCCTACCTCCAGATCTCTTTGTTCTTGCTGAGGCTGGATTTGACAGGATGATGTTAGGCACTCCAAGACAGTAAATTCTGTCGTAATGTTTGCAAGTTTGACGAGACTTCAGTACATGTTGAGGTCAGATCAGCAGTGAGATATTTCCATACTTAGTTAAAATGCTCTCCTTCTCCCTGATTCCCCAGTCCCTTGGTCTAGAGATTTGCAGCCCTTGTTTTTGGGCAGCAGCTGCTGTTGCTGGCAGAGCTCTGGTGCATTTGCCCTCATCTGGCACTTTTTTCACTTTGCCCATGCTACAGTTCTGGCTAAGCTGGTCAAGTTAATCCTATACCATGTCACCTACTTAGCATTTTGTCTTGTCTGCACTTGACTCATGGAGCATGTTCATTAAAATTTGTGAGCTGAACCACACCAATGTCATAGCATCAGCGCTTTCAGTTAGACAAAGCTAGGGTGTTCTTTTCATTCTTTCTTTTTTTTTTTCCTTCCTTTTTGTTCTTTAAACTTACTAAGCCTTTGTTTATAGCTTTGCAATTTCCCCCCACCCCCGGGATTTTCGCGGTAACAAAATACGAGCAAGAATTCATGGACAAAAAATGCTGTTCTTTGTCTTGCAGCAGCAGCAGCAGCAACAGCAACAACAGCAGCAGCAACAGCAACAACAGCCAGGTCCCAGACTACCCCCAAGGCAACCGACAGTAGCATCACCAGCTGAATCTGAGGATGAAAATCGTCAGAAACCCCGACCGCGAACAAAGATTTCTGTTGAGGCCCTAGGGATCCTACAGAGTTTCATACAAGACGTAGGCCTATATCCAGATGAAGAAGCAATCCAGACTCTCTCCGCTCAGCTTGACCTGCCCAAGTACACCATTATCAAGTTCTTTCAGAACCAGCGATATTATCTCAAGCACCATGGGAAGCTGAAGGACAATTCTGGTTTGGAGGTAGATGTTGCAGAATACAAGGAAGAAGAGCTGCTCAAGGATTTAGAAGACAGCATTCAAGACAAAAATGCAAACACGCTTTTTTCAGTTAAACTAGAAGAAGAGTTATCAGTAGAAGGGAACACAGAGATTAATGCTGAATTGAAAGACTGATCTAAAAGTATTATTTTCTTTCAACAGTGCCACTGGTATTTACTAATGAAATGAAAATTCCATCTTGCGTTCTGTCAAAAACCTTTATTATTCATTGTTTGGCCAATGAATCTTCCAAAACTTGCACAAAAGTTGAAAAAAGGATAATGCAGACTGCACTAGATGTTTTACTCTGTTTTACAAACTGCTTCGCAGCAACAGATGAAGCGTTGAGGATTGTTTGATATTAATTTGTGTTCACTGGATACACTGTGAGTGTACCCAATAAGCATGATACCAGTGATTTTGATTCTGGAGCCTTCAGACAAGCATTACAACTTTTGTGATTTACTGTTTCTTTGTTTCTGTTTTGTTCTTGTTTTTTAATTATTACTGTAGCACTCCACACTTGATCTTTGGAAACTCACATTTATTTAAAAAAAAATAAAATAAAAAGAGTTTGTTACTCTTGTTCTATTGTATGTTACAAAAGAACTATAGACTGTGGAATGCAGTTTAAAGATAACATATGCCAACAAATGCCTTGTATTATATGGCACTGCCGTAATTCAGATTTGTTTTCTTTTGGAAATAAAGGTCACTGTATTTTTTTTTTCCATTCTCATTGTTACATGGTTTTAAAGAAAATGAAAAAGAAAATGTGAAACACAATTTAGTCCTCATTATTTATTTGTAGATCCTGCAGCATCATGTTGTAATTAATTTTTTTGGAAGTTTCCGTTAAATGTAATATTGCTTCTCTTGTTATCATACTGATTTTTTTTCTATTTATAAATGTATTTTGATGGGCAGTAAAACAAAGTGTCTTAAAAGTTTTAAATAGAGAAAATGTGCTTTACACAGTTGCCTATAAAAAGTGCTCTATGTTATCCAAGCAATTCATACTATAAGCTTCACTCTTATTGTTGTATGCAATTTTTACTATCATGCAAATAAGCTTAGGTAAATAAAACTAATAGATCACCTTAGAAACTTATGCAATTAATGTGAAAATAATTGATGTTTGCAATGTGTCTTCCTTTGGTTTACAATCAATTTTAAAGCTACAGCTGTATAAATTTTCTGTATAAAGGTGTATTTCTTTTTTATGAGTTTATTGCTATGAAAACACCAGTTATTTTGTTACAGCTGGCTGTTTTTATAAGTGTATCACAATTTTCTTTATGCAGAAATGTTCTGACTAGGAGTGGTTATTGACTGTAACTACACAATTAAAATTGTTTGTATGGTATGATATGGCAGGGTTTGTCTGCGTATGTGTATATCTGGGAGGAATAACTTGTTCCTAGTGCACATCATACATTCACCACTTTGAAGATGACATTTCAATTGTTCTTCTTTAAAATCACAGGCAGATTTTTTTAATGACCTTCTTAAAATTTGAATTTAGATAACATATTTCAAAAAGAAACCAAGTTTCGTTATGAAAATCATAACCTGTCTTTTCTTGGTTTAAAAACTTGCCTGCCCAACAGAGATAGCAGGATATTATTGAGTCAGAAGGCTATCAGGCATAAACATATTTACAGTTCCTGGCAGTAATGCACTTATAATGGATACAGCTGGTTTTATTTTACACTAGAATTATGCTAACACTGTTCCTTGCACTAATGTATAAACATTAAAAAAACCAAACATTAATAGTCATAAAGTAAATAGGAAAGATGGGCTTTGCCCCTAGCATTCCCCTTCTAAACAATATTATTTTTAATAATCATTAATGAGGTTCCTGATAAAGCCATAATAATTGGTGACCTCTGGATTTATTCAAGGCTCATGTCTAGGCTAAAGAGCAGTCTGCAGCTGAAAGTTGTGAAGTATACACTTGTTCTCCTAGGAAAGAAACAGCTTATATTTGATGTGACTCGGGACTGGAGATGAGCTCAGTTCTGAAATGACTATAAGTTTGCAAAACTCAACATGAGTTTCAAAGCCACAAATGACTATTAGGTTGAAGCAAATTTCTTTGTTTAGTTTCATTAAGTTCTTTAGGAACATACATATTAGGCAACAAAGCAGGTTTTCATTCTACACTGCCGCAGGTTGTCCTTTGTCTCAGTGCCTTTGTGGGTTCACTGAGCAGCTCCCAGCTGTGGCAACTCTTGGCTGCTCCCAGGAGTGTGTTGGAGCTGCATTATGATCAGTGCTTGGGATCCAGTCCAGTTAAAAAAAGAAAAGAACTTTAATACCACTCTGGGAGGAAAGGAAGCCTTAGGAGGGACACATACATGTAATTTGGCATTGCATTCCAATAAAGACAGCGAAACTATGCCCTCACTTGGGGGACTTGTGGTAGCTATAAAGCTATTGATAGCCCACAGCTATGCTGGTTGCAAAAGGGCAAAATTAATTCCTAGTCCAGGGAAGTCACTGATCAACATTGAATTTCTTCCCTTATTTCAAATGGGATCATTGCTTTGTTCAGCCATGCAGCCGCTTGGAGGAAGGGCAGATCCCTGTTCACAGCCGAGGGGCAGGATAATACGTAGCCCAGGCAGTGAAAGCTGCTCTGATGTGCAGGACAATACTTTGCATACACTTTTAAACTAACAATCCATGCATATGTGGGGCAGAAGGGAAAGTGAAGGAAATGCTTTCCTGAAATTTCCCTCTCTTCACACTAAACACTAATACACAGAGCATTCCTAATAGCAGAAACAGGGCAACCGTACAAAAACATAAGGAGAAATGTTTATAAAATTGTCTTTGCTATTTTGCAAGCAATTTTCTTTTCTTTTATCCTTTTAAGTTTTATGGGTGCTGAAATAGAGGCCATGTGTACTTGCATATGGTTATTAGAGCTGTTTCTTTTCCATTATCTTCATTTTTCTTTCTCCTAACATAGCTGAGATTATCTACCAAGTAGTTCAGCCTCTGTAGTCGCACATTACCTGTACAGGGGTTTGAATCAATGCCTTTTTTTGTCCTAGTGGGTGGGGGGTGAGTACAGTCTTTTAACTTGGCCTAAGTGACCAAAAGCATTTTTGTTAAATCCTTAGCAGTGTTTTCAAAGGTGATACAGGTATTAAGGATTCCAGCTGTATGTGAATTCGAGACATTTATACTTTTAGAAGTTAAGTTACGACGAGCATATGCCACCTTGACTCCTGGACCACTTAGACTACCTTCCTTATATCCTGTTCTGTTCCTTTTTCTCTCTTGGCGAGTCCTAAAAAACAAACAAACAAACAAACAACTAAACCCACAACCACAACTTTCCATTTCTGCAAAGATTAAGAAATCAGACTGGACTTCAGTAATGAAAAACACAAATTAGGACATCAAAACACTATTAATTGGGAAGTTGTTAAGACTTCACTGAGTGTATGAAAAGAGTATTTCATGTATACTCAGGGAAGTATGGGGAATGAATATAACTTACTAAGAATAGAATTTAGACTGCAAAGAAAGCCAAATGCCTAAAAATGAGGAAATCAAGTGCTAGGAGGGGATGGCAAGGCTTAACTTTTGCTATAAAACTGAAGTTAAGTATTTACCATATTTTATGGTGTTTACCATAAAAAGTGGAGTATTTTTACTCCCTGATGATTCCCATTCATCTATATTTAACTGACAAGATTTATATGTATAGGCTAGAGTCCCCCTTTCTTTTTTCGCCCTTGAGGAAACTCAAAGAGGCCCTAGATTCCAGGAAGTCTGTGGCTTGGGGACAGTCTCAAGCCCCAGTCACACATACAAAAGTTGCTTATCATTATAAAGAGTTGCTACCATATAGTGCAGGGATTTAGATTTGTGTTTTGTATAGCTACTTTAAGTTGGATGACACAATAAAAATTGTCCCTGTATTAAAGTAAATTTTCCTACTTAATTTTTTCTTTAAGGTGGGAAGGTGCAACAAATGGAGAAAGAGGGAAAGGTTCCTCTAGACCAGTGATTTTGTGGCAGTGATTTATTAAGTCAGTACTATGGTTGTGTGCTGGGAAAGCGCCAAATATTACTAAGTTAATTTGCCAAGGCAAATGCCCCATATGTAAGAGCAGTATAAATTGAATATTATAGAGGCTCTACTTGAACATCAAGTATTACCAATTCTGCTTAACTTACTGAAGTTGTGCTTTGAAGTCAGGTACATTGCAGACACCAAAGGTATTTTGATTTTACATAATGATTTATACTGTGCTTTGAATAACAGTCCCATAGCAAAGCAGGGATATAAATATACTCCCAGGCCTTTTTTTGCACACAGAGGTAATTTAGGTTGGTCTCCTCACAGTGCCTTGTGTCCACACAGTCTTTTACTACAACAAATGAGCTAATAATTCAAACTGCAATAAGTGATCCTCCTTGGAGCAGGAGTAGCGCTACTTGGCAGTGAGTTCGTTTGCTTCCAGGTTCATACGGGAGCCCTCCCACCCACTCTGCTGCTGGCAGCCCTCCCACTGTCTCACGCCGTATTGTTTTGCTTTGGCCTGACCCAGGTGCTCTTCCTGCTCTAGGTCATCTCGCCCAAATGCCATCTCTCCTGTTTACTTGCCAGGACTCAGGTATATGTGCCACAGTTTAATATGAGGCAGCAAGGACTATATGTGTCTGATATCACCTCCCCTTTGTCACCACCATTCACACTGTGAGCCCTGCAGGGTTGCTAGAATAAGCCACTTGCAATGGAAAGAGAGTGACAACTGGAGCAAACCCACCAGGAGCAAGGTTGTTTCTGAGCTGATGGAGTAGAGAGGGCAAGGGGATATGCATCCCAGAGGGGAGAAAGAAAAGGAAAGAGGGAGGTGCCAAATAAAGATGGGACAATTTTTGCCAGCTGTGCTACAGCAATACTCATAGTACTACTAACTACTGCGAAGACTCCACAGAAAATGTTCTTGACCAAAAATACACAGTGGTCTCCAATTGTGGGATTTGCCTTGGCAGGTAGTATCTAGTGGAACAAAAAAGCCTCAGCTGTCCATGGCAAAAGAAGTCCCCTATCAGTTGTCCTCTGGTACCACATGTGTAAGTCATGCAGGATTCTTTTTGTCAGCTGCTGACATGTTACCATGGCAGATGCAGTTGGGACTCTCTTACTAGGTTACTTGCTTACATGCACAATGTGCTAAAGTAGCATCTAGACTGTGAACCGTTTTCTTCCAGAATCACATCCAACCACAAGAAGTATGTTTGCAGCCTCAGAACTGCTTTTTGGAGATGTCTTCTACAGCCCTTCTCCTCAGACCAGATGTGCCACAGGAGCTGAAAAAAAAAAAAAATAATTAAATGTGTTGTATGGATCAGATGTTTATCAGAGTGTAAGAGAACAGAAAAAGAATGTGACCTTTATGGGTGCACAGAGTTGTATAGAGCACACACAGTTCATAAGTTTTGGAGCAAGTAAGTTGCCCCAAGAGACTTCAGACAGATATTTCGTACTGCTGTAATTGTCTCAAAACATCAGTTGCCATGATTTGAAATTGTTTGGGCCAGAAAAGTTCATGCATAATCCTACTAAATTTGCAGAGAACTTTCTCCCAGAACAGGATTTAAAACAAAGGGCATTCTGTTTTGTGATTTGCATTACAAAATAAACATTCTTTGCAGTACAAACCTTGTTGCTCTTCCACATCCATATTAAAGAAGGACACTATCCTGATAACCAACAGCGCTGCCCAGACCTATGTGTCCCATCTTGTATCTCAAGGGAATTCCCCTGCACATAGCATGGCCCAAAACGGCTTAAGTCTTCTTCACTCTCCCATCATCAACGTAAACATGGCCTTTCATCTGCAGTCAGTGTTTTCACCTGGGGAAAACAATTTAGAAAACAACTTATCTTAGAGCAAACCAGGACTAGGCTGTCCTTTCACAAATGAAGGAAAAGAGATTCTTTATCATTATCAGCAGTCAGTTTGGACTGTGAAATAAGTACAGGTGTTGTTGGATTTCCTTAGCAAGCAAAGTGCTATATCCCCAGCCTAATAAGGATTTAATGTCAGCTGAGAGACTGAAAGAGACTAAAAAGGAGGGAAGGTGAGAAGAAATATCTAGATAAAAACTCACTGGAGGCAGTCATGCCTAGAGATGTTTGGAGAATTGCAAGACTAGTTTGAAATGAAGGAGATCTGAGTTAGCTAGCAGGAAAAACTAAGTGAGAATCACTTTATGGTTCACATACTGGATGTCCTGTAAAAGTGCAGAGTGAACACGGTAACATAGTTGATTCAGAGGTAAGATCAAAATGAGAAGGCTTGCAAAAAGGTGGCAGTAGCTTGATTTTTCAGCAAATACCTGCAAAATCATAAGTGGTCCATGGAAAGTGAATACAGAAAGAAAATTCAAAACTTCTTGTAACACATCTAGAGACAATGTTTGAAATTGTCAACCAGCAGAATTTAAAAAAAAGTAACAGGGAACATTTTTCTGCACACTTAACTACTGAACTCAGTGCTATACACAACCCTTCATATCAAAAACCACAAATTACTTGAAAATATGTTCAAAGAAACAAAGGCTCAATCTGACCTTCTTTTGACCAGGCCAAGGACTGCTTTTTACTCCTGTGCTGGACAACCAGCAATGCAGTGATAGTATCCTTGTGGAAAGTGTTCAGCATCCAGCCAGGTGCTTTGAGTCCTCCATAGTCACAAGTGGGACAAATTTTAGTGGGCAAAATCTGCTCTGTTTTCTTGGTTAGATATGCTAAGTTTGTGTACTTTATTCTCTATATTATTCATAACCAGATTTTAAAACAACTGATCTGAATAATTTCATTGAGGAGTAGGTCACCTCATATTTACAAAACATTCCCTCCTACACATGCTAGCATAAAAGTTTGTATCCAAATCCTACTGGTCATTGCCATGGTACCTGTGCAGTTACTGTTCACAGCTATACTCTAACTGCAGCAAGAGTAAAGTAAGGCTCCTTTGACCTCACTCACCTGCAAAACTGGGCCATTTTTCATCACTTGGTACCACCTTTCTTTCAGCCTCCCCTGTGCACATCCCACTTTCATTCAAGTTTAGCTGTCCTGTTCCTTTGTCTGCTTCAAAAGCCAACCGAAAGGGTTCACAGAGGATTAAAAAAAAAAAAAAAAAGAGTTGTATATACTTACATCATCACCTCATGAGATGTTGCTCCCAAGCTTTTTAGGATGCGTTACAGGATGGCTGGGAGAAGAATCACAGGAATGTACTGGTTTGATCCCATGTCTCCTCCACTTGTCACTGGGCTTTCTGCAACACTCTCTGGGGAGCCATGAGCAGAGGGATGGTCACTGCTGGGGGTACCTGCCCAGGGCACCACATAACACATGAGCCTGACACCGCTTGCAAGCACACTGTTGGACAGAAAGAGCACTGTGGGAAAGCAGAGCAAAGCAATGTGATTGCATTTCACGTTTGATGCAGCTCATTCCTGAAGCCAGGGTGAATAGCCTAATCCAATGTATCATTCCTGTGCAGGCAGACCCTCAGGCTGGCATCGTATCCCACAGAGCACTGCTCCAGTGTGCAGCATCTGCCACCATCTGCCCTAGGGCTTGGCTTCAGATTGTCCTCCTCCTTTTCACCTCCTTTTGGGAGATGCTTTGCACAAACTTTGAAGGCCAAAACTCAGACTGTTTCAGGCCCTTCAGGGCATTTATTCCCCTACCACTTCCTGCACTACTTGATCTTTGATCCACACTCCTGACTTTAAAGATTCAAAGGGGCAGCTTTCCAGTGACCTAGCTTCACATTCACTTGCTCTTATTTTTGGAATTATAAGTCTATCTGCTTATCCATTGTCTCCCCTGTAATCACAACAGCTTGATCACAACCGCTGCCAGACAGCCAGTAGATGGGACAATTATTCTCACAAGGACTTTTAAGTCCAGACTTTTAACCCACAGGGTCCAGCACAGAGCAGCTGCAAGAGCTCTGAGTAGCAGCTGCCCCTTTTCTACTGCAGCTGCTGAGCCACACTCTTAATGGTCTCTGGCTACTTTGCTAGCCCAAGGGGGAAAACTACTTCGTTTTCTAGACATCATAGTATAAATGCTTAGCTCAGTGCTGCTGTAAGAAAGGAGGTGAATTGCCACAGCCAGCTCCCACCAGTGTGGTTGTGATGTAGAGTAGTCTGGGGTAGTTCTTTCTACCTTGCACCCAGTCAAGGTAAATGAGTGAAGAGCACAGGACACAACAGGAAGGCTCTTCCTGCCTCTCAGTTTTCACACTCTTTTGTTAAGGAGACATTGGGACAGATATCTCTACAACTTGGAGCAGCTTCAGACCTGAGATCCTGTCTTTCAACTTGTCTGCTGAGCAAGGGTCTACGGCAGCTTCTCTCAACCCTGCCTTCTGAACTTCAGTCTGCCTTGAGGCATGGCTTCACAAAACCCATTGGAAAAACACCAAGAAGAAAAACAAGTCACTTGCTCTACTGAGGAGCACCAAGCAATTTGATACTGACCTTAACCCTTTCCAAGACATATTAATGGCCACTAGACTGTACCTTTTCAACTAAGGACAAGATTGTATTTGGGCAAAAACAGTGTGGCCACCTGAGCTCTCACTTCACTGTCGCTCCACAGAGGTCATGGGCCCCCAAACAAAACTTGAAAGGGTCTTTGTGTTGCTTTGATGTGGTAGGAATTGCCCCTATATTTCTCATGCACTGGGGATAAAAATATTTGATTTAAGGCCACATTACCCCACACATCCTTGATTTTGCTGTAAGAACTGGTCACCAGTATCAAACCTGTACTGCCATAGTTCAGGGATATGAAGTTCTAGCTGCAAAGTGTTACTGCTGCTAGTGAGAAATTATATGCCACATATAAGATGAACACCTGTAACTGCAGTTTTCTGCCTGAACATCTGGTCTCTTACCTACTTCTTCAGTACTGGGGTCTGACAGTTCCCTCCTTCTGCTGATTTCTCCTTCCTGGGTTCTGCCTGGCCCCAGTTCATGTGATTCATTAAGGGAAAGCAACACACAGAGTGAATTCATATCCACACCCTCAGTGCTTTCACAATACCCTGAAGTGAGTTATAGGGTTGCCTGTAGGTTCAGGAAATAGTTTCAGAGGATTTGTGCTGACTTTTCATAAATGTTCATATCCACTTGTGTAATCAACTGCTATATTAAGGCACCTTGATTGCTCATGAAAGGATCCCTTCTGGCAGTCAGATGAGAGGGTCCTTCAGCACTGAGCAGTGATCCAGTCCACTGGGTCTGTGTGACAGTGTGTTAAAGGCCCACCACTGAAAGTGCCCTGGGAGAAAAGCATCAGAAGCAAGAGAGGAACAACACAAGGGAGAAAATATGAATGGGAAGGACTGCCTTGATATAGAAAAAAATGGATGAAATAATAAAGAGAGGAGGGGGAAAAAAGAACTAAAAGAAAAACAGATGACTAAAATACACAATAATGCCAGTAAAATCTCCCACCTCTCATCTATATTAATTTTATTCCAGTATTTCCTCTCATGTCTTACAAAGATTTGCCAGTTTTACACTCAGATTGAAAAAACCAAATTGGAGCTATTTCTTCCCCAGTGAAGGGAGTGTTTTAAACTTTGAGGGACTTGGATTCTTCTAACTTCTTTTTTATTATTATTCTTTCTTTTGGGTTCATATGCATGATGTTTATCTCATCCATGTATGGGAAGAGGGGGAGGAATGGGTAGGCTTGACTTGTGCTAACTGTTGACAACAGTTGTTTAATTTTTTGCAACACGCACCCGAGTATCATGAGACTGAGTAAAATATAAATAAATATGCTCTTTGGAAACCCCATACATCTTTATGGCCTACAATACCTTCAAATCATGGAAAAACACATGTTTGTTTGTTTGTTTTTAAAAAAATATTTTGGTGGCAATGCTACTTCCCATTGCTGTAAACAAGGTCAGGAGGCCAAAATTAGTCTGTCCTATTTTGCACAAAATAGTCAACAACTTAAGATGTTTTTGCAATAATCAGAAAATTATTGACCGGTGTCAACACCCCCTTTCTGATAAACTGTTGAAATGTTAATAATCTTGGCAAAATTGTTTTTGCTCTAATTACTGTATCCATCTGCTCTATAAGATTGATTATACTGTGAGAATGTTTGTTCTCTTGTCTCCTGCAATGATGGGCTTCTCTTTGGCGCAGAAATAGTCCTGCCTTGTCCTTACACAGAGACGAATGTGCATCAGAAATCAAACCAATGCTCAGCTCCAATGATGTTGTATAAAAATTCCTTGAAGGAGTTAATATAGTAAATATCAATTGTCTCTTGGATAGATCACCCCTTGGAAAACTATTGCCCTGGCCCAGATGAAAATGGCTGGCCTTCGTTCAACACAGATATCAATGACCAGAAAGACCACCAAAAACCTGGGAGCCCACAAATACTGGCATATCAGCAGCATTACTGATTCAGCTGAGGAGATGTTTGGCTAGTTGGCAATGCCAGGCTCCCTCTACAACAACTCCTTGGCAATGAGCTTCTGAGTTGTCCAAGGAGCGGAGCATTTCCTGTCCTATCTTCCATCAACACCTGCAAAGGCTAATGTTACCTGGATTGGATTGTTTATTTCTGGAGCCAACATGTAATGTATGTGCTAACTGTGGCACATGCCAATAAAGACACAGTAAATATGATGTCAGGTATTAATCATTATTAAAGCTGATTAAAATGAAACAAAACACAGCAAAACTCCCATATGTTTTTTTGTGACCAAAAACCACAAAACAGTGGAAAAATAATTGCTTTATTAGAAAAATGCTGTTTTCCCATGGCAAGTATAGGAGGAATTAAAAATTGCATTTGATTTTGTACTAGTATTTCAAAATACATGCACTAAAAAGTCATATCAACTAAAAAAAACTATTTTCTTTGAGCCTTCTTGTGCAGCAGCTGAACCTTTTCATTGAAATGTGATGCTTTTCTCACACACAAAATAAAATTTAGCAAAAGTATTTCTTTCAGAAATATAATCTTCAGTTAAAAAAAAAAATATTTTCCAGATACTGAACTGTATAGTCATGTCTAAAGCATTCAAAAACCATTGAGACTTGGGCTGAGATTGCTTTCAGGTTTTTCATTTTAAAAAAGATTTAGGGTCTTTGTAAAAACCTTCTGAGTTCTTGACTCCATAGGGTGCACTCAGTGCATATACTTATCCTTGCAGAAAGAAGCTTAAAGGCTAGAAACTTCCAAAAAGGAAGAAGATCATTCTAGGTATTGGAGAGATGACTTTTTCACAGTTTTCAGTTCATGATATATGAGTACATATAACTTTACTGGAACTGTAATGCAGCCTGAAGAGTATGTGCTGGGCATTCATTTGCACCTTTGCGTTAACCCTTCATTTGTGCCACCAGAGAGTGTTAACTTGTACTTAATTAAATTAACAGACTGCTTCCAGTGTCTCAGCTACTGTACCATGAAGGAACACTTTCAGAAGAGTTTAAGAGAGAAGGGGGAAAAGACCAACGAAAATACTGTGACTAGATTTGTGGGAGATAGTGTGAAAGAATGAGATTTTTAAGTCAAGCTTCTCCTCAGAAAAAGATGTTGCATGCCCACTTCCTTAATGTGCTGTTGCACTACTTAGTGATTTATGTTTTTTACACCTGAGAAAAGTTTCAGTGGGGAGAGGGTGACTGCAGTCCAGCCTTGACATGGCACCCTCTTCTGTGTTCTTCTGGGCTTACCTTCTCCCAATTTTTGCAGCAGTTACCAGCCTTAAGAGCCAACACAATGCCATACCACTGCTACCATTGCCTGAGCAGGAGAAAGGCAGCAGGACCTCATAGAGGAAGAATATAGTAGAAGTTTCTCCAGACTTCTTGTTTGTCAAGTCTGGACATCAAGCACCCAAAGACTTCTATTCTGCCAGAACTCTCTTGCATTTTTGAGTCTGGTGACCACCATTTAAAGGACTTTCCACCTGGAAAAGACAGGTTTTTGGCCATTGCCAATACCAGGGAGTAACAAGATTCCTTTCAAGATAAAGTTGTAGTTAAGTACCTGGGAGATATAAATTCTGCTGAAATCAGAAGGGATTTCCAAAAAATTTTAAGCTGATATCTACTTTTAAATTATTCAAAGATAAAGAAAACTTTTCTGAGGTATTTTTCATCATACATTTGTTTAATTGTAACAGCCCTAAAAGGACAGATCTGATTCTAGCAAACATAATGGTAACTATACCACAGCAAGTTTTTACATGAAGATTTCTAAATCTCAGAAAGGATAAGGATTGAACGTTACATAAGACAAATACAAATACTTCAGAAAAGAACACTGGCAACCACGCTCCACAAAGAGCCACTGGGAAATCCATCAGTCCAAAGATAAGTTAGGGGTTTTCTAAACATTAACCACTATGGTTGCTCGTTGTGCAGGGACCTGAGCACTTTCTCATTGTCCCTGCACAAAATACATGGAGGATTGCAGCAACTGAATTAGGCTTGATAATTTCCTGTCTGCCTGCAGACTCAGACTGACATCCTGACGCTGTCCTACACTGGAGGACTATTTTAAAAGCTGCCTTTACAGGCACAGTGGATGTAACGCAGTTTTATTTTTAAATGAAATCTTTGATTATGAAGAACAAACCCATGGCTAGGGATGCATGCTACAGAACCACAGAGTCTGTGGGGGACCATGCTTATCGCAGCAAAATCGCCTTCTCAGTGTTCAGCATTGCTGCCGTGTCATGTTACAGTAATAACTGTAGATGAAGAGCTTTTAATTCATTGATAAAAGCAGAAGGCTGGAGTAGTTGGCTAGCTGTAATGAAGCTTATTATTCTGCAGCTAATTTGCCGATTATGTTAGAGTTTTATTTCTGAGCCCTTGTACCAGAAGACAGCATTATCAACATAACATCTAAACATAGAAGGTCCTGGGAAGAATGTTAATGAGCTATCACCTACCCCAGCAAAGGTCCCCGTTATTAATAGTGAGTATCCTAAGTATAGATCAAAACCTCTCCCTGAAGAGTGTACAACCTGTGTAAAATATGGTTACTCATTTGGAACATAACCAGAAAGTAATGGCAAAGTTATGTCTCATTTATAAAAGATTGTGGTTTCTTTTATGATGGTAAGTGGATGAGGGCTCCAATGAAACACCCTGGTCCAGCAGCGGGATTCCCACACACCGCCAGCAGCCCCAGCCATGAGCTAGAGCCTGATCCTGGGAAAAAAGCTGCTCATGAAGGAGCACTTGGCTGTTGCCTGTCTTCTACTTTCTTTAACTCTCCTGTTTTCTTTCTTTCACTGCCTGGAGGCCAGGAGCTCCTGAAGACTACCGAAACACAGGATCTGCTTCTTCTTACTTCTGCCACTGAGATCCTCCAAAAGCCTGAAAGAGGATACTGGTATATCTATTTCTGTGTCAGGGAATAAAAGAAATGTTATGATAGATGCACGGGTAAAGAATCAAGGATGTTTTATCTGGGTACCCACCAATCACTAAGATCCAGGCAGACCTTCCTTCTGTCAATCACACACCCTGGCATCTTCCTGGAAATGCTGAGACAGGTTTTTATTTTCCTAAAATTCCTTCAGAATTTCACTGGGAAAAGGAATTCTTCATCTTTGCTATGGCTGGTCTCCTACCATCGCCAAACACAGGTCCAGCTCCTTCTGGGTTCTCAGCAGAACATAGCATCATGTTCAAAGAGCATCTCCTTGGACCACCTTCTCTCAAGAGAAAACATCACTACTGAGCTTTCTTGTGCTTTAGGAGTGAGGAAAAGCAAGCTGTGCTTTACTTGCTTGGAAATTTTATAAGTATGTCTACTTATCACTAAGCTGATGTGAAAGTCATATATTGAGTTAGTCTTTGGAAGGTTTAAGCCAGACCAAAGCACAGCAAAGACTGCTGTAGGATATACTTTGGGTTTGTATGTAACAACACCATAGTTCAGAGAGGTTATTTATCCTAATCCACAGAAGCCCATAATTGCTTTACCAGCTCACTGCTTCTTCAAGGGAATTATGAGCTTGAGAGTTTCTCTCCTGTGCTGTGTCCAGACAGAAAAATCTGATCTTCTATCACTAAGGAAAAAAAAGAAGAGAAAAAAAAAAGAAAGGAGAAAATACAAAAAATCTCTCATTTTCTTTTAAACACAATACTCAGCAGCAAGTTCTCTTTCCTATTCCTATTGCTGTGAAAAAACTTCTCATTTCCTAGTGGCAGTGTGCTCTGCTTGTAAAAATCATTTTAAAACTGTAATTCATGACTGATTTGTAAAAGCATCAACTGCTGGAGATATTAATATCAAACTGACACAGCTGACATCAGATAACCCTCCCCTGTCCCCCCAGCCAAAGCTGTGGCAGGCCAAGGGGGGGAGTGTGACTTATCCTGCAGATTTGTCAGCCCACCAGCTAGCCCGGAGGGGCTGTGGACAGGGGTGGCATGGCCATGGGGGTCCAGTTGCCTGGGGGTGCAAACCTGATCCTGCCCTTCTTTTTGGGTAGCTGTGCTTAGGGCTGCCTGGTGCCAAGAGTAAGACTAAAGGGAGCCACCTGAGTCATGAGGTTTACTTTAATCTGACCCTTGCTTTTTTCCAAAAAGGCACATTTGGGGGGCAGTTGCACTCTAAATTGTGCTGCCTGTGCTCCAGAACATGCTGATTAGCCATGAAACACCAGGCTGCCAAGTGCAGCAGGCACACTGCATGCCAAGCAGCTTTCCAGGGTGATACCTGAGCTGCATCAGCCCCAATTCCATGCCTTGGTGCAGAGTTGCTGCATCCTAGGTCAGGACAGTGTCCACACATGCACACAGCGGAGAAGCTTACCACTGTGGGTGGTGGGGGTCTGACACACAAGATCCAAGGCCTTCACAGAAGGGAAATAAATGGCCTGCAAAACAGCTGAGGAGATGGACAGTGATAACAAAATCTCCTCACTGAGCAAATGTCAATGCACCAGCACAACCTCCTCTGCATATAGGGTATTTTGTCTATTAGAGACCAACCCACGTAGGCACAGGCAATCTAGACTCCTTAGGGAAACAGAAGGTTGCCTACTTAGACTTATTAGGATGGTAAATGGCTGAGCAGCTGGATGAACAGGCAAAAATAAACTACCTGATATTCTTCCAAGTGTTATACAGAAACCATCCCCATTTCTCTTCAGTCCTCTTGGCTTTGGAATTAGAAACAAAATCATTGAAATGTAAACAGGCAGCTTTGAAAATATGTCTTAGAAGACAGTCCCACCAATTCTCCTTTAGACTTTCAGAAACAGAGGTGCTGGGGTGTGGCAAGGGAAAGTGGAAATGCCAAGGCATTTTGCAGAAGCTTACATTCACAGCGACCTGGCACATAAACAGCAACATAGAATATAAGACTCATCCCCAAAACTTAAAAGATCCAAGCAGGTCACCCCTTCCTAACAAGATGTAATTCAATAAGGAAAAAATCTTCACTGCTCACATCACAGAAATCTGGACAGAACATTAGATATCAAACTACAGCTTATAGAAGAATCATCATTGTGTCATGTGCCATTCACCTATGATAAAATTTTAAGGACTTATCCATATAGGACCAGTCCACATTACCTTTAACTCAGGTCCCACAAATTCCTTCTGTAGTGTGGAATCAGTGTAGTGATTTCCTTTTCTATCCTCTCAATGCTTCTTTTTAGTTTTTCCTTGAAAGAAGTAAGTTTTACGCAGCAGTATACAGTGTAGCTTACTGTGCATCTTTACGTTGGTAGGAGGCTGAGAAAGACTGTATTTGATTGCCAGTACATCTCTAAAATCTCTTACTCTGTGGTTCTTGAGCATGGAGACCAACATTTTCCAACAGACTGTGTAATGTTAAGCATTTGAATCCATATCTATACACGTAAATAAAGTTAGCCCTGCTTTTCAGAGGACTTTCAGATCCCATCAGTGGGAGTTTTTATGGACAGAAGACTGAATAAGCATTGCAGGATTTAATTAGTACTATTACCCAAAGGAGTGCTTTAAAGATGGCTATATCAGAGGACGCTGATACAGTTCAGCAGATACTGTTCTTTTTTCCTGTGTATAAGCTTTCAGTGATGCTTAAGAGAGGAGAATACTGTTCCTTAAAAATTAAGTTCGGCTATGTACTGCTTGAAGTAGTATTTATTTGATTAATGTGTCATGCACTAAGGATGTCAATATTCAGAAAAAGGGAAGCATGGAAAACTAGAGTCAGAGTAAGGAAACTGTCTCTTCAGAGTTACACTTAACTGCTGACTTAGTAGAAAAACAATCAAGGACAGTTAAAAACACCTTTAGGAATTTATATGTAGCACAAACCCACACAGCTTCTCAAAAGGAATGGCACTCAGAACACATATCCTTGAAAAAGAAGGAAGTCCAAAGTCAAAAAACACCACAAAATTTATGACCATCTTCAGCTGGTGCCTCAGCTGGTGTAAATCAGTGTAGCTCTGCTTCTTTGAAAGGAGTGACACTAATTTACACAGGCTGTATTGGACAGCTGTGCAAATGTGCTTCTTACATACCTAAAGAAAGAAAAAGATTGTGAGAAAATAAGGAGGGGGAAAGATTTCTAGATCTATGGTAGAAAATAAGCCAGGAAATCAGTACCTGTATTTCCTATAGGAACATGCAGTATTTTGCTGCTTGAGAGCCCCAAAATAAAAGTGAAATTTCAATTAAGAAAATATCACAAAGGCAACTTAAAATATTTGAGTAAGAGAATTAAATTCTATGCATATATATGGCTGTAATGTTTTAGGGTATCTGTATTTCTGGAACTAGTGTGCTCAGTTGCACATTATGAACTCAGCTTATACTCTTGATATGGCTACATTCTGGGGCTTTACTGTATTATACATTTACTTGTAATGAGGTTATGAAGCCTGAGGCCTAGATATCTGTTTGTGAGTGGGTCAGGTATTACATCGCTCATAAACTAAATAAAATAAATAGGGCTTAACAGCTCAGCCCTAACAAATAGTAAGATGGTTCCAGACCAGCTTCATATAGGATAAGGCTTGGTGCAGTGGGTTTTCTTCTCTCAGAAGAAAAAGATAAAGACAAGAGATGTAGAACAGGCATTTTAAAAGAATTCATGTAAGGATAAAGCAAAAAAACCCAACTAGACTATATGTAATTGCATGTTCAAGAAAAGAAAGTTGAGCTTAAAAAGATTAAGAAGGTGTTATAAAAAGGAATCTTCTGGGGTCCCAAAAGGACATTGCTCAAAATCCAAAGACTTGTCAGGAGAAATGCAAGAAACACTGAAAAACAGCTGAATTAATTTTGCATTGAATTAAGTAATTCTTGTCCTGACCATAGCAAAGAGAGCTATACTTGGGAAACATTCTGCAAAGTGTACAGTTTATTAAGACAAGTATTTCTTCATGAAAGGTTACGCCAGAAAAAAACCCAGCACAGCAGAAGTCTTTGGAGAGGGCATTGGGGGTCTTTGTGGTGAATCCATTGGGAGTGGGCTCCTGCAGGGGGCAGTGGCAGAGAAGGGCAGTGAGCCTCCCTGCTGGGGTGAGGCAGGGACAGAGGACACAGCAGGTGGGGGACTGGTCACCATAGGAGCTGTTTGCCCTACAGTCCCAGAATCTCTGCAGTGACCTTCAAAGACCAGATACAGTCTGAGGACTCCCAGAGCTGCTTCTCTGTGAGATCTCCAGCCACATTCAGAGAGGGCTTGAGCTGGTCTAAAAGCAATCCTTCTCTAGTTCTGCTAAATCATACACCTTGCGGGTGGCTCAACCAGTGGAATCATTTCTCAGTTCCTGCAGATTTAGTCATTTACTCCTATTCATTTCAGTCACTTCTCACATTACAGTCCTGTTTTTCATCAGGTCTGAATTTGTCTGGATGTCAAACTCCATCTCCATGTACTGAGTTCATAAGAGAAAAGTACAGTAAGAAAAGCTGCAAACAGAAGAATGCACAGGGGTTTGTGCTGAAATTTTTGATCAGTCTTATTCACATTTTCAACTTTTTGTAAGTTTTTGTGAGTTGAACTAGGCTGAAGTGCCTCACACATGATGAAGTGTGGATGGCAATAAGAGTCTGGTTAAGAATGAGGAAACCAATTTGAGTTGAAAGTGATTGAATGAGGAATAAAATGAAAAGTTCTTCCTGGCTCAGTCTTAAACATCCCTTTGGCATGAAGGGGAAAACTCCTGCAAAAGTGAAGCCAGCAAGTGTGCATATGTGTAAGAGACAGATGAAAGATTTGGTAGATAGATGGCAAAACAGGTGACACGACTTCTGATTCTGACTTATGGAAATTGATACCTCTGCTGAAGTACAACCTGTTCTCCAAATCCTGACATTAAGACGAATAGCAGCCAAACGGCAACCCTGAGCATTTGATATTTGCGAGAGCTCAAATATTGATTGCACTACTTATTAATGAGTTTCATTCATAATAAATACATGGTATGTTTGCACAGAGGAGGTGTTTTCTAGGGGAGGCATTACATGCTGTATTAAGCAATGAATAATTTCTCAATCTTAAATGTGAGTAAACAGCAGGATAGTAAGAGTCATGGTTATAGGCAATTTCAGGAAGCTGCAAGTGTAGCAAGTGCTCCAGCACACCTGATGAGGCACCTCTCACTCTGAATGAAAATTTCTTTGATAACAATCACTATGTGAGTTGTTATAAGTTAAATTATTGTCATAACAGACAAAGGGTCTGCCTTTTTAAGTATTAAATTCCATGTTGTTTGATTATTGTATTTATCATGGTTACTTTCTGTGTTGCCCTTTTAGAGCTCCTCCTACTTGAAGTATAATTACTTCTACAACATCAGGTCTTAGTCAAACACCCATTTTTTTATTCTCATTGTGGATCTATTTCAAAGAAAGTGTTTCCTTCATAAGAGAGATGACACATTTGAAATTCAGAGAAAATAATGTATCATAAAACCTGCACAAAATGGACTTTTTTTAATGGATGTTTAACATTGCCTTTCATAATAGCTATATTCCCTAAATTGCTGGTCAAGTTGCTATTTACTGTAATGAAACAGAAGATGATGTCTTGTGTTTAGGAACTGAAACTTCAGAGCCCTCATCACTCACTCTTTCTTCTTCCCTATGTATTTTTCGTTACGATTTCTAGGTGTTTAATTTTAATAATCAGTCTTTGATATAAGAAGCAAAACCAGTGAGTATGGACAAGCAGAACATCTAACCAACAATAAAAAGAATCACTGTTTTATATTAAATGTGGAAATTTTCTTGCACAAATGTTATCTCAGAATACAGGTCATTGCAACTGGGCTACTCAAAAAATTTGATGTAAAACTACTGTGGAATGTTTTTTTTTCCTTCACAGCTAATACCCACAAGCCTCTGTTTGCATAGGTCTCCAGTAGTCCATTCCAAGATTCACTGAAGGAAAAGGGAACTTGGCCAACAGGGACATATCTACACTGTCCTGCCAGCTCAGTGCTCCAGCTCAGACTCTCCACCTGCCCAGTCTGTCTAACTTCTTGGCTGAGACAAGACACCCTTGTGCATGGAGAAACCCTGTCCCTGGAGAGGACAGAATACTGAGCTTAGCTGCAACATAAGTCATGACCATGCAGTGTAGCAGGTACAACTCTTTTGACCACACAGATAAGCAAGTACTACCTGCAGACAGGCACAGCTAAGAGTACAGAGCTCAACAGTGCTGATCTGCTCCCTGCTGCTATGGGAGGAAGACATATCTGAATACTCATGCATAAGGGAATAAACAGATAAAACTCTTCCAAGGTTTGATTGGTGATATGATTCACAGGACAGTGGACTATTAAAGTATTTGCAGAATGTCTGTGATAACCTTTTAGCATTTTACTGTTACCGTAGGCACCAAATTTCCCATTGAATGCTAGCAAGCAAGATTATCCTCAAGAGGAACAGACAGCAACTCTCACACTTGTGACTGGAGCACTGTCTAGGTCTCGGACACACAAACATTTGGCTGTACCTGCAAAGTGGCAGCTTCAAAGTTACATCATTGGCTCCAGAGCAGATCCATTGAGACCCTAAACTCTTTTATTAGCTTCTTGACAGTGGTGGCAGCTTCTTGGATAGGAGCAGCGTCACTTATTTTTGAGAAAGAACATATGGTACTTAGAATCCAGTGGTTGCCAGCTTGTGATGTAATTAGCCATGATCTCTGAACATCTGCACTCATCAGTTAGCCTTTAAGTTGGTGATCCATTGTTCTACATCAGAATTGAGATTACTCTTTCTTTGGGCATGCTTCCTTCAAGAATGTTTAATATCTTTAGTTAAAGTTATTAGCTTCAAAACCCTGTGAGTATTCTGTAGGCAGAAATCCCATTACAGATTATCACCTCGTCACACTTGAAAAGTTCTCCTGAGGCCAGAAAAAGAGGGCTGTTTAAAAGGCACTGTAGGGCAGTGTCAAGGACCACAGTACATGATGGTACAGTCAAAACAGAAATACTGTCCTCAAAATAACAGTATTTACTAAATCACATTTGTTGCCTGATATTGTCAGACTTACTGTCCAGCATACACATTAGGGAAGTCCAGTAGATTTATAATAGGGGAAATGGAGTTTAAAATAATAGTCAGAAAAGCCAAAAAGATAAAAATATTTAAAAATTTTGCCAGAGTTTACATTAGAATTTTTAATGTCATAGAGTGACAGCCTTACAAGGTGAACAAAGAAGAACCATTTACTCAGTGATTTCTTTTTCTTTTTGATTTGCAAAAGCAAATTAACCTAGTATTTGTAACCTTGAATTACCAGATGGATTAAAAGAGACAGTAAGGCAAGAGAGAGAAACTATTAGTTAAACCAGTAATCTCATGGAAGCCATATGGACTGTTTAGGCAATTAGGATTATTCATTGAAGAAGGGACTTTAAGAGTCTTTCAGAAAGTCCATTATCTTTGATAGTGAGGTTACACTGGGTAATGTGAGCTGTCTGGAACAGAAATTATGCTGGAAGAAAATTTAAAAGAAAGAAAAAAATTGAAAAGGAGGGGAAAAAAATCCCAGGAATAAAAATTACACCTAAAATAGCAAAATCAAAAAATAAATGAATTTATATATAGTTTCCCTAGAGGTCTAGAAAATAGTATTAATTAGCTCTGGGGCAGCAGCAGAGAAAGGAAGAAGTCACTGTCATAATTGCTGGGCATTCAGCAAGAAATCATTCATTTTTTCTAGCTCTGTATTACTAGTACTCATGCACATAACTATAGGACATCTAACACAGGTGAAGAACACTTCATATTGGAGACTGTCAAGCTTCTCACTAAATAAAAGAAGGCTACCATGTAGCCTATATTGTATTTTCTTAATGCAAGTTGAAGACTTTCTGTCACACTACATTCCCTGGCAGAGTTTCTCTGCAGCTCCTGCAAGGTAACCAACATGCACTGAATTTTTGCAATGAAGCTTTATTCCCAAGCTAAACATACCACTTAAGCATTCCCTGGAAGTTACACACTGGACAACATACCTGAAAGATAAACTGATGCATTCAGAGCAGCCCAAATACCGACTTGTACAGACTGAACTTGCTGAACTTCAAGGACAGCCAACCCTACTGTTTTGCCCAACAGTCATTAGGTATTTCTAGGGAATCCCAAGCAAAATTGGTTTTCGTCACCACATTACACCACCCCGAAGAGGTTTTAAGATCCCATCCTGATTCATAGTGGAAGCTCTTTATGAAGCATGAATCCTTCATACTGTCTAGTATCAAGAATAAAATCCTTTCACCTGTAAAGTATAAAAAAATTCTTCCTCTCTTTTTTTTCTGGAGGAGGAAAATTCCTTCAGTTGAAGAAATAGTCGATCCATGTAATGAGGCCCTGCGAAGTGTCATTCAGCTGAAATCAGGTTAAGATAACCTCAAATGACAAGCAAGAAGAGAATGTTTATTTTCCTTGATCTGCAGTGGCTTTGCTATACTTGGCTGTGACACAAAGAACTGAGCTCTGATAAGCATTAAAAGAAGAGAAGATGATTGTTTTACCAGCTTGAAAGAGAGGGAAAGTGGGGGAATTCATTCTTATTTATATTATTGCAAATATCTTTTGTTTTTTGGCCTGAGAGAAGAAGACCAAAGGACATTTAAAGCCTTCACTTTTTCCTGTAGCATTTTCATCATCTGACACAAAGCTGGCCAATTTATTGCTCTGACTGACAGCAGCTGATCAAGTGTTCCCACAGCCACTATCACAGTGTGAAACATTGGGTTCAAAATGGTGATGGGTTCATTTGCTGTAATTCTAAATGGGACAGAGCCCAAAATCAGGATCCCAGCTCCCTTGAACTCGAGCTGTTCAAAATTCAGATCCATATCAAAATCTTACTGCTCAGGCCCATCACTACTTAATTTACCAAGGCTGTTACTGGCACAGCACTTCATTTTGGCTGTCTTCACTAGCCCTCACATGGCAGCCACAATAAATTATGCAGCTGGGAATGCAATAGCATCCAAAATGATTGACCTGTGCAAGGATAGTGATATTGCTCACATCACTGTGCTGCAGCCCCCTGTGGGGCAGAGAGGTCCTGCTGTCTGCCCAGGGGACCAGGGGCTGATACCCCACTCTCCAGCATGAGAGTGAATCTGGCCTGTTTGGAAACTGCTGTCTCCCTCCTGGTACATATTGATAGAACTGGATAATACTGGCACATAAGATTTCCCTCAGGCAGGTCTGCTTCCACCTTTCTTAAGAAACCTTGTTAGTGAGCAATGCTATAGCACTTAGGAGGACTTCTCATGTAGGGTCTTAGGTCCCTTTAATGAAGCCTTCACTTTAGCCTGCTTGCATGCTTGCTGGAATACTGGATGTGGATTCAATAGCTAATGTGATCAGTATTCCTATCTCTAACGCAGACAGTGTAGTGAAATGTGACTGTGACTACCTGAACCTAAAGCCCAGAGGACGGCTGATTTGGTTGAGACTCAGGAGATGCATGATAAATACAGGGAAATTGAGTTAGAAACGACAGCCAAAGGAGCCAGCAAAGTGTACCTCGTGGCTCTTAGACATGCAGCAGTAAAGACAAGTCCCTAAGCACTGAGCAGCCCCAAACTGTTTCTTTATCACGGCTTTTATGAGAGAGGTTCCCACTGCAATGATCCAGATGCCATGCTGTGCTGAAGCCAAGAGAGATCTTCCTGTCCTGGGACTAACCTGAGTTTCCTTCCATGGGGGCACTGCACGACTTCAGCAACAGCAATCACACAGTTACCAGGGTGTTTCCAGCTGACAAAGCCCTCCACAGGTGGGGACTCCCTTCCTCACAATGGTCCTGCAATTAAGTGCCCTCAAGCTGCTGTTCCTACTTCCTCAAGCATAAAAACTTTCCAAAGGAGCAGAGAGGGACAAGCTCCAAGTTCCTGGCTTAGCTCCAGACGCTACACAGAGCTGCTGGCTTACAGATCAGAAAATGACCTTCTCTCTGCAAAGAGAATCAGGGCAGCTGTGTTACCTATGGGATTGGGAGCTTGTTCTCCTTCAGACAAAAGTTCTTCACCCAGTGCCCTTACCTCCACAGAGAGATTCCTAAGTGACAAACACAGAGCAGCATGGCCTATGGTAATGCTCACAGATAGTTTGCACCTCGCTTTCTGTCTGAAGCATCAAGTATTCACCATGAGTGCTGAGCTACATATGGCGCAAGGTATACATTACTCCACTGGCAGCCGTTATATGACACTGTAAGTAAAATAACGTAACAGGTAGATGTATTTTTCTTCTTAATCACAAACCTAATTTTCTATTAAAATGTATGAGATGACAAAATCTCAACAAACTCTTTAAAGCTATTACTAGAGGATAAAGTATTCCACCAAAGTATTAATATTAACATCATTAAAAGAGTTTTATCAAGTGTGCCTTTATCTCCAGATTGCAAACAATAGCAGCCTGAAGGAGAGATATGCCCTTGAGTATTGTGGTATGAAAACCAACAGCAGTTTTAGAGCCACATAAAGTCTTCTTGTGGCTTCAAAATTAAGGAAAAAAAATCTTGGAGCCACAATTATAAGAAGTAATATAGTAAATGAATCTATTTTTCATCACCTTGGGCTCTGAAAAGAAAACATTTGAGAATTATATTGATAAGAGAAAGAGCTGAGATATTCAAATGCATTTAATGTTGTTTTAATTGATTAAAGTAGAACAGGAACATTTCGAATTGCATAAAGGAGCTGTTCCTGCATAAATATTCAAAATATATCTGGTTCAGAAGATAGGTGCTGCTTTTTACATGTAAGCGATACAAGATATCTATCTTCCATAAATCAAACAATGTCTTAGAGTCCAGGAGATTAAAAGTCTTAAATTTTTAGGGCATATTTTTTGACCAGTCACTTGTTTACGTCACAGAACTGTCTCTCCCTTCTTTGGAGAGGGAGTGCTTCTGGCAGTCCAGAAGTGTAGAAAAAAGATTTTAGAGAAAGGAAGACAAGGAAAGAATTTGGTTCTACTATAACAACCCATGACAGGTTTGTCCTGAATCATGGTGGTGTCAGTGAGTTACAGATCAAAGCATGTGAAAGCCTGGACAAATTCTACCTGTCTCTATTTGGGAAAAATATATCAACTTCTTGGCATCTGATATCCAAGAAAGACCAACGTCATTTTGCCTCTGAAGATAAGGGCTCAGTTTTTCAAAACACTAAACCACTGACTCGATACCAAGAGAACACTGTAGGGTATCCCCGGTCTCAGATCACACAGCACGTGTTTAGTACAGCCCATGATGTCCACTGCTCCCCCACAATCCTGTGCTGACTGCCCAGAAGGAATTCTCCTTCCTTTTGTTGAGATCAAGGGGTTTTTTTATGAATCCCAATGGTGGGTTAGTTCAACAGATTTACCAAAGGGATCTTGTGGGGAGGAAGGGTTGGTCAAGGGGAGAGGACAGAGATAACCAAAAGCTAGTCCATTGGAGGGCCTGTACCAATATCAAAATTCCCAATCTTGACAAGGTCCCTTTAAAATGTTTCTTTGTTTCATGATCATAAACTCAAAATAGTCCCTTTTGCCACATCACTATAACACTGCTCTGAGATGAGGAAAATACAAGAATATTGTAGTGTAGATGTCTGTCTCCCAGCTGCATTGAGTGATGAGGTTCTCTCTTCCCTGTATGTTCATAAGAGGTAATTTCTTCTAGAGTCTCTCCATAAAAAACTCCTTACAGGGAGCCCACCATTAATCTTGAGCACAGTAAGTATTAGCCAACATGGTAAAAAGAACATTAAAAAAAATCTTGTCCCTAAGCTGTGGAAGCCTAAATAATGACAGTAATAGCATAATCTCACTCTCACACACAAAGTTGTTAACTGACAAAAACAGAGTTCATGAAAAGCAGAGTACACAATCAGAGCAGAAAAGCACAACTTTCTTCACTAATTCCCAAATAAATAACACTGAATATATTGCTTTTAAGTGCTTCATTTATTTTAAAGAAATACTTCTAAAAGAAGTGTTCCAATGACAGACCATGAAGAGCACTTTATAAAAGATTAATTATATCCTGAAAGTTACAAGTGTCACTGAGTATGAGGACTGCTGTATAAAACACCAATATACCATCTTACTCAGTCACCCATTCGAGCCAGGCCTGATCCTGAATTTCCAGCTGAGAACTGGAATTATTTAGCAATTATTTAGCTGAGCATAAATATTTAGAGACAGTTGCTGCTAACAAATCTTGCCTTTAGGAGCCAGGCCCATAACAATATTCTTGGCTCCAGTTTTCCAGACATAAATCATTCCCCTAACTTCACACCTTCCTTATTTCATTTTTACAATTTTGTAGAATACACAGTCTGGTTTATTTATGTGATACTGCATCTAGGATTCTCTATACGAAGGCTGTTATTAGATCTAATTCCGGCTACATTGCCACCATTAAAAGCAGCCCTATGGTATTAAAACAAGAGACAAGGGAAATAGGATTCTTAGAAGCAGTGGTTGAAAAAAATTAAAATGTTTTGCTAGCTGAGAAAAGCACAGACAAACAAAATATCTTCCTTCTCTCTGAGTTCTGCCACAAATCTCTGCATTGCTTCTCTCTATACTATTATACAGATAGAAGCTATGTGGCTGGGGAAGGCTGGACTCCGGCTGGAGCAAACAGAAAGTAGCCAGGGCCCAGTGGCTACTCCTGCCCTCTGAGATTTGCCTGTTCCAAAGAAAGCCCAATGAAAACAGCTCCATATTTTCAGCTCCATATGGGTCTTGTTAGAACAAAACCAGTAATCAAAGAAGTCTCTTAAGACATGACAAAGATTTGCTCCCTGAAGGGGCCCAGGAGCATCTGCTGGAGGTGAGGTTGAAGAGTTGGCATGATTGAAGAGTCAGCATGGTCTGCAATGGACCTACAATGACCCTTCCTCCCTCCACTACTGAGATGGGATTACTGGAGCAAAATTATAGCAGTTCAGCTAAGATGTGACATGAAAATATTCCCCACTACTAAAGCTCACTTTAAATGCATTGTTGCTGGCACAACTCTCTGTCTATTAAGCTATACAGAACAAAAATTCAGGGCATCCTGCAAGTTATTCCTAATATCTGCTGCAACCTGGGCGTTTTTTATTTCTATAGGAAAGCACCTTTTTTGACAGCAAGCCCACAGTGCTTCAAGAAAATTGGTTACTTGCCTTGTTTTGTTTGTTTTGCACTTTTTAGACACAAATGGAGGGTGCCACAAGTTCACTGCTTCAGTTTTCTAGAGCGGATCATGAAACCTACAAGAGGAAATGAGCTGTGAGGACAGGCTGTTTAAATGCAAGTGTTGAACTGCAGAGAAAGCAGTGGCCACAAGCAACAGCCCTTGGACACAGGTGATCTGCCTGTTCCTGATGTCAGAACAGCACTACCTTCCTTACCACAAAAGCAAGTCATGTTTAAAAAAATAGCTCTTCAGGCCTTCCCAGGGCTACACAATGTACTAGGAAGAGAAAGAATAAAAAAGACCCCAAGCTAGCCTCTTCTGCACGTGTTTGTTGAAAAAACAGTTTCACACTGTTGCAGCTTGAACCTTGCAGTTCCAGTACACTTTAATTCACGGAAATGTGCCCCAACAAAGAGCTTATCAGTTTTCAACTCCAAATGCAGAGGGAAAAGTAGCAGTAGCAGCAGCACCACAGCTGAGTTCTCTATAGATGGTAAATAAATCATGGGAACAACAATCCCCAATTTCACATTAATTGTTTGGAAATCTCTGCAACATCAAACATTTTGTTAAAAATCGAGAAAAAAATCAGCATGGCGCTTTTGTTGTTTCTGTTGTTGTTTTGCTTTAAAATTATTTGTTCTAAATACAGCTTAACATGCAGATGACTGGTTTGAGACAAGTGGATTTCTTCAAGCCAGAAAAAAACCCGCAGTAATGGTTTGATATGGGGATGTCAGCAGAGAGACTATTTAATAACAGAGGTACCTGGCTCTTGTACAAGGGTGGGGAGAGTCAGGCCTTCAGATGGTCCAATGAATTTGCCTCTATTGGACTGAATTTGGGCAAGAGCAGTTTTCAAATTAGACTGGAATAGTCCCTCATTAATTGTAAGGCATTGGAGGATAGCAGATAAAACAAATCTGGAGTTCTTCACAAAAGACTCAGAGAAGTTAATGACTTACTAGGATTTATTTATTTATTTATTTATGTTACTTTGTTGGTGTGACATTCAGAAAGGAAGAGTCAACCCAAACATTTTTTTAAAGAATCACTGTCTCTGCTCATGTTGCACTTTGACATATACAGCTTGATCTTGCACTTGTCCTTTTTCTGTTTGTTTATTTGTTTGGCTGATTTATTTGCAATTCAAACCCATATCTAATTACTGCCCAGTAACAACATTTCCTTTTTTACAGAGCAATTGCTTTCCATATTTTGGCTTTCCATTGAATTTCAATGTTCTGGATCACTTGCCTCTATTGTTCTATCTGAGCTACTGTTTTTCCCCACACTGAATCCCTTTATACTGTTTCTGCTGATGTTTCTAGCCTCTCTATAGCCTATTGTAATTTTCCTATCTTCACTCAGATTTGCAACTTCTTTTGACTTTGTAACATCTGACCATGAGTTGCATTAGCGTATTATTTCTCTTCCAAATTTGATGCTTAACACCACCTCCTTTGTGTTGAAAACAAAGAAGAAGTTAAAATATAACTGTAAAACATGATGATAAAATCTATCACAGGATTTCCCTAATTTATTCCATGCAACTACCTGCTCTATATTAATAGGTTCACCTAAAACATAGGCTTTAATAGTCCGATCCTTCCTCAATAGTTTGCACATAAAAACCCCAGCAAAATAAGGAAACAAACAAACAAACAAAAAATCATTAATTTTCGTTACAGTTTTGACTTTTTCCCTGATTCTTGCCATATTTCTCACTTTCGCCTTTCTGGCTAAATTCTTAACAGCAAAGTGTAAATAAAAAGACAGTAAACTGAGCTAAACCCTATAGTGCTGAGTCACTGCTTTCCTCCCACTCTTTTCATCTGTGTCTCTTCCAGATAGATGGCTTCAAAATCAGCCTCTGGGGGTTGGTGATTATGGGAGATGTGGCAGCAGGACTTAGGGACAGGATAGGTAGTAAAGGCTTTTCTGGAGGTGTGGGGGAGGTTTTCTCTAGTTATTAAGGATTCTAAAATAAGCTGAATATTGCTTTCAAGTGAAGAATTCTGGCCAAATTTTCTTGCACTATGTAATATTTTAGATATATAGCAAGATGAGAAGGGATTGTGGGTTATTGAAATCCCTAGAAGAAAAATGTTGAGAACAAAGTTGCTACATCTGGGAAATACTTTTTCAGAGGAACTGAGCATAAAACAAATGATTTACAAGTGATCCTTAGCTTAAGTTGCTTTTAGTGCAAGCAGCCATATTGTATTAAGGGAGCTTTTGGTATGACTGTAAGATGTGAGTTTATAACTGTGCTGAAACTCAACTGCATTTTAAATCTTTATGAGATAGTATTAAAGATTCACTGATATCAGAATATCTACCATCTGGGCTATTCTCTAGTAGTTTGGAAATGGCTATTTCTTGGAGCCTCCAGGTCTATTTTAACCTGCCATTGGCTATAACACCTGTTCTCCAGACCATTTTGTGGGCACTAATGTGTTTTCCTACTCTCATGGTGTCACACAGGCAGAAGTGAATGAAATTCAGACATCATGTTCTCCTGGAGGTTTAACATGGTCCTCAAAGTTCCTTACTCCTACTCTAGCAGCAAATCCCAAAGTTAATGCAGACAAACTGCAAATACCAACACTTGGTTCAGAACAGATCCCATAAGTAACAAAGGTGTTTAGGAAAAATACCTCTGATTAATGAATTTTTTTTCTTCACTACCAGCCTGCCACAAACCAGTTGGTGACATGAGCCAACTGTGTCTTGGCTGCCCATTGCATCCAATAATGTATGGCCCCAGTGTGAGTACGGGACTGTAATTCACTTGCAGGACTCTGCTGATGTCAGACAGCGCCTGAGCAGTTTATGAACAGCCGCAGAGCCTTGAGAATGAATTACAGCTCTACATTCACTCCTAGGACATCTGCTGTTGTTCAATATAGAGTATACTTCCTTTAAAATAAAAAAAAAAAAAAAAAAAAAAAGGAAAGGAAAGGAAAAAAAACCCCAAAACCAAAATAAACAACAACTGCACTACTTCTTCACCCAGTCTTCAGTTTCCAAAGTATCTTTTTCCTTTTTTTTCTGCCCTTTATTTGAAAACAAGCACATTCACAAGAAAACCTGAGGTTTGTCGTGGTATTTTCTTGCTAAAGTCACCACTACCATTTTAATTTTCTTATTCAGGGTCATCATTCAAGACTATGATAGCTTTGTAACACAGGTAAAAGCATGATTTCTTTTTCATGCTTGTGTCAATGTCAATGCACAACCATGGAGTTTACAAAGCCAAATTCTAACTAAATCAGTTTAAAGCCATTGTTATTTGAGAATTATCAATTAGAATCAATTTTGTTGTCTTTTGCCTGACCTGAATTTAAAAGCCCCTTGCGATGTCACTTTAATTCTGTTTCCATAGTAAGTTGAGTTGCACTGGGGCAAATCTGAAGTAATCTGGTGCATTTTGTTTGCTTGCCAATACAAGTGACTCAAATCCTTGGAGTTATTCCAGTTTTTCAGAATTTGGCCCAGAGAAGCTAGTTACAGCATGTGACATCAAAGAGGCGTTTGTGAAAAACTTTGTTAAATGTTCTATTTGTGAACATTTCTGGCCATGTGTCATGTTTTCTGTAGGTTTCCCCCCTCCTCCTATTTTATTACTAGGGATATTTGCCTGAAAACAGACTATTTGTTACTTAGCAAGTTCATTTGCTCCTGCTGCTTATTCCTCACTTGTAGTCACTCCTGTGATTGTGGCATCATAATTAGTTGCTCTGGAGATGATTATGATGTCACAGAGGACTGTGTGTTCTATGGTTGCAAGTGATGAATAAGCAGCAGGAGCAGATGATCTCTCAAGCAATAAAGACCATGTCTTTATGAAAATATCCCTGGAAACAGAAAGGCTGAAATTCTATATTAAAGCAATAGAATAGTTTCTGGTATGTCAACACTTTCCACAAAATAGCACTGTTTCTTTTAATGGAGAAATGGTGTTGGAGGGAAGGGGTTATGCCCTTCTTATCAGCTACATGACTCACTTTAAGACTACTTTTGAAATATTTGGCCTTCACTTGTCCTTTGTGAATTACAGACAAAGTGAACAAGTTATATCTATCAATAAAGGGACGATGTATCTTACATAAAACAGCACATTCACTTCTGATGATCAGTGATCCCCTTTACTATCTCTCAGACATCATATGAAATAGTAAATTAAGTGGGCACTGACACACAGCCTAAATCCCACTACTGTCCTGCTTCAGCAAGGAGGTCTTTGCCAAAGGGGTGTCCTGCAGGCCAGGGAAGGTGGGACCCCCACACAGACCTGCTCTGCACCTACAGTGGAGGGTCCCCATTTCTCACACAGAAAGCTGTGTCCCAACCAGGCACTTCTTGGCATGTCAATCTTGCCCTGAAATCTTTCTGCTGGCACAGTGCCCTCAGCTTTGGAGTTCTTGTGTCTGCTTTGTGTTGAGGAAATAGTTCATCTCACCCCTTTCCCTTTTGACCCTGCTTTATTCTCACCTCTACCTTCTTCCCAGCTGCCTACAGTGGACAGGAGGTAGAAACGTGGAAGACTGCGTGCAGGTCAGTTATGTAACAGTAACTTGAATAAGACCTAAAAGAGAGACATTTCTAACAGGCATAGTTGAAGGCAGCTGCCACCTCGCTTGCTTTCTGTTAACTTGGTTTTGACCCATCAGCATGCTACAGTTGCCCTCTTTAATCCTCTAAAACCCATAGGTATAATTGCTGGATAAAACCTTATCTTCCATCAGTGCATTTCAGTCTTTCCAAACGTCAAAGCTAATGAACTAAGCATTTCTAAAAATGTAGACTTTAATTTATTGTTTAATACACTTGGTGTTGCTCTTTTTATCAGGTTGGTTAATCTAACTTACTCTAGTGGGACAAAAAATATCTGTTTGGCGCCACAAAATACAAGGGAATGCTTTTCCTACTCTGACTACAAAGCTTGCTGTTTAATTGTACAAATATTTGTGGGTTTGGCTAAGGTGAGCACTAATTTGTTATTTTAGCAGAAAGCTTCAAATAATTTAGAATGTGCTAAGAAAATATTCACTGCCTTTTTGCAAACAGCGATGTGCTAAATGTTTAAGAGAAACTACTATGCTACTGAAAGGACTTTGCAAGTAGATGCTTGAAAAAAAAAATAAGAAAAATTTTCAGTGGTTATTTTCTGGAATGTTGAAAAATGCAGCTTGCAAGAACCTGCCTAGTGGGCAAACATTCTCACCATGTCCTTAGTTATTTATTTTAATTAGTGTTTTGGGCTTTTTTAACCTCTGACAAGGGGTTTTGTTTTTGAGGCCTTTGCCCTTCTAGTCTTCAAGAAAAAAAGAGTCTGCTGCTGCAAAAATAAGAAAGGCAGTGATTGAGGATCTGCACAGTTCTGCCGCCAGGCAAAGGGGGACCCACTGAATTCAGATAAATACCCCTGGCTCTTGAGAAGGGGAACTTCAATAAATCTCAGCTTCATCCTGATTACAGATCATGGTGTAAGTGATCATTTACAGTAACACTTGGGGAGATCAATAGCCACAGGCCAGGAGAATTTTGGTGGGAGCGCTCCCCTTGCTGGGCAGGGTGAGCCAGGCAGCACTGTGGCTGCTGCTGAAGAGCAGTGTGAGTGCTGGGAGGCATCAGGGCCATGACATGTGTGCAGGCATGTCCTCCCACTCACTTGCATCAAGTCATGGAGTTGCAACCCATCTGCCAGGATGGTTTTTGGCAGTCGTGAGAGACCTCTAGGGAATTCTTCCTGAAATGTTTAAACCCTGGCATAGACTCCAAACTCAGAAATCTCAAAAAACTCATGGCTTGGGTGCACATGGGGCATTCTTTTTATCCCCACTCACATGCCACCAGTTAAACACACGGATTAAATGGTATAGCATCTATTGAAAAAGGAAGAAAGGAAAAAAGAGTAGAAGGGAAATATGAGCATATTAATAATCCCCTATGGCTGACTACCAGCCTCCAGAGCACGCTGGGCACAGTCCAAGCTTTCCCTCGGAAAGGATGAGTGACTGAACGGGTGACAAGTCACTGATTTCCTACTCCAGCCATTATCCTCATGGAAGTACAGCATTTCCACAATGATTGCAGCTCTGGGTGTCAGGATGCACCGCCTCAGCCATGAAACCACTGGTCCCAATCCCATTGCTCCCCTTCACTATGACTGTTCACCTTACTTACTATCTGTTGCTCTCCCTACCAGGTCTGCCACACAGCTCCCTGGAGCCCTGGGCTGCCACCATGTCCTTCACCAGGCCTTTGCCATGCTCAAGTGATTCTCCACATCACTGCTTTAACTCCCTTGAGCTTTTAGGGCTTCCTTTGCTTCCCTTCTCCCCGAGGATGCCACACATGTAACATCAGTCTGTGGTGGCATCTCTTCTTGGGGACTCAGGGGGAACAAAGATGCCCAACCTTTTCACAGAGCCACCCCTAACTCTACTGTGACCTTTAATAGAAATAATCTGTCTGTTAAATCCATTATCCTTTACTTCTCAAGTCTTCAAGAACCACTGAAAGAGCTCTCCCACCCCTGGGGCCTCAGAGCTTTTTCTGAAGCTCTCTGCCAGAAGCTGCTGCTATGCTCCAGCCTTAGGCTGCACCTTTTCACTGTAGCTGTTCGTTTGTTTGTTTGCTTTTGCCAAAAGTAGGTAAAACACACATCAATTTCTTTCTTAAGGGAAAAAAAAAGAAAGCCAAGATTATCAGAAACTATCACTGCTCCAGTGCCACATTTGCCATGGCCCACATCAACCGTGTTCAGAGGGAGACGTGAGGTTAAGTCTTTAGGTGACTGGGGGAAGGTGCTGAAAATGTGAACATGAAGGAGACATTTCTAAGGTCTCTCTCTGTGGTGCTGGAGGGAGAGTCTGTGCAATGCTTTCTGGGCTTTCTGCTCAGCTCGGCAGCAAGTTTTTAAGTTAAGCAGAGACTGGTTGATTGAATGTGATTGAAGTATATAAACTTCTCCCAGCTAAAAAGGACTTGAAGAGAAAGCTGGTAGATAAAGCAGGAAGCAAGCATTTGGGAGTGACAAATGTGATCATGAGGGGAACACAATCACAGGTCAAACCATCCCAGATATTCAAATATCCCCTTGACTGATCCTGTTCAGCAAATGCCTATCTATTAGATGGATTATCTGTAACTCAGAACTAAAAGAACAGGGCCAGTCAGCTTCACATCTAGAAGACTTTTGTCTTTGATCAGCTCCAGTTATACCTGTGTGCCTTGTGACTTGCTGTCCTCTACAGATCTGTGGGTGTGCCTGGAAACCCTTCAAAACCATTACTGACCTGGGATCACAGCAGAGATGCTGCTCTTCATGAGCTAACCCGTACAGGTGCTCAGAGGGTTTTGAAATCTGTCTATTCACTAACTAGTATTTGTCTCAGAGCATGGCAAGATGTACAGCCTTAAACAAATGCCCTCTCTCCAAGAAAATTTTATTTCTGTTGCACCAAGGAAAACAGCACAAAACAAGGAGAATGGAGGTCCTGTCAATCCCCACAACTGACATTTTACCTCTGGGAGGACATAGTAACTGCTGAGACTGTGGAAGTATTATCTTGCTTTCAGAGAGCTCTCTGATGAGGAATTCAGTGCTGTAGCTGTGGCACGGCACAAGACACGTGGTTGGGATGTAAAAAAGTGAAAAATAGCGACTGAAGAGCTAGAATGTCTGTGATGAAGCTCCTCCTCCAGCAAAATGGGAAGTGTTAAAGCTCTGAATATCAATCAGCACTTCCCACAGGCAGTGGGATTCACTGGCAGGATTCAGTGAGACACTGAATCTTTTCCTTAAATTAAAATTTTGACCAACTAGAGGCAAAGCAAATTACTAAGGTAATCAAAAATGAGTGACATTACTCTTGTAAAACAAATCTACAAAATGAAATTCACTATAGGATGCGTGAAAATTCCATCAGTTCTGCATTTTATGTAAATTGACCCCCCAAACACCTGCAAATAACAGAAAATTGTAAAAATGCACCACAAAGTTCAAGTTTACAATTTAATAATAATAGTGTACAGCGTAATAATAATAATGTAATAGCAATAATAATAAACATCCACTGCTTTATTATAACTACAGATTGTCTCTGATTGAAAGTCATTAAAAACGTATGGAAAAATCTGGAGTAAAAAAAGGAAGTAGTTTCTGCTCTAGTTGTTTATGTATAGTACATTTAGTTTCTTTAAAGCAAACCAGTGGCGGGAGGACAGGAACAACAGGAAACCCCAAAATAATAAACAAACCATTTTTAAAATGTGCTATAAAACTCCTGATATTCAGTTGTGAGGGCACTTTCTCCTAGAAAGTACTAGTCCTAATTTTCAATCTTCCCTTTTCTCTGTCATCAAAATACTCAGCAAGTGGCATGCACTACAGGGTGCCACCAGAGGAAAAGGTACACAAATAATCCGGTCTTGGTCAGTACTGGTGGCACAGACCAAAGTCCCACAGTCATTAAAAGGACATTTCACATCTTTTGCCTTTGCATCACCTGGATCCCCCTGTTCCCACTCTGGGGCAGACTGGAGCCTGCAATCTCCTGAACAGTTTTAAGGGATAATTGTAGAGGCTGTGGGAAGGCCTCAGGAATGTTCGGACAGATCAGTGGATTGCGGTTTACTGGTCGGCTAGGCTCTGGAGTTGGTGCTCAGCAACAGGAGGTATTGAAGCACATAACCAAGCTACCGTGATGTTACTCCTGTAATTCCTCCCTCCCTGTAACTATTGCAGTTGGAAGGGTTTCTGTTTATATCCATGCTGCTGGTTAGGCAAGATGATAGATGGCATGTCAGAATGCAACCTCTTTCACAGCCAAATGAGTGGTGGCTTCATGCTGACCAGCCTTCCTATAGTACCAGAAAGGGGACTCATTCCTTTCCTCCTCCTGTTACTCCTCTTGAGTTTTTCTTACCATTTTCAGATAATCCCCAAAGTTAGTCTTAGGAGCGACTTGTTCATGCATCCTGGTCATCCTCCTCCCATGAAGAGTTTGCTCCTTGTGATGTAGTACGCAGCAGAGCTTGCATTTTCCCTAAACAACAGGCTAGACACTATGAAGGGAAAAGAGCTGAGCAATTGTCATTGAAGCAGCAACAATAGCAGAAAGGATGCATGGAAAAGCAAATTATTATATTATATTATTTCAAGCACATGAACAACTCTTAAAACTCAATCCCATTTTCTCGTATTTCTGATATAAACAAGGCACAAGTGAAAACCAGAGCACACCAACAGATGTGTATCATCTAGAACTTAACATGAGAGGCATGTTTTGAAAGCTAAGAAATTTATAAGATATATTTTCTGATTTATAGTTCATCACTTTTTTACATATGCAAAACAATGAACATTTCTCTTGGGCAGCTCTAGATCTCAGTACAGGCAGAAAGAACTTTTTCAAATATTCAGCCTTGGTTTTCCATTTCCTATAATTATCCCAGGATTCTTAGCTATACCCTAATTATACCCTAGGTATATAATTAATACCCTAGGTACTAGCCTAAAATAATCCTCCCTGTCCTTACTGTCTGCACCCATCTAACTCTCCTGGGAAGAAAAGATGTTAATAAAATAGATGAACTGTTGTCATTTTTTCCCCCAAAGCTTTAATAGAAAAGAGAGGACAGCTGAAGGGCAAATAAAGATTCTTACTAATTCTGGCATCTTTTTGCTTTTTCTCTGGGCTTTCATAAGCTGTAGGTCTTTTTCTTCCCATTTTCACTGCCCTCAATATGAGTGTTATGGAACTTAGTCTGGTGTTCATACTTTAGTACTATCCTGAAAAATTACATTCACCCTGTGGACAACATTACAATGGAGATGCTACACAGTAGTTAGAGCAACACTGTATGAACCATTCATTTCTTTCCCCTGGATTTCAAGGGAGTGTGAGTGGATAATGTCTTTTTCTTTCCAAAAATGTGGAGTAACTTTTCTTCAGGAAAAAGCCTTTTTCCCCTCTCTTGTCAGTCATGTGTTATCTGCAGCTGTAAATAGGAAGAAGTCTGAGGTACAAGCTGAAATGGTGCCCTATGAAAGCAGATGGATGAAAACCTCTTTTGTTCTTCTTTATTTGATCAAGCAGCTCTGCAAGATATGACATTAACACATTGATCAGTTCCTAGGACATTTTGTGAAACAATTGTTTACTTTTTGACTAGTCACAATCATATCTTATCTACATTAGGTCACATAGTCTGTCAAACATGTAACAAAATAAGGGCAATAGTAACTTGAAACTGGAAAATTCAATGTTACAAAAGGTTAAATTTATATTTCCCTGGGGTCAAAGGTATTTAAGGATAATCTAGGCACTGACTTGAAATACAGCATAGTTAGTTACCAAATGAAAATGATTTTTCTTGCAGCAATGACCACGTAGTCCCAGAAGGGGGTTGTTATGTCAAAACGTCACTGAGGCTCTAAAACTCTTCACAGGCAGGTTTTTAGGCTGCTTTGGAGGGCCTGCTGTTTGCTTTTGTTGGCAAGCATGACCTGTATGTTTATTTTATTCCTTCTTTACTTCACATGGTGAATTTTGTTCTCTGCATGTACTAGAGGATTACAAGCAATAGATGTTAAAGTTTCTGTTTACCTACAAGGCATGTACAAACAGAGGGCCTGATCCAAACCCTGTTATCATCAGTGGAAAGTTGAGTCTAGCTGCTTTTTTCAAAGTCCCAAATGCAAGTATGTTTTTTTCAAGCACTGTATTTGAAAATTTGAAAGATTTTATGGGGAAAAAAAAAAAAAAAAAAAAAGGCGGAAACTATTCTTTCTTTAATTCTGCCCTAGATGGTAGATACTTTTTTTTTTAAGACCAACTTTCTGTTTGACTGAACTTGAGTTTTAAAGTTATATGTCACCAAAGATTATGCCACAGACTCTGACTGGAGACCAGTTTTTCCTGGAAGGATTTATGAAGCTGTTCTTTCAGTGATATCTAGCAGTATGTGAGACAACTCTGTGACCCATTCACCTTCCTGTAGTGTGTATTGCTCATAATTTGTTTGTTTTGGTGAACATAAAGCATGCAAAACAATAGCAGTATCTTGTTTTCCAAGAAAAGAAGCAAAAGAAAACCATAGAACAAAGGGATCAGCCCTACAACAAGAGTTGATAAAGAAGCACCCTATCATACATGGAATACAGCATGGAAATACATCTTCACATGGTGCATAGGAGACCTCATCATGATCCTCTCCAGGGAGTCAGCAGGAGGTAAACAGCAAAACAGCCTTTGTGTAACACATGAGCACATCCTGTAAAGAGCATATATAGATGGTGAATCACTAAAAACTGATACTTAGCATGCTAAGCAAACAAACAAGCAGCTGAATACATGTAAATTAGATGAATGATTTGGGTATAGGAGACAGGAACCTCATAAGTCAAATGATTCCCGGCTTCCAGAAGGATTTGCATATAGCATAAGGAGGGACCTTCTGCACATGCAGGTTTGCTAGCAGGGTGTGTGCCTGGGGAGCTACGCCTTTGCAGGACTGGTTGATTGGAAGAACAAATTAATAGACAGGGGGAAAAATCCTCTTTCAAAACTTTAAAATGCAAGTGCTTGGATGCAATGTTTTCATTTTCTTGCCCTGTGTGTTAGTAGGTTGGACTTTTCCAGCTGAAGCACCTCACTTTCCTGCTCAGATACTGTGAGTCAGCAATCAGACGATATTTCCTGCACGTGGGAGTTATGAAAAAGAGACAATTCCTGTGGTCTGGATACTGGAATGGGATGCAATCCCTCAATCATTGTTGCCTCTGTTGTTCATTTTTAAAACAAGCAAAACAATCCCATGTTTTCTGTAAGGTCTTCAGAGTAAAAATTGCCCCCAGGGTTTGTCAGTGCAATGCCTAGCATACTAGATGGCATGCCTGCTATGTGAGTCTGTTCTGCAGACAAAAATAATAACCTTTAGGAGGAGGGGTCTTTGGCTGTACTTTTCTTTTCACGGAGTACTGAGTTGTACTCTGTTGATGCTGAGTCAAAAACATGCACTCTGTTTCCATATTCATTACTGTGCTATTTGGAAGGCTCAAGGACGTGAAACGAACTTTAAGCTGAGAAGATGTTAACAGAATGTAGACATGGAAATCAGTGTTTTTGCCTCCATCTGTTTCTTTGGTCTCAAAAAACACAAGTGCCTCTGTAGCACAGTCAGTACAGTGACAACTTCTGGGCCCAGTGGGCAGACATTTTTCACATCCTTTTTTCAGAAAGACTGCCAATACTAAAACCTTGTCACTGCCGTTTGTAATGCACTTTTATTTTAACACATCAAGATAAAATTATTTCAGCCCACTGCCCAGCACTTGCCACCATGACTACAGATCTGAAGCAATGCTCTCAAGCATACAGGAAACTGGAGAGAAAACNAAGAAAAAGAAAAAGAAAAAAGAGGCCAACGAAGACAAACCCTCAGAGCAGATTAGAGTTCAAACACTTACTAACTTCTAACTTACAGAGCTCAACACTATGACTCCAGTCATTCAATCTTTCACACACTCATTTGATAATCAGAATAAATATTACAGCTCCAGTGTGGATGGGAAAGGAGGGAGGAAGGGAAGATTGAGAAGGTAGATGGACAGTTATTAGGGTCCCATAGCATCATGTCCATCACCTAGTAACCTCAAATCTCCCACCTCACATAGATCAGTAACTGTTTTGAAGAAACACCCATATCCAAAAACTAACTTACTACCATCCAGCTTTTCTATGAGATATCCTTTGGAGGTCTGGAAGCAATCCCACTGAACTAACTGATGACTCCCTCCTTACTCCTCTATCTCAGCTGACTTGCATTGCTCAGAGGTCCTTCACATACCTGAGTACACCGTCTCATCATGATGCTAAGATGTCCATTTGGACTATCTTTCACTGGCACTGTGCCATCCCCACGATGGAGAAGGCCTAATGAAACTGGGAAATTGAGTTTAGTTTAGAGAAGACTCTTTTCTGGCCAGACCTGTCACCATCAGAATTTAGGTCAGCCTGTAACTTGCTCCAAATTGTCATAAAAAACATCTGGGATTGAAGCTGTAGAGTCAAATTAGCAGTGACGTCACTGCTGTTCACCTCAGTTCTGGTAAGGTATCACTCACAGGGTGGACCGAGAAACCCAAGCAGACATGCAATTTATCACTAGACAAGACAGATGAAGAATGGTTTGTAACTTATCAAGTGGGTTCTGCACAATCCTTTGATCTGTGTTACCCACTCTATTGTTAACACCTGTGCAATGCTCAATAAAACACTCCCACAAGCCCTTTTTGGTATCTCCAATGTGCAGTCTGTTATATTTCCTGTCGATGATGCAGTACATAACTCATTTAGAGGGGCATGTGAAGTGTTCATGAATGACAAATTAAGATTTAGTTCAAACATCCCTGATGGGGTCTTGGTGCATTTACCAGGTTTATAGATCTCTTTCCTGGGAATGTACCTTATAAAGTTGCATTTGTGGGTTGTTTATTCAATGAACAAAGTGATCCATTATGTTTTTGTCACTGTTTTAGACATGAATGGAAGGTAGGAAAATAATTGCTGTAAATAGCTCTTCTTTACAATTTTCACAAGAGTGAAAGTTGAAGTACAGCAAATGAAATAATCTGTTCAAAATTACAAACTGAAGCAAAAGAACATATACACAAGTGTACTTAATTGTCTTCTACTTCTTCCATCTTGGAAATTTTGAGAAACAAAATTTTTCAAAAAAAAGTACGATTGATAAAATGTGGTATGGGAAAATGGGGCACAACACTTTAAAAGAAGAAATATTAGTTTTAGTTTTAGTTGTTTCAGGGATTGTGAATGGTGATGGGAATGAAAGATGAGCCCTCTTCTTTTTCTGAGAAATTCTCTGAACTCTCTGTTGCTGTTCAGTGTGGAAAGTGGGATGACTGGTTTAGTGTTTCCGGACCAGACAGCAAAAAGAACTCCTGCCAGTCCCATAACAGCATCCTGATCTTGATAAATTTTTACTACTGTTTTGAAGATCAAGTAGGTTTTGGTAATGTGTCTGACTTCTGTAAGCATCAAAATATTCTGATTTTTCTCTGTTACTAACAAGATTTTTTGCTAGTACTGAACACCCAAGTTACTAAACTGTACAGTAGAAAATTCAACCGAGTTTGCAATCTCACTGTGAGTGGTTTTTTTTTAAATTTAGAATGTCACACATCTCTGCCAGAGGCCACCAACCAAAGCTCTTACGTTTTCAGTCTCAGGCTAGCTATCAAGTCATTTTTTAAACTAGAACAAGAAAAGATTTATTGGAAGTTCTCAGCCCCAGAGAGGCCAGTGAACACAAGCAGGATGAAAAATTGATGTGGCTTTAATTCAGTGTGGACAAGTAAGGCACAAAAAGATGAGCTTTTGCAGAAGTCCAGAAGAAAGACAGATCAGAGCTGAAAATTTTCTTTCAGCATTGCTATGTACCACATTTCTAAAGGAAATTTCTGTATGTGGATCAATTTTCCATGGATGGCCTAGAGGACTTGAAAATCCTTTAAGAAGTTATTTCCTTTGGAAAAATAGAGAAAGAAAACTTTCCAGATCTCTTCTTGCCCCACTGAAGGGTAGGCACTTCCTCTGGAGTGCTGTGGGAATAAACATGCACATGTACACAGACAGCACAGGCTGCAGTAGCACCGGGATTGCTCTGAAGGTTGTGTATTTCACATACTCCCTGCACTTCAGGCTTGGCAAGATCCAATCATTTTCCTTACTTCCTTTTCCAGTACAGACGCAAAATATTCACTGATGTTGGTAAAGACGTGTCAGGAGGGAATGTGTTTGTTCTTTCTGCCATGGGGAGTTGTTCTGCAAAGTTGTTAACCTCTGGTAGCTTAGCTGATTCCTTTCCCTGTGTGTTGCAGGAGCATCCAGAAAAGCTTACAAGATACTTAGGATAAAACCCTTTCCATTTGCAGCATATTCATGTCTGGCTCAGGCAAATTCAATGAATTTAATGTGGTAAAAAAGAAACTTCCTTTTCTGAGCTCTCACTCTCTCTCAAAACAGATTGATCAATAGAGCAACACAGTAAGAGCGAAGACCTGTTTTCAAAGAGGAAAATATCTTGTGAATAAGCCACTGGCCTGAAACTCAAGAAAATGTCTTTGCTTATCACATGTTTGCTGACAGAGAATCCTTGCAAAATGCTGGATTTTCAAGAACAGATTGCTGAACTCCTACTTTCATCTCAGGAAAACTGCAGCCAATAAATCATAAAACCAGAATTACAGAGACTTTGTTTTGGGGTAAAATCAAAACTGGAATTAAACATTCCACTTTCAGAAGATAAACCTATAAACCTCTAATCCTGTACTATTGGGCCAGTGAGACTTAGCCAATAAATAAATTTCATGACTAAAAATGAAGGGCAAATTATTTGGCCCCCCTGAGCTGTCAGATTTTCTGCCTTTTGTGCCCAGTTTCTGTAGAGCCTCAGATCCAGTGTGGGCTGTGGTCAAATTGTTCTCATATTCTGTTTATTATTCTCTGAGCTCTTAATGGTTTAGGGCACAATCAGGATGAATGCTTAAGAGCAAAACTTTACCCTTTGCTACTGATTAAATTCAAGGGTCTGGTAGCACCTGTCTCATTCCAGGCACTACTGAAATGAAGCATGTTGAAATACTGTGCACTTCTTGTTATAAAGAAAGGTGAAGGACAATAACATTAAGGAGACAAAGGACACACAAGCCCATATTTACATAATTTACTGTTTACATAACTTTGAATTTAGATTTGGTCTGCAGTCAGGAAGGATTTTTTTTTTTCCCAGTGTAAAATTGTTATAGAATTGGGAGGAATTTTGCTTTCCCAGTACTAAGATATAGCTTCTTCCAGAGATATTTCTTTTAGGAAATGCACTCACAACTGGCTAGTGCACTGGTGATATCCCTGTCCTGTCCTGATCTCCCCTTGTGACACATTGCGATTTTGTGGATGTTGCCTTTAAATAAGTATAGAGGATATAGGGAAAGACTTTGCAGACTGTGAAATATAAAATGGATGTTCTGTGACCACTCTCCAGACAAAATGTCTCCCAGAGGTTCCTGTGACTACGGGGAAATTACGTCCAACATTCCTATGCAGCCTTTAAAAAGAAATTTTGAAATTTAAATATTACTTTGTTTTCCATAATTGCAGCAAACAGCTGTGATCAACATTCAAGTAGACCACAGAAAAAGATCTTCCAGTCTTAACATTTTTCCTAACAAGTTAAATATCCATGACAAATTTCAGATGTGTGCTACTCCAGTCCTCTGTATGAGAATTCATTCCATGCTGTGGATTTTAAACTTATGCTGTCAAAATTAGGCATATTATATTTTACAAGAGAATTGGTGCTTGTTTGCTTCATTCTTCTAACTCAGACTCATTCAATCCTGGAGACAGCCTCTTCCATCAAAAAAAGGGAAGGACTGTGAACTTCTTGTCGTAGGATCTTCTAGGCATCACTTTGAAGCAGCCAGCAATTTAAAATTACATGGGGTGGGGGGAACAAAACCTTTGGTCATTCCTAGTCTGCAAGAACTCTGCTTTGGAAAGGTCTGTATTTTGAGCTTTCTGTGTTCCAATCTCTTCTACAAACACTGAGCCCAGAATGAGGATCCACTGCAAAAAATTTCTGGGGACATCCAAGACAGTTGCCTCTGATGTGAGTTGTATGAAACCTAAAAACCTTTCCTGCAGTGGATAGATTGCTTAATATCCTACTAAATTAAACTTTTGTGTCTGAGTATAACTATTAGAGGTGATTCTTAAAGATATTTGAAGACTATGGTTTACATGTAAGGCAAACAGATTGCATTTGTAACATTTGTAACATTTAACACACAATAACGATAATAAAACACACTGACGTGGGTTTTCTCTGTAAACAGTCTCTTCTGAAGATAGAGCCAGTGAAATGTTTTGAGAACTTTGACATTTATAGCTGTATTTATAATCTCTTTTGGATCATTTCCTCATGGAATCACATGTTTGTGTATTTTAAATTCTCTGGAGAAATAAAAATGTTTAAACAAAATAATGATGTGATAGGCACTTTATGAGGGCTTGTTCAACACGTGCACATGTACAAGCAAGGCTGGGTTTGTTCTGAAGTCAGTGAGTGGGAGTTTTGGAAGCGGATATCACAGAGAGAGCCTCTTCACTGGAATGATTAAAAAGAGAGGAAAAAGGCAAGTATACCCAGGCCTGCACAGAAGACGGGACTCAGTGTCTGGGAAGAAACATGGCAGTTGTTACGCTTGCAGTACCAATATGAAAAAGAGGTGAAGAGAAAGGAGATACACTTATGTTCATATGCATGCATATGCCTCGACATGTGTAAATGAATTCACACTGGCACACATCACATAGGCACTTGTATTAGTGCGCAATTCACAGTAGATAATTTATTTGCCAGTCTTTCTACTAATGGCACATACGTGAGCAGACTGCTTTTTCCTAAATGTGATTCTCATATCACAGACTATGAGTAGGCTTTTACTGTATAGTGAGAGAACAGGTAGTTTAGTGTGGATATTTGATGCTGGATGTGCAAATTCCGGTTGTGTCCTTTCACTTTTATGGATTGAACAGATCACATGTGGGATTTTGTTTTTACATCTATGCCTTCATAGTAAAAAATAAAAATATTTGTTTCATAGAAAAAAAAATTGGGAGAACTATTTCCAAAGGGAAAGTACAGATTAATAGGATTAGACCTGCATTAGTTGCGTATATTTTCCCTGGTCACCCTAACCTTACTTAAGACATTGTTTGGCTACATGGTAAGACTGTCACTGATGTTCCTCAGCCTGCAGGAAAGAAATTAGTCATTACAGCAGGAGATAGAGCAACTGCCTGCACAAATTCACAAAAAAGAAACCCTAGGAGGCCTATGCCAGTATTGCCTTCAGCATAGCTGTGTCTTCACAACCCAGACCTGTATCGCCTGCAGAGTCTGGTGAAGGGGGTTGAACGCCACATTCCAAGAGCAATCACATATCTCAGTTCTTCCAAAGTGCTAAAAAATTGTATAAGCACAGAGAAGTAAGTTCATTTTTAAACTCAAGCAAGCGCTCACCCAGAATGTTTTACAATGCTCAGTTTAGCTTTCTCTTCTATTTTTTTTCATATTCAAACAGTATCACAAGCGTGTCAGGAGTGTTTCTAAAAAGAAAAGAAGATACAAAGAGCTTGTGAGCCCTGGAAATTTTTTTCTGTGTCAGCTTCGAAATTCTCACCAAAGCTGTGTAAGAAGCTTGCTAGAACAGCACCAGATGCTCAAGTGTCTTCACTAGTTGGAAAAGGATAGCAATTCAGGAGCTACACACAGCTCCCATTGAAGTCAGTGGCAAGATCCTCACTTACAGAAAGAGTCACTGGATGAAACCCCAGCTTTGTTAAATAAGTTTCCCTGTCTACCAACTAGAGGAAAAAAAAAAAAAAAAAAAGGCAGATATGCTTGAAAGTAGAGGCTATTCTAGAAAAGGTAATGAGTTTTTCAAGTCTTGAAATAAAGAACTTTTCTTCTGGGCATTTCAATACTTGGAAAGGCAGAATAGTTTACAACTCTTCCCTGAAAAATAAGGAATTCAACTGTACTTTCTTTCAAGGGTTGATTTTGCTTTTGTTTCTAGCAGCAAATACTTTGTTCTGTGGGATATAGTGAAATCTAGAAAAAGCTTATATAGCAGAGGAAAAGCACACAGATTATTGGACAAACCTTGCCATTATTTAACATATTACTGCCTGAATATGTCTTAAAAGACAAGAACTGCTTTAGACCAAGCTTATGGATGAAGAAGAATTGTCACTAAGAAGTAGTTCAAGGGATGGAATGATTTAAGCAGTGATCTCCAGGGAAGGAAAGAGAAAGCAGAGGATAGAACTCTAGCATATAAAGCTCATGTAAATAAAGCATTGACCTTTACTTCTGAGACTTTGTTTCAAGTCCAGCTTTCTCTCTTAAGTGGAAGTAGACAAAGGTTAGTGGGAAGGTTTATTCCCCCGGGACCTGTGTTAGGCCCATCAGACATCCCAAGGGAAATGATTTGAAAGGTCACAACATAGCAGCTGGCTATCTTTTAGCTGTGGAAGGGCCTCCAAACTTCACTTATTTATAGAGTCCTCTGGATTATTGAAAACTATCACTTGTTGTTGTTTTGACCTCTTTAACAAGTTCTCATCTTGGTTCCAGAGCTTTTAAAGACTAGGGAATTCCATACTGAGCCAGAAGGAACAAGCAGATAGCTTTTGGCAATTGCTTGTCAGCTATATCATGGTAAGTACTTTTTGCAGTCTGTGAAATGAAACCGTATTCCTCCCCTAAACTATTCTTCTGCCCCACTATGAGTATTTAATTCGGAAGTTCCCAGTTACTCTTTAGAAAATAGACCCAGAGTTTCATAACAGATTACAAAATCCCACTGTAGTTCTCAGAAAACTGTGGGAACTACAACTGTGTAAACAATGTTGAGGTAAGAAAAATAATTCCTGTGACTTTTGGAGACAGTGAGATATTTAATATTTTCAGACGGCACATCACAGAATTAAAAGAAGGCTTTGCACACCATTATCCAGTGAAAATGTATTTTCTGAAGTCTTATTCTTTCCCTTTCCTTCTCATCATGCATCAGATTTCTTTCTTCCCTTGTATATTTTCTATCTGAGCATTGTTTCTCCCATTGTGTTCATGTTCCTACATCCTTCTCCTTATCTGTTCATTCACAACCAAAGATATGCCACAATGAATTACATATTTTTGGCAGAGAACATGCAGTAGGCCAAAAGAAGATGTGTCCTTTGTTTTTCTTCTGGCCAGATCTATGTGTGTTGAGTTACATGGAAATCAAAAACTGAAAATACTTTCCAGAAGCTGCAAAACTCTATGCAGCTTTTATTAGAGATGTAAAATGTCTCAGTATTGCAAACTCAATTCTCCAACCCCATCACTGACCAGAAGAAAATATCCCAACCTTTTTTAACTAGAATATATCTACTGAAGTGTATCATAAATGACTGAACTAAGTGAATCAATAAGCAAGGAGGGGTTTCATTTATGGATAGAAAGAAGTAATCGGTAGTAATATGATTGTTCTCTGTAGAAAATGGGTAAGGTATAGAGTGCTGCCATTGAGACGTAGGCAGCATTAGTCACTGACAATATTCTCAGAGAGTTCTACTCATAGTGATGAAGCTTTATAAATCTTTGTCATGCCTTCAGTGCAATAGACACACAAATCTACTTACAGTTCAGGTAACATATTAACATAACTAGCCAACTACCAAATAGGATATCTGACAATTTCCTTTCAAAAATGGGGGTTAGATTATTAGGTGATATTGTGCTGTATTATCTTCCATTTTCTCCAGGGTATACAAGGAAGAAAAGTAGGTTTAAGAGACGCTCACAAATGTCACTAAAAGTAGACTGAACAGTAAAAAATTATAGATCTTTTAAGTATGGAATTAATGTCTTCCATCTACTAGAGTTACTTCTCATCTGATTTCTTTCTGATTGTTACTCAAATAACGTCTGGGTTTTTTTAAAGATATTTGTTGTATCAAAGCTGATCATACTCTTATAGGTCCAGTCTGGGTCTGATCCTCTTTAGTTGTCAACTGACACAAACGTAATTGACGTTAAATAAATTCAGTCTAACTGACATTTTGGTCCCTTCTCATCCAAGGCTCAGATGCAGTTGTCTCCTTTACTTTCTGCACCAATCATGTAAATGCCTAGAAAGCGGCGCTCAAGAGGTACAGGAAAATAACTCCTCATGTCTGGTCTAAGCGATTTTTGCAGAACGATTAGATTTGGTTCCAACTAGTAACAGTCACAAGTGCTGCAAAAATCCACCTGCAGTGTCACTTCAGGGTTGAGACCAGCCTTTGTTGTACATCGGCAAGTTGATTTACTAATATTATCTCTCCTCCCTCCAGCTCTTGTCTTTTCAGGCAATGTTACCCACACCTTAAACATCATGGAATGTCATTAATGGAGTACTTGTCAGTATGGAAAGATTTTAAGCTAGTAAATCAATATATTCTTTTCAGACTATAGTGAATGTCTGACCCCATCTGTCAAGGACACACATTGTATATCTCTGAGTCCATTTTATCTTTAAAATATTATTTTAGCAGATGTTCCCAGAGGCAAAAGGATCTAACCTGTTGTCCCAACAGGCCTGGAATAAAGGCATACACTGATGAAGAATCATGGTCTAAGAAAAGTAAATCTAGGTAGATATTGTGATTGCTTTCTGGGGAAAAAAAAGCAATCAAACAAAAAACCTAAAATATTTTCTTCATTATGATCTTTTAGATATGAGGCTAATGTATCAAGAAGCAACTATTTGTTTCAGGACTTAAATAAGATGCAGTGATAAATACTCTGAGTAACCATGCAGTGAATACATCTAACTGTGTGCATACAGAAGAGACACAGAGAGATAAAAAGTGTGTTCATACAATTATACTTATGCCCACAAGTAATTACTGAGTGGCCTGCACTCTGGGCTGGAGGACAAAAATAATAATGTATTTTTCCATAAAAATAATAAGGTAATTACTATGTAAACACTATGTTGCTACATGGTAATTATTGTAGGCCAGGTTTTGCTCCCCCTGTTCATACTGACTACTGCTACCAGGTGAACTGGCCTCCACCTCCTTGATACCACAGTGACTATTTGGAAACCATGTACCGAGTATGAGTAAAGGTGACAGCCCCGTGTAATTAAATGGTCAATGAGCAATTACTATGTAAGTACAGCATAATGGAGCTGTGCAAAAGAATCTCTAAGCAGAGGACCAAACACATTTAAATATTGCATTATTAGAGTCAACCTGTCCTGCTTCCATTGTCAGTAAAAATATTTCCTTACATGTTTGGTTTTTTTGTACCCTTTTAAACAATTCTTGGGTTAAAGAGCAAAACTACAGAAGCCAAACGTGCATGAGAAGGCATACATTCCTGTCTTCACAACTCTGTTGAGCAGGTATGAGTATGCTGGTAGAGCTGTCTCTGAGCAGAAGCCAGCCCTGTGCCAGGAGCAGGAAGAATGTTAGCCAACAGAGGTGGGTGGCATGCAAAATTTTGAGTTCCAGTCTGATTTCTGAAAGCTGTTCCAACTGTTATGTGTCTTGGCTACCCAGCCCCAAGATCAGAACAGGTTTATTTTCTTTTTGTCAGTGATGCTATAAGAGTGAAATCCGTTGCTTAAATGTCAAGCACTGAGGAGCTGCAGGGACAAGGATCTCATCCATGGAAAGATTTTTCCTTCACCTCAGTGAACCTCATACGTATTGTTTTGAGCTTTTGAATGCCTGTGTAAATACAGTGCCTCTGTTCTTATCTGATTGCATTTGAGGATCTCAAAGCACTCTGAGAACTTTGATGATCTTGGTGATACTCTTCCTGTTCTTGTTAAAATCAATAGCAACACACCCTCTGGTATTAGTAGAAACACAGTCATGCCACAAGTTTTACAGTGTGCTGAGAAGGAAGGTATATGTCTCATGTTTTTTCTGGTCAAAAAATGACTTTTTTCCTTAAGAGCAAGAGCACAGAAGGAGCTTCTCGGAGATAGATTATCTTGCTACCAAAGCAAGAGGGAATGTACCTACTGATGTCAGTGGTATGCTTGAATCACCACCTTCTACTCCCTGTGCTGGTGTACACAACAATGGTTGATTTCAGAAAAGATAAAACAAAGATGAAAAACCAAGAGGCTAAAAATCTCTTAGCACAGAACTGAAACATGATAGTGCCTAATTGCCAAACTGTCCTAAAAGGTGGTTGTGTTTTCTGAAGCATTCTGTCATAAGACCATCATCAGGCTCATTATGAATGTAACCCACCAGCACTTAATTGGTATTCCAATATCTTTGAGCTGTGACCTAGAAAGAAAGAGCAGAGTAGAAAGAAAGTAGTACCAAAAAAAAAATCTTGTCATGGTCCAAGAGTGGTAGGGCAAATGCCTGTTCCTATACTGTAGATGCATAAACAGCTCTTGCTCAGCTGCGATTTAATGTTGCTATACCTTCAATTGCAATTACATTGAATCACATTGCAACAAATCTTCGTAATGCCAATCCCATCTTTCCACCTCATTGACAGCTCTGGAGATGCATCTGAAATTCATAGTAGCCTCATAGCCTATGGCAAGAGAAATCCATGCTGCTAAAATTTTATTTTAGAATTCAAGCTGGTTTCTCTCAGCCTAGGATGCTCTGGTTTTAATCTTTTGCTGCCTAGCACAGTGTATCAAAATAACCAGCCAATATTGTTAAACTGTCAGGGGTCCTCACTGCCACTGAATTTTACCAGTATAAATAAATACTGCAACTCAAATAAAAAAAGAATCCCTCTGGACAGAATTTTTAACATTAATAGAATTAAGAGGAGAGTGAAATTGTGTATAAACTTCAACTTGACACCAGCCTTCTCCTTTCCTTTTTCTTTTTTTTTTCTTTTACAGAAAGAAAAGGCTTGAGTGGAATATTCAGGCTGATTTACTGCTCAGGCTGATAGGGACTCCAGGCTGGATCCCAAAATTTGAACACCGTTCAAAGGGAGAGATATTTAAAAATCCCAGAAAAAGAGATATTTCCAAATTAATGGCATTGCCCAAATGCCTTGGCTCCTTGCACCCCACCAGGAAGGTTTATTATTTTCTGGTAAAATGTTGCTTGAATGGGGAGTGGTAGTCAGTGATGCGTCAGTGCTGCTCTTTGAAGACATTAAAAAGCTGAATGCACAACAAAGAACAGATGTTCCAGCATGCTTTATTTATGCACCCATCAGCAATCTTCCAATGACCACAAAACACAAGCTTTTTTTTTCTTTTTACTCCTCAAAATATTATTTTCTGATCAACTCACACTCTATTTTTCCTCCAGCTGAAGTCTTACGTGAATTGGTGTGTGTGTCTGTGCATGCACGCATTTGTGTGTGCGTGTGTGCCCATGTGTGAGCCTGTGTGTCTGTGTATGAGTGTGTGTGTGTGCTTGAAAGTCTGCTTCCATCAAAAGCAGGCTTCTATTGAACTGTCGAACAGGTGTGGATTCTGCAATTAGATCACATTTCAGAGAGAGAGAGACACTGAGGGTAATAATGGCGGTGAATTCTTCATAGTCAGATGCAGCACCATAGCGACCAGTAACAATGAAGAATAATAGGTATTAGTATTAGGGTGATTATTTTTAGTTTATAGAATCATTTGATTGAATACTGCCATAAGGCACCGTTAACGTGTGCACAGCGCTTGCCAGCTGTAGAGCAAACTTGTTTTACTGGCACTTATCCGAAATTCTCATCTCTCCCCCACCCCCTCTGCTCACAATTGGAATGAAAGTAGCGATTAGGAAGTGAGATGTAATGCAGATTAAATGTTATGATGGACTAAGATCCTGATAGGTTATTAAAACTCACTTGCATTTGGTGTTTTAAAGGCATAGTGTTTGCATATTTTTCCACCGGTCTACATCTTTTGGAGATGAAACAAAGGGAACATTTTAAACATCCACTCATAACCAGGAGGCTTTTCAATAGTGAGTTTCCAAATTTATGACCTTCTTGTGTGTGTTTTACACCTGTGTGTTGTAAATATATATTAAGTATGGAGCAACTGTGTTACCAGTAACCGTGGATCTGATTTAAACAGAGCTAAGGCCTCTGCACTGCAGTGGGCCAGATCCTCAGCTGGTACAAACTGGCATCTCTCCACCAAACTCAGAGGTGCTACATAAAGTTGTACCAACAGAGGATCTGCAGCGAGGGGAGAATGACAGCCTTAATTTGGAATTTCCCTGCATCTGTTGATATAAATCAGAGGCCTAACATTATTGTCACATAATATTCTGGTGTAGCAGAGGTGCTGTGAATTTTTAAACATAGAGAGAACTGTTGATCTATTGTTCCTCTCCCACCCTCCTCCCTCCCTACTTTCGGCTGGCATTGTGAGGAAGCAAGAGTATTGCAGCATTGGACAACATGGAAAATCCTGATCTTTATTCTTAATAGATCTTGATATAGATGCTTTGTTTTCTCCTTAGGCACAGAACTTGGTTCTTTAGAAACACTCAGAAGAAAAATAACTCTTCCTTTTATGTCACCTGGCATCATAAATATGCCATTATTCTTTCTGCAATAATAATTGCTGTTAACATCAGTAACAGAAGTATTAGATAGCAGCAGTACTTGATAGTATCAAAACGTATGCTCATAGCTTCATAACAGAGGTGAATGTTGCAATCTATTTCTTGCAGACTAAGTAAATAAAGACTAAGTCTTACTCAAAGTCTTAGCACACACTATCTAAATATGACGTTCCAATTTCTGTTCCCTTTTATTGTTAATTAGAATATTTTTCAAAATCCATTAAAATTAATTTTAAAAATGCTTTCAGTGTTAGAGTATGGTTGTTTTATTTGTGTTTTCTCCAAAGAAACAAGAAGGGCGTTATTACTTTTTTCTTTGACATTATGACAGTGTCTATGCAGATGTTGCAATACCAACTTTTCCATATGATTCTGAATTGCAATCATACTGTGCATTGACATACTGTTCCATTTATTCATCTGATTGAATACTGCCACAAGGCACGGCTAACGTATGTTAACAGTGCACAGTATGCATAGCCTAGTGTTCTTACTTCACAAAAATGCTAGCAAATACAACAGTGGGTGCAAACTAAAAATCACGTGCTGAATTTTGGCAAAGGTTGGCGTAAAAACACCTCCAAAAGTTACATCCTGTGATGTAAATCTCAGTATGCTTTATACGAGTCACAAAAACAGCAACAGGAATCTTCAGCATATGTGTGCACACATAGTGTGCACTGACACTGTAATAAAACCACTATCAAAAATGTAATTTCGCATGTGTCTTTGCTTCTCTTTGTATACAAACCATTCAGGCTTTTTCTACTATTATTTTCTCAGATTTTTCTTTTAGTGTTTGGGTTGATGGTTGGAAAGGCACAGTGCAAAATCCACTATATTTTTTTTTTTCTTTACACTCCTCAAAAATATGCTATAGTAATTTAATATGCTTTAAAATTTCAATGCTGATGAGGAGTTGCATGCCATTTTTTAGCCCACTGAACAAAAGGCTTACTGAGTCACACATAGCCTATTCAAATAGGAAATGCAGATGCCTGCTAATTTATCTTCTCACATAAATTCCGTTTACCAATCCATACAAGAATTGCCCCCATGTCTTTGTAGTACTGCAACCAGAACGGATGCTGTCACTCAGAGGGGACATGTGACCATTAGTGCCACCACCTTGGGGAGCTCTTTAGCATACTGTCCTCCACTGCTGTAATTAAAACTAACAAGAGCAGTCTACAAAGGAAAATAAGAAAATGCAAAGAGAGAAACATGCATATTACAGCTTGCAGCAAGCTGGAGAAAAGAAGTTGTGGAAACATTCCTATACATTCCCAACATGCAGAGGAAAGCCAGATTTCTATGGAGGCTATCAGTGAGGAGAAAAAATGAGTACATGGAGAAGACAGACCATTCACTACATGAGAAGATTATTCCAAAAGCATTAGTTTAAGAACACATTAGTTAGAGAAAAATACCTATTTCTTAAAGGAAAAGGAGAGGAATGCTGTTGAACTGATAGGAATAAATAGAATCAAAATTCCAATATTTCTCCACTTCTGTCAAAGGGTGATGCTAAAGAAGAAATTAGATATTATAACTAGGGTGGAGCAGTTTCCCTTGGGAACAGTTTAGCCACCAAATACACAGTTTGAGGTTGACCACAACTACCCACATATTTATTTTAAATTCAATGAATAGTTTCAGTTATAGAAAGACTTAAAAATAGATGATGAAGTTAAAGCTTTTAAGATACACTGTTTTTAAAAGCAATATTATGGAATTCTGTCTTGAAACATTTTGCTCTGAAATTTAGCAAATGAGAGTTTGAATCGACAAAAAATACACAAAATAAAGAGAAATTTTATCTTGGTTTAACATGAAGCATTTTTCATTTTCCCANTCTGATCAACTGGAAATAAATTTTTACTCCTGGTCTTGCAACTCAGCTACTGAATCAAAATTTGATTATTTACTTATGATTTGACTTAAAGGTACATGCTTAATATAGCACATAGCCCTTTGGAAATGCCCACCTCCCAGATCTCTTTGACCAAGGTGTAATGGGTTCACCTTTGAAAGCAAGGGATGGATGCAAGAGCTGGTGGGCATAAGAAGACAAGTGGCTGCTTGTGTTTGCTCAGCTTAAGAAAAGACTGATTCCACTGCCTTAGTGAGGAATATCTGCAAGGCCAGAAAACAGCAATGGAACAGCAAGCTTCTGAAAGCTGCAATTCTGCTTAGCTAAATCTTCCTTTTCCACCTTATTCTGTCAAACTCTCTTTGGGATTTGGCAGGGACACCATGCATATGGGATTAGTAGGGAGTACCTTTGAAATATGATGTTTTATACAGAACAGGTGATATTTCTCCTCGAGGGACAGTACACCTAACCCACATATCTTCTTGTAGACCTGCTTCTTACAGTGGTTTTTCACCACAGTCCTATATATAAGAGCAGATGAATAAGTCTGTAAAGAGTTCATGTGAAGGAAATGGAAGCACTTGAAGGATGAATGACTTATGACAGGCACTTAAGATCTTGTCTGATTTAAAGAAACTTGTCATAAGCCAGATCCCTGAGAACCACTGGGCTGTCATCACTGTCATCATGGTCAAGAGAGTGCTGGGCTTTCAGCACTCTCCAGATCCAATGTATATATGTTTGGGCAGTGACATATATTCATATAGCACAAGATAAAAGGAAGGCAGCTGAACACCAACATCCTTTCAGTATCAATGCCTTGTACCAATGTTCAGTGCTCAGTAGTAGCATGAAAACGCAATTGGTATTGGTGAAGAAGGGACAATGGGAGGAAGAAACGGAAGGAGGTGGTGAATGAAATATTAGCAGACTTCATGAAATGGTGTTTTGTTCAGCATTAGAGTGTTTTCAACAACAGTTATCAACAACAGTTGTTCAACAACAAGGTATCTGGACAGTAAAATTGAACCAGACCTCACTGAAGATGGTCCCTGAGGAACACAGGAAGAAAGTAGAGGTGTATGGGGAGCACACTGTGACTAAAAGTCAGGATGTCTGTGGCCACAGTGGAGCTAGAGTTTCACTAGAATTTCACCTCTTTGGCTTTCTGTTCTGTACTTTAAAATAATCTCTTTAGAGAAAGAAGCAGAAAGGGTGTCATAATTCCAGAAGTAAATGTATTTGTTTACTGTTTCACTTTTTTTTTTTTTAATGGAAATGTATGAAAGTAGAAAATAGAGGCTGCCATGATGGTTTTTTCTTGATGGAGAATAGCATTGTTTGATAAGCCTCATTGCTTTGCTGGTGTTTAGAAAATTAATTCCTTCTAACTCATAGATGAGTTGACCTTTGGCTGAACCAGTCTGCTGTCTTTTTGGGATGCCATTTTTCATTTATTTCAGGACAGATTCTACCATCTTTACTTCTGCTACAGAGTGCTTTACATCTCATGGTGTCCCATCAAAAATATATTACTTAATCTGAATAATTGGACTTACTAGTTGTTATTTTGAGGAACCACTGCTTTAGTTGCTAAGCAGTGACTTTCTCATTCTAAAACAGATCTGGGTACTGGTATCTACAGACATGCTTGCACTTTATCTACCATTTCTCAAAATAACTTGATGTCTCGAAGAACACTGTAAAAACGTGCTCTGTGCCCCAAAGGACTTGCAATTTGAATTGAATATTGAATACTAGAGGAGAATCAGAAAAATAGGCTGAGAAAGGGCTAGGTCACAGCAAGGTAGCCCCATGTCTGCTTTTTTGTTGCATACAACATTTTCCTCCTCCTATTCAGGAAAAACCTGTGTGTGCAGGAAGCACCAAAGGGAACAGAAACATGAGAGAATAATGGAAGTAAGAAAATGTGGTGAAAACAATGTCAAGAGAAAATGATGATGACATCCACCACTGTGAGAAGAATATGCTGTGAAGTCAGATAAAAGAGTTTGCCTGTTTGAAGTCAGAGGTGTTGAGTAAATATACTTAGGATGAGCATGAGATGGAGAAGTAAAATACCTGATAAGCAGACAATACAAGCCACCTGGCACTTTAATATCCTGTTATAATTGCTTTTATTTCACACTAATAATAAAAATATGTAGAAATTATCTATACTATTTAGGCTTCTGATATATCATTTGTAATACCCAAAAAGCTCTGCCATCACCATGTCCTTTGAGAAGTAGCTTTTAGCATCGCCACACATTGTTTTCACAGCTCACATTATTAATGTGAACACTCTCTAACAGCTGTCTCATGAATCAACACAACCCGACTCCCTGGCAACAGAAGTGGTAATCCTGACCTGTCACCATTTCACCATCACCACTACAAACTTGGATATCATATGCCTGATTGTCATGTGTGCGGTGCAGTCTGGCATGGTGTGCATGTACATCGTGCCTGTGATGACAGAGAAAGTTTGAATCAATAAATCCATTATGAAGAGACAACAAGGAGGGATTTGCCATGAGCATAAGTGTATTGACATTGAATGTTCCCCCAGCACACTAATTTCCTGTACATGACCACAGAAGTCAAATGCCTACAAATACAGTAGAAAAATGAGGCCTGTGGGCTCTGCGCAATAAATCCGGCCTGAAACAGAAGGGCACACTCTTTTTACTAGCAAGAACTAAACCCAAATCTTACCAAAGATGTAGAAAATTATCTCTGGTTGCAATTTCCAGAATACCATTGGTGAACTATAGAAATCTGGATTTCACAAATCTTTTTTACAGGGAATTTATGAGATACTGAGATTACAGTAGGAGGAAAAAGTGGAAATGGAGAAACACAAGAGTTTCTTAGAGTTAATGGAGAGGCCCTGAGGCAATAACACCTTTTTTTTTTTTTTAATTTGGATGAAGAAAGCATGTAAACTCTTTTTTTCGCACTGACAGACAGTATGAGTTCTGGGAAAGCCAAAAAACCTCATCCAAGAATACTCACAAATTTTGAACATTCTCAGGATGAAGTTTTTGCTATCTATCCTTAGGATGGAGCATCCTTTACGTCAACTGATGTTGGTTTATTCCATCCCCAGGCTCAGTCCTCACTTACAGGATGAAAGAGTAGGTCATCCATATCAAGTTCCAAATTTTATTTATTCAGGAGCAGTTAGGTTTTATGATTTAAGGCTCTTAATGGGTGCTGGAAATTTTTGCAGAAGAAAAATGATTGATGAGCAGTAAGGAAATGTATTGCTTTATAGACAATTTAGATTTTTTGTGGAAAAGGTTCCAAATTATTAATATAATCCCCTACATACGAAAATGGGGTTCAAAGTCAAGATATATGATACCCACAGGTGTACATACCTGCATATACTGACAGCTTTGTTCACAAAAGAAAACCCCAAACCAACTGATTTTACTGCAGAACTACCCCAAAAATACCCAGTCCCCCAAAAAAACTTTTTTTTGGGGAAAAAAACCCATGGTATTTGTTCAACACTGTCGTAAAAAGAAAGGAAACAAGATCAGAGCAAGGAAAGAAAAATGAGAAGACATTGGTGTTTCCCTGTCCAATATTACATATTCTCTCTTTCCTCCTCCCTGCAGCCAGCTAAAGCAACTGGCAGGTGCAGTATTAGTCTGCAGATGGACCAGGAGTGGCACACATACAGTTATATATGCCTGGCACACTCATATTTCCTGCTTTATATCACATGCCAGCTAGCCAGGCAGTAGCCAGATTTGAGAGGACATCCCCAACAGTTGTGCATGGAGAGGAACCAGTCTACTGGCAGTACGTTATTAACCCTTCTCCAAAAATAGACTGTGCACTTAAGCCAGGGCAATAATTCTCATTTTCCCCCATTCTTTCACTGTAACTCTTTGTTTTTCTTTCCTCCCCTGCAATAACTAAAGTGGATATTATTTTGGATGGGGCAAATGGACACAGGTGATCCTGCAGCACTGAATTTCTCCGAAGTTATCACAGATTTCTTGCTGTTCTTACAGGACTCCCAATCCTAAACCAGCTTCTTTTAGGCTTGGTATGGGGGAGAATAAAACAGGTGTAAGGGGAGGAAAGCTGAGCAAGAGTCCTGTTACTGTTCAAAATGATCACTGTATTTTATATGAATACTATTTACCACAAAAATGAATCCATGATTCCATGGGAAAGACCTAAATTTGCTCATAAACTAACTCACAGATCACATTTATAGATGATCTTTTGGCATCTAAAGATGCAACTAATTACTTTGTAGGATTTACAAAACCATCTAAATGTAGATTAAGACTGAAGGGTCAAAGTTTGTTTAAATCAGACAGATTCACAAAACCATCTGTCTCTAGGAACATAACTATTTTGTTAAGTCTGGTCTGGTATCATTACAGAAGTGCCTATTTTGCTTAAAATCTTCTTCAACACTCTTCTTAATTTCTGTTATTTCAAGGGAGGGAAAATTGCTGCAGTGTGTATCTGTGATAATATTGTGGACTAGGTTCTACTGACAAAGACACTGGAAAGGTACTGTCACCATCGTGTCACCATTTCCCTGCTACGTTCTCCATCCAGTGGAAGCCCTGTGAGGTAGAGAATCAGCGGATCAAGTCTCAAAGCCCCTCTGCTTCCCATGGAAGGATGTAACCAAGAAGAAAGTAGGTGGATCCAGGAGGGATACTCACAGGCATCTTAAAGCAAACTCAAGTTCCCTTTATGTGACATGCACTCTGGAAAAACAAGCCCTCTAGACAAAGAATATTTTAAGGAAATATCCAACCAATGCAGGCTTCAACCAGTCTCAAAGCAGGAGAGATTCTGCTCAAAATAATTACCACTACAATTAAAAACAAAACAAAACAAAACAAAAAAAATTAAACAGAACAAAACAAAAAAATGTTTGATCATAGCAATAAAAAATGAAGAAAATAACTACAAAAATTGTGTTCCTTCAAGTCATGACATTTATCACACCATGGGATTTACTTTTACTGCAGTATTTAAAGGATTTCCTACTCTTAGACCTGGGAATACTGCAAATAGCACAGTAAATTTAACTACTATGAGCAGTAAATGTCAAGATTTTAATGGTACCTACTGTATGCCAATTGGTTAGAGAGTCACCCGTATGTGTTAACATGTAAGATCTGATTCTGCCCTCAATTATGTCTGTGTAAACCAGGAGTAAGGGCACTTAATTTGAGTGCGGTACCATCACATGAAACCTACATGAAATCAGAACCTAGCTCTGGATGCAAAATCTAGTTTGGAAGGAAAGCATTGGCCTAAATCCATTCTTTCCAGAAAAAAAGAGTCCTCGTTGATATCAAAGGACTGGGATGGCACATCAGGATCCACCATCAGTTCCCATTGCAGGGTTGTCAGTCATGTGGGCAGAGATTTGCCATCACTTGTTTTGCATTTATGTGTCTTACAGATAAGAAATCTATGAGGGCAAAGCTGGTGCTCCTTCTGTCAGAATAAGGCTCCACCTCTATACATCATCGATTAAGGTATTAAACAGCAATAAATTAACTTCTACTGTATCCAGAGAACTTTTTTATCCCCTTCTTTAAGCTTGATCCATATAATACCCTAAGCAGCATGCTTGTCCTTTAGAGAAACTCCTTTAATACACCCTATTGTTTCTTTCTATAAAGCACCATAAAGCCATAGAGGATACTGCAATCATGTGCACCCAGATGCCACAGGCTGAGGCTCCAGTTGTTAAGGAAAATGTACTTAAATCTGCTTAACAGAACAAAACCATATTCAATGACAACTCTGTGAAGGAAAAGAATCTTCTCTTATATCAAAAGGGCTTTTATCAAAAACATTCTCTGAGGGCAAAATGAAAGGCAAGCCCCTTGCAGCTGCCCCTTGCAGAGTTGCCATGCAAAGCCATCAGCTCCTCCCCTGCCTCTCAAGCCAGCAGCCAGCAGTACACATTACCTGCAAGGTTTCCTTGAGTCAATTCACTAGAACAAATGTCCAGACATACTATAAGTAGCAAAATGTTAAATCATTTTAAAGTATCTTAAACTCTTAAAACATGCTGTGACTTTTTCAGAAATTTTTTTTTTCCCTGACATTAAAAATAGATCTTAGATGCAATCTTGAGATTTGATTCTGAGTAAAGGATTCCAAAGTTTTGGTATGGCTAACCACAGTTTCTTAGACATACCCCAGGTTTATTATCCAATAGAGGTTATTTCAGATCCTTCTATTTTCAGTGTGCCACACACTAAGCACTCATCATTTTATGACACATAGTTACATGGACTAAGATAATGGTAATTATATCTCATACTTCAAAGCAATTTCCCAGTGAGGTGAGGAAGGGCCCCTTCTTCCACATTCCACAATAGAGTATTTGCAGCATGGAGTTATTCACCTTTCTGAGATGCATTAACTATTGGTCAGAGTCACAAGCAAGAGATACTAGATTTAATGGATTAAAGGTCTGATCCATTATCACACATCTTATAATTATCCAGAAGCATAAGTCTTTACAGTAATTAATCAGTGAGAGATTAGTGAATATTCCCAGTGGGAAGATACCAAGTCTGAGAAATGTGTAGTTTGGTGATGTCCTTAATTAGATATTGACTCATTATCCAGAACGCTTGTGTTTTTAGACATGATGGTCATATGCAAAAAAAAAGAAAAAAAATCAATCTTCTTTGCTTTTAGTCCTTAAAGAATATAGGGTAATTATTGCAGACATTTACATATGAACTCTATGTGCTAGGGGGTTCTGTTTTCAGCTTCTCTGTAGATATGGATATACACTTGTAACTGCTCTGGATGCAGTCAAAAAATGGAGGGAGTGGTTGTTAGCAAGGCAGCTCTTCTGTCACACTGACCCCCAGGAACTCCTCATCAGAGAAAAGGGGATTGCCAAACCTGACACAGGGCCTGGAGTAATCTGCCATTGCATAGCTGCCTAGGGACCCTCAGTGCCCATTGAAGAAAATCTGAAGGACTAGGGAAGAGATGATGAACACATGGGAACAAGGAAAAATAATTCCCTGAATTTCAGCTTCTGGTTGTTATGAGCTTGCAACATCACATGAAGATGTTGTGAGGTTTGTGCCCTTAATTGCCTAATATCCAGCAACTGAACTCTATTAAATAGCCTGGTCCTCATGGTTTGAGCACAACAGTCCTGCAAACAGCAGAAATGGAAACCCAGTGAGAACACACTAGTCACTGAGTGGAGATGGGATTTCCTCCTTATTAGTTTCCTGGATCCTAATCCCATGCAAGGACTATTGCACTGGATTAATTCAGTATTGGCCTTCCCAATTCTATGGGCTAAACAGAGAATCATTTCTGTCTACACAAAAATTCACAAAATCCTCTTTTTCACCCCAGCAGTTAGTGCCTATAAGATATCATTACTATTAGGTCTAGCCATGGAGTACGTCTTTTCATAAAAATAAAGGTGTTCAATCTTTTCTACCAATATCCCACTTCATATTAATTTTATTTGAGATTTTTACACACAGAAACTCCAAAGGAAGCAGGTTTTCATAAGATTTCACAGCCCTTAAGGAAACAGAGAGCTAGAAGCACGTCTCGAGCCTCCTCCACGCCTTGTCTCACTTGCAAAGAAACAGGCCAACACTGTGATGAGGTCTGTTAAAGGCTCCCTCAGCTCTTTAGTCGCCTCCTCTCATTCCTGACATTGTGTCCCCTTCTGTGTGCAGCACCATCGCACATTTCTTATACTCCAAATAACTTCTCACTCCTCCCTCAACTCTTTCCTTTGAGGATCCTTCCTTCCTTTTTCTCCTCAACAGCCAGCTCATCTCTCTCCCCCCCACTGAGCTGTGAGCTTACTGGAACAGGGAATATGCTGTCTTCTCAAAGTACTCTATAAACATGTTTAATAACAATCTTTTCCAACCCTTGATCTTTCCTGGATGAATCCCACTTAATCCTCACTGAGATTTTTATGAATGGATTTTCCTTACCCTTTGAGGCAACATCTTTCTGCTAATATTTTTATGTCAGCAACTAAGTGGGAGATAGACTGTGGCTGCTAAAAATAAAGAATAAAAGACAAAAAAACGCTAATTACTCAGATCAAAACAAAATCTGGAGAAGTGAGTCATAACTCAAAAGAAAGGGAAGAATGTCTTGCTTTTCACTGGGAAAGGAAAAAAAAAACTACAGAAAATTAAATTCTACTCCTCTTACGCTTAGGAGATTATTGTCATCTTTAAGTTAACCAAACTAGATCTTTACTGCAGCCCTCACTTCTATATTGCAAGTAAGAAAGCAAGGATGTCACTAAAACACATATGAGCTGCATGGCAAGAAAGCCAAACAGCTTGAGCTTTACAAATGAAAGTGATGAAATTGCACAGTACTAAATAAAAGCATTAATTCAAAGCAAAAAACACAAACTACTTCTGACTATGCAAAGCCAGTAAGATAGTACAACTGGTAAAGGATGTCTGCTTGTACGTTGTGCCAGTTACTGAACTAGCATGCATCAAAATAATTTTTAAATAGATATCTCTTGCTCTAAGTTCTTATTTTAAGTAAAATTTCAGTAGCCTGTAAACTATAAATACTTCTGAATCCACCCTTGATGCAACTACACTGCAGTATTTGGAAATAAGTCTTTTATGCATTATTTAGTGTTTCAACTGTGGAAAAATACTTTTGTAATACAGTAACTTAGATGTCTGAGATAATACTCATGGGTCAAGTTCACAGATGATGTGAAGAATGATGTAAGATATATATGAGACTTGCTGTATCTTACTCCTTCTGTAGTTTTTCTTAATACAAATCAACTCTTTTAAAATTACTGATCATTGATTTAGTAGACTTTCATATACATCTGCATGTATATGGGAATTTTTTTGCTTCTACCAAGGGTATCATCACATAGGTCTCATGTCCAAAACTGGTAAAAGATAGTATTGGATGACTTAGAAGTGGAGAAGTTACCGACACTTGTTTATTAAAATGTCATTTAAAGCAATCTACAATTAAAAAAATCACTTCTATTTATAATTCATTTAAAAGTTTATGGAATATGATGTTTCAGAGAGGTGAGCCTTTCTCTGAGATTAGCCCCTCAACAAAAGTAGTCCACAGCTCAGATTGCTGGAGAGGAGGATGACCACAGGCTAAATAAACTCAGCACACAACAGCTATACCCATCAGACTATAGCATATCACAACAGACCAAAACTACATGCTCTTTGTGGGCTATTTATACATGTCATTACTAAAGAGATACACCTTTCACTTGCTGAATCCTAGTCTGCTATGCACTCAGTGTTTTAACTGCTATCATTACAAATGTTTACTCCTTCTCTAATGTATTATCAAATTGCACCAATTTTCACAATAAAACCTTTGCCCTGATATAAATAGTTTATTTGTGCAAATAACAAAAAATAGGAAGAATTAAATGGTGCTTTTAAGAGATCATATACACTGGGAAAGATCAAGTCCATAATCAATTTTTTTAAAAAAAATATGCTTCTGTACCACAGCTTATATTTGTTGAAACCAGAGTTTCTTGATTTCATCCTGCAAGCACAAAATCTGACTTAAAACTGACTTGGGGAGTGCATTCATAATGGCAGCTTAAGTATCAGCTTTAGAGATTTTCCCATCATTGAAAAATACATCAGTCCTGATGCCCTGTTCCTTAAGCTCTGTTAAGGATGGCAGTTCTGTAGTGAAGATCTAATGTTGCTCGAAGGCACAGGGTTCATTCCTGGTAATGGGATGGTTAAAGCCACAGTTTGGACCTACAGTCAAGCTGGTCTAAAAAGAAGGAGTGTGAAGACATAGTTTTCAGATGAGAAGGCCAGCCTCAGAGGAAAGTACTAATAATGATGTTTTGAAAGAGCAGAAAGGCTGAGAGTGAATGCTGACTGGTCAGTTATATGGAAAGTAGCTGTATAGGATATTCTCTTCTATTCATTAGTGGGACATCTGAACAGTTGTTTTATTAAACGATATTATGAACTCTCTGATGATAATAGCAGCTGCTATTTGTCTCTCAGTAGACTAATATACTTTGTTTTCCCTACTAAGGCACATTTGGAACAATTGTGGGGGGACACACGTGGGCAGGGACAAACAGCAGTGAGACGATGTGCCAGGATTCCACATTACTAGCAGTATGTTACCAAATACTTTAAAATTCTTTATTATTTTGTAAGTATGTTCCCTATTACAAGCAACTTATACAAGATGGAGTAGCTTCCTGTCTATATTATGTGATAGATTTTCTCCATAAAGGCTTGCTTTAAAAAAACCAAAACTGGGTAGAATACATACCCATAAGGAAGTGTCCACAGCTGGATGCCTAGATTGCTTATTTATACACCCACATATACAGCAAATACTACAGATATTTCCAGAAAGAAAGAAAGAAAAGAAAGAGAGAGAGAGAGNAGAAAGAGAAAGAGAAAGAGAAAGAGAAAGAGAAAGAGAAAGAGAAAGAGAAAGAGAGAAAAAGAGAACTAGACTAGCCTGGTAAAGAAAAGGAGGCCACAGCTGCCATTTGCACCTGCCAAGTCGTATTCACATCTCATCATCTGGTAAAGAAATAGTCATATCACAAAACAATTCTCCCACACAAATCTCATTGTATTAGGTCGCTTATGTTTCACTAGCCATTCGTGTATGCCCATATTTGTACATTTATGTGTCTAGCTGCAGTAGACATGGATTCTGGATCATTATTAGTTTTGAAAGGGTTTTTAATTTTAGAAAATGCAGTAGCAAAAATATTGTCAGACTCATATTCCAATTTAAATATTAGAAAGATGTCTCATTGTCTTTCAGTATAAAAAAATTAGAAGAGATTATGATGCTACTTTGATATGATATTGCAAGGAGAATAAGGCACTTTCCTTTAAACTGATTTCCAAAGCTATATCTGAGATCTATATCTGCTGTTTATGGATCACAACTAACTTTATAGTCATGTATAAACTGTACTTCTGAGTGCTGTAAGAGGTATCCCCTGTCTCACAATAAAAATATTATGGAACATTATATTTCCATATAGTAATGGCACTCTTATTTTACTAGTAGGAAAGGTATTGTACTAATTTAATTGACTAACATAAAAGTCTCACAAGCAAGATCAATATTTTATTTTCTCAACAGTTTTTGTCAATGAAGATTTAATTTCCCGTGCAGAGAAGGTGTTTGTATAGCTCATAGATAGAGGTGGGGTGTGGTCCTTCCTGTGAAGCCCAGAGGCTTTGACTTCCACCCCATCCCAGTCCCATGAGAGCCTCAACACCAAAACACAAGTCTAGATGTCAGTAAAAAGGGGATTTATTTGCAACCCTATAATAAACTTATCCCTTGACCCAAAATCATATAAATTCTGTATGTTTTAGTTTATGCCTGAGCTAAAGACATCTGACAGCTTAGCTATGTTGGTTGGGATTTGAAGATAAGAAAACGTAAGCAAAATGGAAAAAAAAAATCTTAGCCTATTTCACAGGTTTGACATCAGAAGACAGAGGCTTCTGTAGAAGGCAAATATTATCCTATTCTCTGTTGTAACTATAGAGCAGTTGTTTCAATCTTTTTTTACTCTGAACACAGAAACACACACAGGTTAGCCTAAACACGACATTGCTTAAAGACAATAAAATTAGCATGCTGCAAATCTGCAAGTATAATTCAGAACACCAGCACAATGGACAGACATGAATTTTCCCTGAGCCTAAAGTCAAGTGCTTCTTCAGAGATATTTTCAGTTGGTCTGGGTCAATTGCTGACGTTGCATGGAAGCCTTTGGTGGTCCAGTGGTCAAGTTTCACAATGAACTTCACATTTGCTCAAAACCAAACCTCTCTAAAAATTAAAAGGTGGTAAATTGGAGCCAGAACATCACAAGCCTCAAATTAGACTATAATCTGTCCATAGAACCAATTTATTTACTGTTATGTTAATCCCTACAGACTCCTCATCTAAAGGAAAGAAAAATATCCTTTCCACCTGTACTTACAGTCTGCTCCAGTGGTCACAAGGCACAGGTTTTCCAGGTTACTGGAAATTATAATTGGCAAGGCAAAATACCAAAACTCATCAAAGTGTTTTGAAAATAAAGTCAAAGATGTAAATACAACCTCATTTTACAGCATGAATGGAGAAAATACTAAGTTCTGGAGCAAGTGAGGTCTGATCGAGTTAGATGGGAAAGCTACAGCCCCTTTGGCCATTTCACTGGATCAGCTTCTGAGGAGAAGACATTCCCACCTGGCAAAAGATGCTAATAATGAGATTATACTTATATACATAATTACTTTGCACTTATCATTAATAACCAATGGTAATAAACCTGAAGCCTGAATATGATATTGAAATAATGTTGCCATTTGCACCTCAACAGCATATTTGTTTATCATTCTTTTAATTTTAGAACATACTTTGTGACTCTGAATGTGTAAATGTGACAAGAGAGAAGGAGCGGTAATTGAAGAGTGTCTCCTTTCTCTGCTGTGTGCTACTGTGCTGGTTTGGGCTGGGATAGAGCTAGTTTTCTTCACAGCAGCTGGTATGGGGCTATGGTTTGGATTTGTGCTGGAAACCGGGTTGATAATACAGAGATAGTTTTGTTATTGCTGAGCAGTGCTACCCAGAGCCAAAGCCTTTTCTGCTCCTCACCCCACCCACCAGCGAAGGGGCTTGGGGTGCACAAGAAGCTGGGAGGGGACACAGCTGGGACAGCTCACCCCAACTGACCAAAGGGATACCCCATGCCATATGGCATCATGCTCAGTATATAAAATATTGAGGGAGAAGAAGGTGGGGAGCATATATGGAGTGATGGTGTTCGTATTCCCATATACTCAGGATCTTACTTCAGCTCAGCCCAGAGTCTGCCAGGCCACAGACCCCACCGAACCCACCTCCCTCCATTGTGGCCCAGCCAGCCCTGGGCACAGCCCCTCACGCTGGCAGGCCTTGCAGCACCCTGGCATACCTGTGTAACTTTTGGCATATCACTGGTGAGCAATGGCGAACAGACTTATTCCTTCCAGACCTCATTTTCTTCCCTTGCAATGCACAAGCTTTTAGAGCATGTTCATGGCAAATTCTCCTGAATTAAGCATTTGATTTATGCAGTTACTAAGAATTTACTGGCTTACAACACAAAGACTATGTAAGTACAGTTAACTAACACCTCTACCTAAAAATTCTGCTTTGCCATTTTTATTTTTCATTTTTGTCCTGGCACAACACCCTCACATTTGTTCAGGCCAGACAGAAGCATCTTTAAACCATCTGTAAATTCAATATCAACACAGATTCTCAACCTGACTCTTAAAAACTCTTTATACCTATCCTCAAAGTTGTATTTTTGTATTCCTGGACTTGATAAATAGCATGTGTGGTGAGGTGGGAAAGGTGTTCATAATTTCCAGCTGAAGTATTGCCTGGTGAAGTGTCAGCTTGGGTTACATAATTCATATATAAACAGACTTTTTGTGGCTGGTAGGAGAATAATTGGTTCACCTCTTCTATTCCCCTATCTCACACAGCTCCATTGGCCTCTTATTTCATTATTCAGTAAAGCTTGTGATGACCACCATATTCTTTACAAAAAAGCCTTTCTAATATTAAGAAAAATCTCATAGATTAAGAAAACGTGGTCAGCATTTAAACCCTAAAATCTCCTCAGGAAAATAGAAAGTGTTTTTTGGACTACTACATTTTTCAGAGGTTGGTCAAACCTGAGCCTTTGAGGATGTTGTAGTGGGAGAAAGGTTAGTGTGGAGCTGAACCTTAGGACTGGGAGTCAAAGAGACATTTAGCATCCCTCAGCCAGATGCCTTGAGTGCAATGAAATGACTTTGTACATGAGTCTTCTGGTACTGGGTAGACTAGTTTACATGGAAAACCCATACAGCACAGCCAGTCAGCTGAAAATCCATGCCTCCCTTACTACACACTAGCCCTTCCAGACTAGTAAACAAAACCCCAAGGCATGTTAGGTACTACTGTTATAATAAACCATTATGACTTCCCAGGGAACGAAGTCAGGAGTAGGCCATTGCTGGTACCAGCTGGAGTGCCCTAACAATAACAGTTCAAGGAAAGGCAGCAAGGTTTGTTTGCAAGCTTCTTATTGCATGAACCTCTGCAATACCATTAGTTGCTCATGACGAGTTTCTTTCTTCCTGTCAGTATGGGTGATGGTAATGTTAACATGCAGAGAGATGGCATTGTCACATGTAACATACACCAATGTGTTGTAGCAGTTCAACGTGCAGGTACTTCACCATCATTTCAGGCAATTTTCTTAACCTTTCTGGGATGGGATATAGAAGAAACAACTAACCATATGACTGTGATCTCAGGGCTTTGATGAGCTGCTACTGACTCATATGTGGTTCTTCTTCCCAGCAGAAGAAAGAGTCGGAAAACACTCAAGGTAATACGCAGCCTGACATACACAGCTGACAATTACTGCAATAAGCAACCTCAGCATACTGAAAAGTGCATATATGCTTGTCAAACAGAACATTTTACATAAGTCCCCCTTGTACAACCTGCTCAAGTCTTCTAAACTCTCCACATATATGTCAGACTCCTCTATTCACTCTCATTCTCCATTCCCACCTTTCCCACATCATTTTCACCATTTCAACAGTGCAAAAGAAGGGATCCTTCCCATGCTTGTCAGACCCAGACTTGTTTCTGGGCTCTTTCCCATTCTCTCCTGAATAGTACTCCATCCATCTACCATTTCTTAGAGCATTTTCAGACTACCTATATCATACCATTAAAATAAAGTTTTTCAATGGTAGACAAATAAGTATGTTATTATTTTCTTTCTGTTTCTCACATGAACTTTTACAGGTATATGACTTACAGATCTTTTAATTTTTCACAGATTATAGAATGAAGGCAATGTTTTAATTCCCTCTCATATTACTGGAGGTATGAACGTTAATTAAGGAATGTGCAGAACATGTTCTGGAGATGAGCAACATTAAACACATGACTGATACTTGCATAGAAGTAACAGCAATATAAGTAGTAATACTGATGGCATGAGATGGAAGATACCTATGTAAAGTGCACAAATACGCATCCACACAGATGTGATGCTCTGGGCCTGCTCCCTTCAAATGGGGAGCCTTTCCAGAAGAAAAAAGGAGAAAATTCATGTCATTGAGTCATCCCTCTGTTGAATCTCACTAGAAGACAATCTCTTCACAGTCTTGGTAAATACTGTTACCTATATTACCTGATTTAAATCATAGTAGATTTTCTTACACCCATATTAAAAGGAATGAATGGAAAAATATCTCCTTCTGTTAATATTTAACCTAAAGTTTAATTCTCTCAAATATTTGAGAGAACAAAATGAAATTGTACCAAAGTCTATGGAATAGGAAATGTAAACAGGGGAAGTCTCTGAGGCCAAGTAAATGTGTGGCAAACCCCAAAGTTTTCTGCATCATTTTCTTGTACCCAATTGCATGTATAGTTTGTAATAGCAAATTATTTCCTCATTAGGTGTCCAATCAAAAGTTATGTGAAGTCGCCCTATCCCAATTCCCCAACTGCATCATAGAGAGCAATATAATAAGGCCCCATTGACAAAAATATTCCTTGATTGCAAGGATTGTCGATACCCTGAAAATGAGTTTTCACAACACTAGAGGTGCACTTCAGCTCACTTTGCCAGGTGTTTGCACTGCAGTGATAATTTTCAGCGATGTGCTGGCTGCTGAATATGGCCCAAAATTGGAATCACCCCCATAGGCGTATTCAGATTGCATAGAAAAACCTGGGCAAAGAATAGAAGAGACTACCATCACAAAGAACAGAGCAGAGCACCCTGAATGCAAGCTGCTTCAGAGCAAGTATGCAGGAGTCTTGCTTATAGCTTTATAGCAGCAGAAGTTTCCACATTGGTACACAGGAAAGCTCAGAGAGAATCAAGTCTCCAGTTCAAATCTGTGGTTTAGATGGACTCTTGGTAAACTTAGATGCATGTGTTTCACACACAGTGCCTCTTTCCTCTTCACAGGGGTGTTTCCACAAATGATTCCTTCAATCTGAATCTTTGTGCATGACTTTGATAGTGACTCTCCATCATCCTAAGCAGCTGGTGAGTGCTGGTCTACAGTTTGCTGATGAAGGAATATTTCCTTCATTCCTCGCCAAAAGCACAGCCTAAACCACTTAGTGCTGATGTCTTTCACAGCCTTTCTTTGCTTTTACTGTGTATGCAAAAGGATAGATAGGGAAAGAGATCAGACAGAAAGGCTTAGTTCACCATGGTATGAAGGACAACAGCATTTGACCCCTCACAAAACTTAGAGGTTCACATAGGCATGTGTGGCACCCCAGATACTGTGTGTGAAGCCCTGCAAAGGTGACAGTTCACACTTGCACTGAGTGCAGGCTGCCCATCCGCAATGCCAGGAGGCATCACACCTGTGAAAATAGCAGTCACACACAGAAGCTACTTCTACTTCCCTTACTCTGTTCTTCTTAGGTAATCACTGCCTCAGCTGTCCACAGTTTTGAAAGGCTGATGAAAGAAAGTATTGTCCTAAAGCTAGAGTGAAGAAGGGAAAATCCTGCTCCTGAATTGTTATGCTATGAGGGCACCAAACAAATTGCTCCTATTTGCAATTACTTTAGTGGGCTGACAGTGCCAGAGCACTAGAGAAAAAAGTACCACCTAAATGAAGACTTGCTGCTGATATCAATTGATTGACGGAAAGTTGAATTTTTCCTTTCTGCTGCCAATTATCCATTATGTAATCAAAAGAATTTCCTCTTGATATGATCTTACTTGTTTTGAGCAGTGTTCCCTTGTCCAAAGCCAAGATGTTTAAAAGCAACCAGTGATTTCAGATAGCCTACCTTCCAGGTACCTGGTTTGAAGGATAGTAAGCTCAATTTTCAGTAGCTGCTCTTAAAAATGGTTGACAAAAAGTGCCAATTCTCAATCTGATCAAACAATGGTTGATGCCAAAAGTACTAGTCACATTTGAAAATGTCAGCACTATTATTACATGCAAATAGTGACCAATCAGCTACAAATTATGTCTGAGGTCCTCAAGCTTTTTAAAAGCACTCATGATGCTAAAAACTAATTTAATTGATCATTACTTATTTTAAAGGAGTTGAGTCTTTTCGCTCTTTTATTGTGATTACTCCAGTTTTGACAAAGACTTATTTCCTAGCAAAGAGCCTTCAGCTTCTTTGTGTAGGAAGCACAAATCCAGACCCTGTTTCCCATTTCCTAAAGCACACCCATACTGCCAATATAGATCCCCCATACCAGCTGCAGGACCATTAATCCTCAAATTGTCAGTCGAACACAGACACTCCAGTGCTGTCCATCCCAAGAGCTCTGCATGGAGAGGTTTGAGCTGACTGGGTCTGCTGGTCACTCACTGAGAGCCATAGCCCATTGCATAATGAAGCAGCACTGTGTGTTTGTGTGCCTTCATAACCTGGAAGAGTGAGCATTGCCCTTAAATACTGGTATTTATGATTCATAGAGAAATGGAAGAAATGTGAATAAGGAATATGTGATAAGAACAAAAGATGTCTGTGCCCACTGACATTGTCGGTAGAATCCTGCTGTCATTGCACTCCATTGGGACTGCAGACCTGGCTTAATGCAGCCTGATTGCAGCTGTGTCTGCTTTGGTTTCCTGAAAGAACTTGCAAGTCTAGCATGGTAACTTGTCAACTGCAAGCCAGGAGTTTTATTCACAGTTTGCTAGAAGCCACATTAAATAGCAACATCAGTCTGGAGATCAGCTTCTGCAGCAATGTTCTTATCCTTAAGCCTGTGCAGATGGGTGATTCCCTGTGTGCTTGCTTTAATGGCTGTGCTGCTGAAGACACTAATATCCTAAGACATACCTCTCCGGGGGGCTCTTGATATGAGAGTAAAATGAAATTTGTGTCCAGTTTGCCAGCGCCTCACCAATACCCTAACAGCAGGATGCTGTATTAGAAAGACACTCTTCACAGGTGCACCTTTCACAAAAAGACTGTCAGAAAAACCTGAAACATACACATTATTTAACCAAGCTCATAAATAGCAAATTCTCCAAACAACTAGAAATATTTATGCTTCCTATTTTCTTGGAGTTCAGGAATCTGTGGCTTTGTTACCAGTGCCGCCTGTGAGGTTATTGAGAAATTAATTCTACTGTCAGTGTGTATAGACAGAGCTTTGCTATAAACACACACCCGAATACTATGTATTTTGTCTTTCTTTCCTCCCTCCAAGCAGTGTGCTAACAATATGACTCTTTACTATCAGTGCAACTTGCGATTATGTAGCGATAAGCAATCCACACTCAATATGCCATCCTATTAGGCAGTGTTAAGTTATTACAGGTCGTATTGCTAAGCCTAAATAAGACCTGACAGAAAAGCTCATTAAATCTGAAAAGACTCAAATGAAAAAAAGAACCCTTTTCCCTTTTTCCCCCTAACTAGATTGAGGTACTTAGCTCAAAGCTCCAAATCACCTTTGTGAGAGAAGCCTCATGTGGCATGGGAGTCCCTCACAGAAGGACTGCACAGTTGCCAGCATTGGATTAGAACCAGTTGCATGGGTCCTTTCCCTTAGTTGACCCT